>OZ010736.1:67895181-68495181 GCA_963932295.1 Tipula lateralis | reverse complement strand
TTGGCAGCTATTGTTCGTTGCAAATGTACCATCTTGGGGACACGACAATAAGTTCTGGATGACAGATAGCCACACCGATGAGGAACATTGTCATATTCATTAAAGACTGAATGTACACTAGACGGCTAGCATGATAACGCTCAGCATTATATCCTCTTATCCCTGCCTACTTATAATAAATAATAATAACTTCCGTCTGTAGTCACCTGTGTACTCCAATGTCAATATAATTTTTCCGTTGTTCTCACGTTTACTCGCACGATTTCGTTTAATTCTGCAGTAATGCCACTTTTAATGAAAATTTCCAGTTACTTAAATGAAATAAAATACGAAAATTCCATTATAAGGAATATTTATATTTATTTGAATAAAATTAGGAATATTTTAATTTATTGAATTAATAAAATAAATGACACAATAAACTGAAATTCTAACATGAATGTCAACAACAGAAATGGTAAGTTCGCGAAATCTAGATATGTATCGGTCAAGGATTGACTCATATTTTTTAGGTTAAACTAGTTACAAAAATAGTTCAATTTTGAATTGATTATTTTTCAAATAAAATATCAATGCCATTATTTATTTTTCGAAAAAAAACGGCTTTTGTTTGACCCAAACATGAATTTAAACTTTTCTGTCAAAAAATGCAGCTTATATTGAATATTTACGTAATAATGGAAATCAAAAGATGGATAATTTATTATATTATTTAGTTTCAAATAGCAATCAAACTATGTAATTATAATTGAATGTACACAACAAACAATGCGAGTTAACACCAGATTAATACTGAATCGCACTTAGTCAATTTTTGACAAAAATTTGTAACGATTAGTTAAAATTTTGTTTTATCAAAATACACCAAACAGTTATCACAGCATCAACAATATGTGAAATTAATAATCAGCAGCTGTATTTGATAAATAGTCACGTCGGCCAATATTAGACGCTTGTTTGCTTTGTATTGCCTCAAGTTTTGGACATTCAGTAATTCTATGACCCAATCCACCACAATAACTGCAACCCTGGGAATCTCCAAGATCCAAATATTTTTCACTTTCCGAACATAACTCAGCAAGAAAGGTAGGTATTTTCTGTTTTGCCTCCATTAGTAAGTGTTTTAAATCAAGTAATACCGATTGCTCCGTTGATTTATTTACAAATGTTGTAGCTAAACCCTTAGATAATGATCTACCAGTACGACCAATACGATGGACATAATTTTCTACATCATCTGGCATATCGTAGTTAATAACATGTTGAACATCGGAAAAATCTAAACCTTTTGAAGCTACATCAGTCGCAACTAGAACGTCTTTCTCTTGATTTCTAAAAGCTTGAACAGCACGCAAGCGTTCTTCTTGATCTTTACCACCATGTATTGCAACTGCCTCGACACCTTTCAATAAAAGATATTCGTGAATTGCATCTACATCTTGTTTTTTTTCGGCAAATATTAATACGGGTGGAGTTGTTTTCTGTAAACACTCAAGCAAGTAAACTATTTTAGCTTCCTGTTTAACATATTCGACTTCCTGAATAACATTCATTGAGGCGGCACCGGCACGACCAACGTTGATTGTAATTGGTTTAACTAATGCAGAACGAGCAAAATTTTGAATTTTTTTGGGCATAGTAGCCGAGAACAGCAATGTTTGTCTTTGCCCTTTAAAATACGAAAATATTGTTCGTACATCTTCTTCGAATCCCATATCAATCATTCGATCTGCTTCATCCATACACAAATATCGGCAAATATCTAATTTGACCATTTTTTTATCAAGCATATCCATTAATCGACCTGGAGTTGCAACCATTATGTGGGCTCCACGATGAATAATATCCATAGCTTCATTTACAGGTGTGCCACCAATAGCTAGACAACATCGAATTTGTGGCATTCCAGCACTTTGTAGTGATTTGCAATAGTACTAAAACATTATTTCTTATAAATATATTGAATAATTTAACATAATTCAAAGGATAAACCTTACCTCAACAATGTCATGCGTCTGTTTTGCCAACTCTCGTGATGGACAAATGATAAGACCGTATGGACCTTCATTTTGCGCGAAAGGTAATCGAATTTCCTGTTCAAGGCAGAACATTATTAATGGTAGAACGAATACTAATGTTTTCCCGGAACCCGTAAAAGCTATTCCGATTAAATCTCGTCCGGATAACACAGTTGGTATGCCCTGTACTTGTATTGGGGTTGGTTTTCTGATATTTTTCTTCTCCAATCCCATCAGAACACCTTTGGGAAATTTCATTTCTCTAAATGTTTTGATAGGAGGAGGAATTTCTTCGCCTTCAACTAATATCCTCATATTCTTCCGAACAATTTCATGCGCTGATTCGGGCAACGATAATATATATCTTGGAGGCTTCCAACTGGTTTTAATTGGATCTTGATATTGAATTCCTTTTGCCAGTTCAGCAACACCCATCAACGCCTTTTTTTCAGCTACACTTTCCAGAATTTTTTCTTCCTCTTTCAGCTGTTTTTCAACGGCACTCACTTTCTTTGCTTCTGCAATTTTTTTCAACTCTGTGTGTTGATCTAATAAACTGATGTTAAATTTTCGACCCCAAGCTTCCTCATTTTCCGTATCATCTTGACTATCGTCACTCAGAGCTAAAGTCCCTACGGCCTTTTCATTATTTGATTGGATTAATCGGCCTAATCGCATTAGCTGTCTTCGCTTTTTCTCTTTAACGGACACATATGGTACATAGTTATCACTTTCTGACCCACTTGAAGATGTTTCATCCCTTCTATATTTTTTTTTTGGAGGATTATTCATTGCAATTTACAACTAAACAAAATTAACTTCAAAATACAAATGTAAATGTCAGATGTTCGATTTCGAATGTTTTTATGCTTGATTACCCTGCCGACAAAAAATATCCTATACATGTTCACGATTTCGTAAAATAAAGTACTAACTTATTTCAAACGAGACATACCCAGCAAGCATTAATTAATACATACCGAGGGTAGTTTTTGAGATTGTGTTGTGAACGTTAGTTATATATATAATATATATATATATATATATATAATATATATATATATATATATATATGTATATATATATATATATATATATATATATATATATAAATATATATATATATATATATATATATATATATATATATATATATATATATATATATATATATATATATATATATATATATATTTATATGTTTATATATATATATATATTATATATATATATATATATATATATATATATATATATATATATATTATATATACATATATATATATATATTTTATATATTTATATATTTTATATATTTATATATTTATATATATATATATATATATATATATATATATATATATATATATATATATATAATATATATATATATATATATATATATATATATATATATATATATATATATATATATATATATTTATATATTTATATATTTATATATATATATATATATATATATATATATATATATATATATATATATATATATATATAATATATTTAATTATTTATATATTTATTTATATATTAGATGTATTATATATACTATATATATATATATATATATATCTATATATATATATATATATATATATATATATATATATATATATATATGTATATATATATATATATATATATATATATATATATATATATATATATATATATTATATATATATATATATATATATATATATATATATATATATATATATACATATTTATATATATATATATATATATATATATATATATATATATATATATATATATATATATATATATATATATATATATATATATATATATATATATATATATATATATATATATATATATATATATATATCTATATACATATATATATATATATATATATATATATATATATATATATATATATATATATATATATATATATATATATATATATATATATATATATATATATATATATATATATATATATGAATTTAAATTGAAAGAATTTGAATGTATATTTTCCATTATTATTTGGCATAATATTTTAAACAAGGTTGATGTGGCTATGCTCCAAAATCTAAATACTGCAATAACTGTTTTAATTCTTCAACAATTAAAACACCCTCGCCGATTGCAGTGGGAAAACTAAAGTTTGAATCGAAGCACTATTGAGCCAAGATCCGGCACTGCTTTTACAATTTGTTGAGTTTATAATATGAGTAATTCCGATGGTCTATTATGAACACGGATCTTAGTAAAGATCCGTGATTATGAAATATACCCAAGTCGAATTTTTTGTTAACGGATAAATCCGGGCTATTACGAAACAAAAAAATAAAATCGAATCGGATTTTTACGAACGCACAAGACAAATAAAGTTGAATTGAAGTTTTTTCTTCTCGATTGGTAGTAAGAATTTATAATTTTCGATTGGATCTGCTTTTTCCGTTTACAAAAGACACATATAAAAATGTTTGAGAAATGAGAGTAAAGTAAAGTTCGAAAAGCAGTAAAGAATTTTTTGCAACAAAAGAAAAATCCAAACTTAACGAGTTGCGCAGGAAGATTGAAAAGTTAAATATGTATTGTTGGTGTAGCACTTCCAACAACAGCCGCATCAGGCAAGATGAAAACACGAACATTCTACAGAACTGCAATATACGTGATATTCCAAATGCAGTTTGAAATCGCATTGGCCATAGTCAGAGGAATGTGGTTATTTAACCAAATATATGCTACGACCATATATAAACGGCCAAGAATTTAAAGCCAACATCGTCCGATTAGTGAACTTAGCGTGCCCAAACTAGAATGTTTACTACTGAGAAAAAAATAAACATTTCAAATCTTACAAAATATTACAAAAAGATACTATAGACATCGAATCATCTCAAATGCCGGTAATAAACTTTAACATTAAAAAGTTTTTTTGAAAAGTTAAATATGTATTGTTGGTGTAGCACTTCCAACAACAGCCGCATCAGGCAAGATGAAAACACGAACATTCTACAGAACTGCAATATACGTGATATTCCAAATGCAGTTTGAAATCGCATTGGCCATAGTCAGAGGAATGTGGTTATTTAACCAAATATATGCTACGACCATATATAAACGGCCAAGAATTTAAAGCCAACATCGTCCGATTAGTGAACTTAGCGTGCCCAAACTAGAATGTTTACCACTGAGAAAAAAATAAACATTTCAAATCTTACAAAATATTACAAAAAGATACTATAGACATCGAATCATCTCAAATGCCGGTAATGAACTTTAACAACGAAACAAAATTACGAATAAATTCAAAATTAAACTAAATTAACTAACTAGTGACCAGGCAACAAAACTGTTTGTATAATTCTAAAAATTTCAAATGAATGGAATAACACACCGCCCAAATGGTGCAGTGGTAAAAGCTGTGACAGTTGGAGCGGGAGGTACCGGGTTCGAATCTCAATAGGGGCTGGATGCAAAAGGGATTTTTCACCATCTAATTACGATCGGTTGTGTTAATGGACACACCTTTTTACCCCTGTTGGAGTGTAGAACTTATGGGCCTATAGGCTGATATGGAGCTATGCAATGCGCAGAGGTTCGACTTAAATCGTACTTATAGCCGTACGTCTTCGATTTGGCTATTAAGCCGTAAAGTAGGACGTAAATAAGCGAACCGCGTAAGAGTTAGGAGAAAGAATTTATAATAGACAATTGCAATGAATCCGTTATTATTTATTCATTTCGTTGTATTTTTCTATTCGTGATTCAACAAATAAAAATCTAGATGACTAAATTTTTAAAAAAATGCATTGAAATATAAAGTAAAATTAAAAATAATAAAACAAAATTTTTGATAAATAACAATATTCCAAGTTCTGCATAGTTAGTAATTAGTCTTGGGGTCTATTTACTAAGATATAAAAAGTTAAAAGATAAAAAATCCCTTAAAAATTGAAGTTTTTTAAGCGATTGTTGGTGATTATTGATTTAACCATTTACAAAATCGATCATTTTTTTTTATGTAAGTTTGCATATTAATGTATGTTGATCATTAATTTTATAATTTTACAATTTATGAATTAAATAAAAATTTTTTTGAAGATGGATTTAAGCAACTTGTCTATCTAAATACAAATAAAAATAATTTATATATTTCAATCGTGTTTATAATCAATAGATAATTTAATCATATAAATAATTTGTTATTTTTTCGTGTAAAACATCCAATTAAATAAACAATTATTTTTACTTACAAAATAAACAACACAGTCATATGTACATTTTTTACTGGTACAACCACAAACCTAGATTTTGTTTCTCATGTTCAAATCCTCATATTTCTCAAAATCACGAAAGAATTTAATATAACAAAACTGTCTATGCTGTTAAAAATTAGGTAGAATTTGAATTACTGCAAATGTGTTTTCTAATCGGTATTTTTCGTTAAATATCGAAAATTTTAAATTTTTTGTCAACTTACTAATGATGTCATCTCAGAATCTTTAAGGCCGAAGAAGTCAAATTTTCCATCAATAAGACATATGAAATGTCTTAAGGCTGATTTCCATTATGAAAAAAATTTTATCAGTATTTTTTACTGAAAAAGCAAGAGCGAGAAAAAAATTAAAAATGCCATTAGAGTGACTGAGATCGTTTTTTCCTTTTTTCTTTTTTTTATTTTGACAGATGCGTGTAACATAACCAATAAATTTCAATTTTTTTTTGGTTTTTAATAAAAAAGAACAAAATACTCTTTAAATCTACAACAATAAATTATAAAAAAATAAACTAAACATAAGTATTCATTATTTCAATTATTTTCACAATGAATTAAGATGAATGACACAAAACGAAATGTTAAAATTATTCATTGACCACAAAAAATCAGCCATCTTTATTTTTCCTATAAGATAATTCTCCAGTACTGAATAAAAATACTTCTCTTGATATATTTTGTCAGTACTGCTATAATTATTTTCTCAGTAACCATAAAAATTTATTCAGTACTGACTAAATTTTTTGTACTGGAAATATTTTTTATTTCACTTGCACTTTAAGAAAAAATTAATTTTTTATCCCGCCTTGACTATTTTGTCAGTATTTTTTCATAATGGAAATCAGGCTTTATTGATGAAAAATGAAAAAAACATGTGAACATTTTTGTTTATATTTTCAATATTTCAAGAGCAAAACTTACAACAAAAATATAGATTTTGCATATATCTAATTAGTAAATCAAATAAAACTTACTCAATAATTGGCCTGATAAAGTAAAAAATAGCGATAATATATATATATATATATATATATATATATATATATATATATATATATATATATATATATATATATATATATATATATATATATATATATATATATATTTATATATATTTATATATATTTATATATATATATATATATATATATATATATATATATATATATATATATATATATATATATATATATATTCATATTATGCGAAAAAGGAAACTTTTTAAAACGGTCTTAGTTGTAACGGCATTGCTATTTCCCTAACAGCATTTTAAGTTATTTGATTTATTTCATTTTTATTTTGAACCGTTATTATAAAACATAAGATTTATAACCAAATAAAACTGATTATTAATAAATAAAATTCTGCTCAGAGCTGTAACGTAGTGTATAAATAGTGTTTACGGTGCATAAATTATTTTAAACAAATTTAGTAATTACTGCTAACTTTGTTCTATACTTTTTAGAGCTTTTCAAAATGAAATTTACTATAGCTACACAATGCGAACGCAAGCGTGGTAAAGTATCTACATATACATATACATAATTTTATTCACATGACTTCGTATTCTCTATAAAAATTAATTACGTCATTGGTATGTATGTTAGTAGTTGTATATTCATTCGCAAAGTTGAAATATAGAATTCATATCTTTCATTTCAAAAGTTTACTCTTAATATCGCGGTTGTTTAGTGAACACGCGAGTATTTGAGCAATAAAGCCGAACGCCCAATTTGGAGTACGCCATATATCTTTTAATTAAGGACAATTGAAAACAATAAACAGGTACATTTGTTATATTATTAATTAATTATTATCTCTCATAATATATTTTGTAGAAAGAAAATATAGTTAAAATGTGAAAATTGTAAAAAGTGAAAAACAGCGCTATGAAAAAATCGATTACTCAATCAAGAATCAAGAAAAATGGCAGGAATTCATATATACTAAATATCATATATTTAAAATAAAAAGTGCTTCGAACTGTTTTAAAATGTTAATTTTTTAACTATCCAGTTTTTCATGTTTATTTAATAGTTTAGTATATCCCAAATTTTATCAATGGTTATGTAACGGATTATAAATGTGACTAGAAAAAGGTTTTTTTTCGAGAAGCTTACGTAAAAGTTGGCTAGTCAGATGTGTGTGTGTGTGTGTATTCTTGTGTAGTGAATTCTCCATAACTTTTTTAGACATGTGATTTTATCGATATTTGCTTGGTTATTAACTTGAATTAAATCAATGGTTATTCTTATTAGTAATTCATTCATTAATGTTATTCGTTATGTAATACTCGAAAATTTAAATGCAATTTATTTTCTTTGTGATTTAATCAGAACACAAAAATTAAATGCGTGGCATATTAAAATGAATCTCGTGTTTTAAAGATAGTTTTTTTTACCTTTTAAATATAGCGAACTTCAATTTAATTATAGATAAATTTAAAATAGCTATATTAATAAGAAATAGGACAGAAGAACTTTGACATACATACACTTGAATATAATGGCCATTTTCCATTTTTAGAATTTAACTTATATTGATCAAAAGTTTCAAATAAAAATGTTCATCATTATATAAAAAAAATCGATCCTTATGTAATAAAATGCCCGATATTCTATTATGCTCTTGTTTATAATTTCTCTTTCAATATAATTTGTGTATTTTTTTTTGGACGGGTTCCAATTTCAATTATGTGTATACCACCTATTTAATGAAGGTTTTATTTAGCAATTTGTTGGCAATGCCAACTATAACATTGAATTAGAATATTAGAAGTAGTATGACCTATATTTGATTTACTAGGTTATGACACAAAATGTACTAGGTTAACAAAAAAAATCTTAAATTTTGTGAAGATTAATCATTAGTATAAGTGATAAAGGAAATCAATTTTAACGTATTGTATATTGTTCTGCAGTGTAAGCGTCTGTTTCTATACAAAATTATTTATCATTATAAATTAATTAAGTTTTTTTTTATAATCTTTTACTTTAGACATAATGGGCATAACTGATCCCGTCTCCTTCCTTAAGGATTTCGCCGCCGGTGGTATCTCTGCAGCCATTTCTAAGACTGCTGTGGCCCCAATTGAACGTGTAAAATTACTTTTACAAGTACAACATATTTCAAAGCAAATTGCTCCAGAAAATCAATACAAGGGTATGGTCGATTGTTTTGTACGTATTCCAAAAGAACAAGGTTTCTTGTCATATTGGCGTGGTAACTTTGCTAATGTCATCAGATATTTCCCAACACAAGCTTTGAACTTCGCTTTTAAAGATAAGTACAAGCAAGTAAGTATGAAATTTTTTGTAGTTTAAATTAAATATAATAAATCAATATTTTTTTTGTTATATCTAGGTTTTCTTGGGTGGAGTTGATAAAAATACCCAATTCGGACGTTATTTTCTTGGTAACTTAGCGTCAGGTGGTGCTGCTGGTGCAACTTCACTTTGCTTTGTCTATCCACTTGATTTCGCTCGTACTCGGTATTTAAACAGGTAATTCTAAGTTCATTTCAGTATACTAATGGTATTGGTTTATACAAACAGTTTAGCCGCCGATGTTGGTAAAGCTGGCGTGCGGGAATTCAATGGCTTGGGAGACTGCCTCGTTAAAATCTTTAAATCTGATGGCTTAGGTGGTCTTTATCGTGGTTTCGGTGTATCAGTCCAAGGTATTATCATTTATCGTGCTGCCTACTTTGGCTTCTACGATACAGCTCGTGGTATGCTTCCTGATCCAAAGAATACACCACTTTATATTAGCTGGGCTATTGCTCAAGTAAGATTATCGAATATACAACTTTATTATTGAAATAACAAATCTATTTTATTTTATAGGTTGTAACAACAGTTGCTGGTATTGTTTCATATCCATTCGATACCGTTCGTCGTCGTATGATGATGCAATCTGGCCGTAAGAAGACCGATATCATCTACAAGAGCACACTCCACTGTTGGTCAACAATCGCTAAATCAGAAGGTTCCGGTGCCTTCTTCAAGGGAGCATTCTCAAACGTTCTCCGTGGTACAGGTGGTGCATTCGTACTCGTCTTATACGATGAAATTAAGAAATTATTGTAAATACAAAAATCGTATAAAAAAGATAAGAAATAAAGTTAAATGTTAAACTAACTTATTTAAAAATACTTAAAACATTATTTATAAATAACACACAAAGCTAAAATTTCGAAATTAATGCAAAAAAAAAACTGTAGACAAAAAATCAGAAGTATTATAATGGTAGAAAATTAATAATTTACTGTTAGATAAATTAAAAGAAATACTTTTTAATGTAATGATAAATCCATCTTTTAACGAATAATTTTGATTAAGAATTATTGAAAGTTTTATTTCAAAATAGAAAATATCATTTGTAATATCTATTACAATATTAGAACCAACCAAATAATACGCGTTTTTATTTGTTATATACCGCGGCAATGAATTTAAAATAAATTTCTTATGTGCTAATTATATTACATACATGATGTTTGTTCTTAAAATTTTTGCTTTTAACATAAATTTGTGTCAAGTTAGAAGTTCTTAGTCCAATTTTTTTTGCATGATTTTTGTTTTGGCTATGCGTTATTCTCAAATTATTATTTTACCAAATTTATTGAGGTTCAAAGTCCTTAAAATTATGTTTGCTTATCGTCTGACGATTTCAAGTAATAATTTATAGATTATTTGTTGGCAGGTTTATAAATTGAAGGCAGTTAGTTTACTGAGTGTAACGTAAACGTTTTATCATAAGTGTATTTCGTTCAATGGCAAGCTCACATTATCAAGCAAATTGCAAATGGCGGTCGTATTTTTATTTAAGGGCATAATCAAGGTTTATCGCTTTGATGATAATATATAACTACCTTGCTATATTAATATGGTTCTCACCTCACCGTGACGTCTATAGTCGCGCTTATCACGTTATGCTATTATGTTTATCGTATAATTTATATTTTGGATTCTTCAAAAATTAATTTTACTATAGAATATGTAGATAATTCACATCACTTGCCAACAACAACATTATTAGAAGTAAATAAATAAGTACCTAATAGCCCTGTTGGGTAGGAGCATCCATGTTTCGTAAATATTAAAAAAAAACACCATAAAATGCATAGAATACCACCACAGTAGCTAAGCTTGGTCAACTAAATTTAGTTGAATCAACGGTTCAGTTACCCAAAATAACAACGAACCCTCGCATAGGTACCCGACCACGAGATTTAGGATCGACACATGGAACGTACAGTTACCTATAAAACCTGATGCATTTAACAAGTTTATCACATGTATAAAAGAGTTTTGACTGGAACTGTAGGCTCTCCAAGAAACTCGATGGCCTAAAAGTTGAGACCATGTGTCTCAAGACTATGGTTGCTACACAGTGAATGTGACCTAAGAAATTACCTAGATCTAACTGAAATCATACCGACTTATGTAATAATATAGGTCCGCACTATCGATGCGAAACTGCGATCGCAAATGGAGAAAGAATTATGTATTTTGCCATCGTTCATGATCTCAATGTGGCACGTATACTCTTTTCTCATAAAAACATTCGTTTAAAAATATAGACACATTCACGTAAAACATCGCCAAGTTGGTTAATTTAAAAAGGCCAGCTCGAGTTGTCCAAGACATGAGATCGTATGTCTTCAACCAAATTCGTAGACAGTGTCCTAGTGCACAGCTGCGATTGAAATTTTCGTATAAGTCAGGGAGCGTAGGGAAACATACAAGATACAACGCGATTCTTCTGTGAAAATATCAAGCAGTTGTCGATGCCGTTCAGCAAACTCTTGGTATAGTGAAATATAAAGTCACAAAATTGGTTTGATGGGAAGTGTCGTCTTGAGTAACGAAATATAGCCCACAATGAGTTGCAAACTCGGTTTACAATCGCAAGAAGAAGAGGTTCTTACTAGGATGACAAATAAACGATTTTGTAGACAGAAGATGCGCGGATGGTAGAAGGTCTTAAGAGTACATCTTTCTTTAAAAAGGAGTCACCGGATTGCACTATACCCTAAGAGCTTGATCAACTGCTATATGGGACCAGGAACGGAAACCTTTGTGTTAACATCGATTCATTACTCGATACATTCCGTGAATATTTTCTGACCTAATTAATGTGCCACATGTATCCCAAACTGTATTTGTATACCCACAAATATAGACCGTAGATTGAGAAGGAATTTACCAAGACCATGTAGGAAAAAATCGTTCATCTGGAGTTAATTAAATTAGTTCAGGGCTCTTGAGGAGTAACATAGTCGAACTGTCGTTTTGGCGTTATTCTATATGGCAGAATGAAGCTGTGCAAAAAATCTAAAATGTGGCAGTACACCATCACGATGATGATGCCAAACAAATACGTACATCTATGTAAAATGACAATACAATGCAATTAAAGTTCTGGTGTTCGATAATAAAATGCGCTGTCACACATAGACAAAACTATTAATAGACAAAACTTTTCGTTCAAACCCTAATCGTTCAATCCACCGTGCTACGGTGCTACTTGTAGTTCTGGATTCCTAAATTAAAGAACCCTCGGTAAGACTTTATGATCGGTACTTAATAGAAAAGTGTAACCATATAGATATTTCCAGAAATGTTCTACACATTCCACGATGGTCAACAATTCTCTTCTTGTTACACAATAGTTGCAATCTGGTTTTGATAGGATCTTAGAATAATACGCAAAGACTCGTTCCTGTCCATCGGTTTTTGGTGACAACATTCTTCTCAAGCCAAAATTACTTGTATTCGTATCCCAAATCAAATGTTTATTAGGAACCGGCTATGAAAGCAATTATGGTGCTGTATAAAGCGCCTCTTGAGTTCGTTGAATGCTTCCTCGTGTCCATCACTTCATTGGAACGGCTTCGCCTTCTGTGTAAGTTCATGCAAGCTCCTTGCGATATTTGCGATGTACATAGACCCATGAAACTCCTTAGCTCGTGCTCTATTATTTTGTAAATTGTTCCATCTATTTGTAGATGTTAATTATTCCATCAATTTCTTTATTATTTTCTCTGCTATTTTACGCCGCCGTTGGTTATTGGACGTTACACTGGGTTCGTCTACTCAACTTTAATTATGGTAGCCTCTGTCAATAATAGTTTTTCCCAATCATAATTTCTTTAGTCTGTAGTTCCTTATTGTTGGCTTCTGCCGTTATGTTCCAATGGCCCAATGCTGGTAATTCCGGGGAATAGGTAATTGGGAAATGATTTTATATGTAATTTGAGTTATTTTTTTTTCTGACATACTAAGATGAAAAGCTAGTGTGAAATTAGGAATACTTTTCCCTTCCAATTTTGGTATGTAAAAATTATTCCCAATTTATAAATATTTACATCGAACTTTTTTCGTCAGGTGGCCGGAAAAAACATATTTGAACAGAAATTACATATGAAATCTTTCCCCAATTCCCTATTCCCGGGGAATTACCAGAATTGGGCCACAGGACATCCGTCCACTTTTCCCCAAAACAACTGGTTTTAATTGTGGTGGTAACTTCGTTCGATTATCCAGTTTAATCCATCTTACGACTGGCTCCTTTCCGTTGTCTATAGTTGCAAAGGCAGCTCGACATTACCGTAGCTGAAGTAGGTTGACCCAGAACGACATATTGAAAATGGTTATTATCAATTCATGTTTTCAACTTCTTCTTTTCTTAAATAACCGTACTGTCACAAGTTACCAATATTCTTTGCTAATAGTATTTCTTATTTTAGGTAAATAATTTAAATTACGAACTTCCTAAGATCTTGAGCGCCAAAATAATGAACTAAAGATAAGATGTTATGGTAAACTAACAAAATAGAAACGAAACACTAGAGATGCAAATGAAATCTTTTATGTCTACTGTAGAAGTCAAAGCCTACCAAATTTCGGCAATAAATACTTTGCGGAATATGAGGAACTTAAGAAGGAAGTCCAACACAGACAAAATAAAGAAGATGTAAATAAAAAGGAGAGACTGCAAATCTTTATCCCCAAAGATCGCAAGGTAACTAAATACTAAAACAACCACAACAGGCACCCTAAAGGTAACCTTTACCACCACCAATTAATGTGAACAATGTAAGAAATTTATTATTTTTATTTTAGGGTTTTTACAGGCCATTATTGGCCCGAACCGTGTGAACAATCTGACTCCATTGGTTTCGATCACGAACCAGCTCTTCAATCCGTTGTAGACAATTTGAAGATGCCAGATCGCTCTCTACGCCGTGGAGACACCGTCGTCGACAGCGACCTCTTCGCCTACCGAAAGGCGGTTCTCCCTTAAAGGTTCACTGTATCATTCGGTTCGGATCAGTTCGCAGAACGTGACCGAGCCAGCGTACTCGCTGTCCTTTGATTTCATGCACTATATATCAGGAATTTGCATTAAATTCCTGATCTCGTGATTGAAAAGAACACTCGGTATGTGCCATCGACGTCGCGTTTTGGGCCATATATCACACGCATGATTCTTCTCTCAAATGTTAGAAGCCATCTTTCGTACTCATCCGTCAAGGTCCAACTCTCACATCCATACATGACAACGGGTCTGATCAACACTCTGTACAGTTTCAGCTTTTACAGTTTCAGCTTTTTCATTTGCAAGATATTTTGATTTCAGAAGTGGACGTAGAGGATACAAAGCTCGATTGCCAGCGAAAAGACAGTTCCACAAAGTTAGTCCTCCGAATATCATGAGCTCTGAATTAATGTAATCAACTCCCGGTGAACGATTTTTCTTTATTTTCTGCATGGTCATTGTAAATTCTTCATAGGATGGATCCTCAATGAACATCTCCGCGGTCTGCATTTGAGGGTATTCAAACACAGCTTGTGAAACATGTGGAACATTAAGTAAATCAGAAAAATGTTAACGCCAGGTATCAAGTACCGCATCGACGTTAACACAGAGGTTTCCATCCTGGTCCCGAATGGCAGTTGACCGAGATCTTAAGGTATGGTGCAATTCGGTGATTCCTTTAAAGAAGCCACGCGAATTGTGCTCATTGCTGAGTTGTTGTACTCTTAAGACCTTGGCCTTCCACAATTCTCGCTTCTTCAGTCTACAAACTCGTTTAGCTGTCCTCCTAGCTAGAACTGCTTTATTTTTCCTTGCGATTGTAAACCGAGTCTGCGCTTCATTATAGGCTATATTTTGTTGTTGAACAGCAAGACGACACTCCTCATCAAACCAATCATTTTTGGGCTTAGTTTTCACTATACCGAGAGTGTGCTGGGCCGCATCGATAACCGAGGTTTTTTAATACTTCCCAGACACTGTTCACATCATCAGATTGATAATTGGATTGCATAATGCTATTGCTGACAAGATCATGATATTTTCGATGCGTTTCTTCATTTATCAGACCTTCACAGGAGAATCGCATTTTATATTCTCCTGTCCTCCTTGACTTGTACGAAAATTTCCATCGTAGCTTTGCAGTGACCAATACGATCTCACGTCTTGGACAACCCGAGCCCGCCCTTTTGAAATCAACACATGGTCAATTTGGCTTCGGGATGTTTTACGTGGATGTGTCCATGTTTCCAAATGGATGTTTTTATGAGGAAAGAATGTACTTGCTACTTGGAGATCATGAGCGATCGCAAAGTACATCATTCTTTCCCCATTCTCGGTCGCAGTTTCGTGTCGGGAGTACGGACCTATATTGTTACATAAGTCGGTCTGATGTCTGCCAGCTCTAGCATTAAAGTCGCCAATCACCAATTTGACATCGTGCTCCGGTATAGAACCCATCAGATTATCCAGATTATTGTAAAATGAGTCTTTATCCTGGGAGTGGCTTACATCAGTGGGCGCATGTATACAGACAATTGACAGGTTGGCTAATCTCATGTGCAAGCGAAGCTTACACATTCGATAATCGACTGCCTGAAAGTCCAGTACAGCCTTTTTTACCCGTGGCCCAATGAGAAATTCAACTACAAGATTTCCGAGGTCATCTCCACTGTGTAGCAATGTATAGCCTTGGGACACATGGTCTGCACTTTTAGGCCATCGAGATTCTTGGAGAGCTACGAGTTCCAGCCGATACTCTTTCATGCATGTAATAAGGCCGTCCAACGCGCCAGGTTTTCGAAATGACTGCACGTTCCACGTGCCGATCCTTAATCTCGTGTCCGGGTAACTAAGCGGGGGTTTCTCTTTTCTGTTGTTCTGGCGGTATCCGATTTTTTTATTATTGTTGACATTTTTAACATTTTCACTTTTTTAAAGATGCGGATCGTCAGCCCAGCGATCCAACCAGATTTATTCGCCTCATACGACAAGCTCTGGATACTGTGGTGGTATTCTTTGGGTCTCATGTTTCGTTTGAGATATTTACGAAACATGGATGGCTCCCACTCACAGAGCCCAAATACATTTAATACACTCAGAGCTAAAGTTTTATTAGTGTCAGAAAAACCTGCTCAATTTAAAGTAGTATCGAACAACAATATCAAAATAACAACGCAATCTGAAAATGACTACCGCAAAATTAAGAAACTACTTCGCGACATATATAAGAGTAACTGAATCAAATAACAAAGATAGTACACTCTATAATATGGAATATAATACTCATCAGTTCAAACGTGAAAGATGGCACAGAGTCGTAATACTATATTTACCGTCATCCAGTGATCGCGAAGAGATCAAAGCAGCGATCGAGGACCTTGGCCATAAAGTAACCAACATTATCAATATTCATAAAAAGTCGTCAGTTGATAATAAAAAAATTATTAGACATTTCCCATTGTTTTATGTAGATTTGCAGAGGAAAAACAATAACGATATATATATGTATGAAATGAGGAACATAGCAGATTACAAGGGGTCTATTGAACCACCTTTAGACATTGACAAACTTGTGCAATATAGGTAACCAAATGTGGCTAATGTGTAGAGAGCCATCAATCAAACCAATGTCAAAAGCCACGATGTTATACAAACTTGCGCACTGTGTGGAAGAAAAGCTCATTTTGATGAAGAAAAACCACAGTAGTAGAGCGCCTACAGCAAATCCAAACCAATAATATGATATGTCCTATTAGAGAGGAGGTTTTCTATGCCCAAGCGTCCAAAACCTCAAATAACTATTATATCTAAATGAAGAAAGCATGCAGAAACCAGTGAACGAGCAACCATTAGCAATACGTATAATGAAAATTCTCAACGAATTTCAGACAGAAATGAGACTTAATTGCAGCCAGCATACTAACAGAGTGGATTAACTGGGAGATAAATCCAAGCCACCAAACAAAACGCTAAAACATAAAAATTAAATGACTGTAGTGTTCCTACGTATAATTGCCTAAAATGCTAATGGATTAAACCCAAGACCCAAGAAGTAGATGCATTTCGAAAAACCAATAACATAGATATAGCTTTAATATCATGAGACACACTTTATAGAGAGAAACTTTATCAAAATTATGGGATATAGAGCCTATTGTAAATGATCGTGCACGAGGAGACAATCTCAATCAAACAAAATTACCTACATTTTTAGAAATTACGTAGCCCCCGTTATAACCATTAATCACCCGTATTATGCGCAGAACTAAGTTTAGGGACAAGGACGAAGGCTTATTATAGGTAACTACAACGTGAAACATACTGCGTGAGGATCTCGACTCATAACATCAGGGAAAGGAAAAGTACACCTAAGTGCATTAGCAATCTCAGGTTTTCAATATCACTCATCACGTAAACCAATCATTTGGCCTACATACATCAACAAGGTTCCTGATTAAATATATTTTATACCTCGAAAGGAATAGCCTAAAATCACATAGAAGTCGAAGACATTGACAACCTTATTTCCGATGATACATCGGTCTTAATGAATACATTAGTCATAAAAAAGATAATGAAACTCGTAACCTTACTAATAAATTTACTGATTGTGAATTATTTAGAGGGACTGTCTAATTGAGAAAAGTTAGTATCAAAACTAAACAAGAACTTGAATTACAAGCTGAATATTTTATTATCTCTATATGCGTGAAGCAGCTAAAGAGGCTACACCCGTATTAGACGAGCAAATCATAGAAGAGATTGCTAGATTCTTGCTATTATGAATCGAGAGATTTTAACCCTAGATTATAAAACCAACTAATGTGGTTTGTTGAAAAGTTACTTGTGAGTTCCTTAGTCCAAATGCCGTACGTGTGAATGTATAGTTAGTACTGAAAGCCATTTTATGCGTATCACTTGGCTTCATTTTTATTTGGTGACAGCCGCTACCCAAGTCTTATGTAGTTGGTCAAGTATATCCTTTATATTGGGTAGTGAAATGAATCTCCGATTATAATTTCATTTAGTTTTCTGAGACCATTACGAGTCGCCATTTTGATTTACCATCTTTACTTGGTTCTTTAGGTAACACTAGAGGACTAGTGAAAGACGTACTAAGTTGAAACATCTCTTACGCTTGTTTGTTGGTTTCGTTTTTGAGGATGTTTGCATCTGTGTATATAAAATGAGCGGGGGCTATTATGAAAAATTCGATATCGGATTCGAAAGCGGATTTTGCAATTATGAAACTAAAACGAAATCCGAAAATCGTATGTCAAAATCCGACTGCTATGTAGTAAACGAGTTTCATTTTGGAAAAAAATCCTATATCGGATTATTTCATAACAGCCCCAGGGTCAGTGAATAGTTTTATTACGTGATGAAGATGAACACCCTTGATAATTATGAGTTTATCGCCTTCGAGTAGAATATGTCTACTTGTATGTCTACTTTGAATTTGGCGAAAGAATCGCGGCCTACGATGCCGTGGTCTGTGATTGAGAAGACATTTGATACTTGAAATTTGTGTTCGATAGCAAAATTTTTGTCTAATAATAGTTTTAGAGTAACTGACCCCTTTGTTTTTACAGTTCCTTCGCCAATGCCTGTTAATGTTAGTACGTCGGTTATGTTAAGGTTATCGCCTGGAATCCTTTAAATTTTGATAAGTTAAGCATCAGCGCTCGAATCTAAAAATAGATTTTAAAGGTCTATGATAGGTGATATTGTGTAAAGGTGATATTGTGTAATAAGATGGATCTGGCTTGATCCTGCTTGATTCTGGTTATAGTAATGTTGCTTATGTTTGGTTTTCGTATGCCCTGTTGGAGTTTTGCATTGTAAGCAATACTTTAACTATAATTGCAGATATAGGTGGTCTGTGAGCGTATGTCGGTATCGAGGATTGAGATTAGTTAGATATGTAGCCCTGAAACATTCTGGTTTGTATTCTTCTGATTTCTTCCTTGTGTTGTGGTCCACCGTATGGTTTTTCTCGTTCTACAAGTTTCCCAAGTGTGATTTGGTCTGTTACAGTAATTACAGACAATCGGGGTTGCTTTTACTATGCAACTATGTTAGTTACTTTTGTTGTCTGGATTCCTTTTGTTAGCTGTCGTAGTGGTTGTGTTGACTTTAATAACATTCACTGTATACCTGCTGTTTCGGTAATGTTTTATCTATATTGATTTTGTCTGATTTAAAAGTTGCAATTCAAACAACGCATACAGAGCTACGAGGTCTTTGGTCAGTCCTCGTAGCTCTGTATTCGTTGCCAGTAAGTTTGTATTTTATCAGCCTTCTAAATATTCTTCTCTCACCATCTGTCTACAGCGTTTTGTATATGCTATTTGCGATCCCTGCGAACCTCTTCAGTTCGTTAGGTGAGTTGTTAGCACTAAATTCCGGAACGAAGCATGCGATTTTTTGTCGGATAAATCTTTGCTCCATTGTTTTGTTTGTTTCAGTTGTTCGGATGGATTGGTTTGTTGGTGGTTCATTGGTGATTGTGAGAGTCTGATTTTTTAGTGCTTTGATGTGTGTTTGAATGCAAGACTTCGTCACCACGAGAGAACTTTTGTTTGTTTGTGAAATTGGGTTACTAGTTGGAATTTTCGACATAATTTGGGCTAACTATGTGGAAATTTCGGATTTTATTGAGAAATTTGGGATTAGACACTAAAAGAATTTATAATTGTATACTTTGTTTTAACTAGTTCGTCAAAGGTGCGAATTCTACGCCGCCAAATGTTATTTATTTGTAGTTATATGGTATGTTTGCCTGAGTAGTTATTAAAAGGTTAATAAATTGAATCTATAGGAAACAAATCCTGTCCTTGCTCTCTACTTCAAGCAGGCTACAGTACAATCATATGTTGGTAATATTGAAAGCAACTTGTAAAAAATAGCCATTAACGATTATCTACCTCTTTAAGTTCAGCCTCTCCTTCAACTAAAATATAACTTTTCTCTGTATTTCGAGCTTACCACTAGTGGGGACTAATACCGAAATATTTTAGTAAAATAATGTGTTTAATGTTTAGTTTAAACACATTCTTTTACTTAAATATTCTGGTATCAGTCTCTATAAGCTCGGAAAACTGCAAAATGTTGCCAAATGCATAATGTTGTACTTAAATGACCCTATTAATATTGAAAAATCTCTATGGTATCATTCGTTTGGTTGGATGAAATTATATTGAGCTTCATTATCGAGGAAAAATTTACTACGAACGAGAAGAGACTGTTGGTCTCAAAACCAATGGGTTCAAAACTTAATATATATGATATCTGGTAACTACGCATTTGGGAGAGTATAAAGATGATTTAAGTATCGGATCTTGTATTACTCTTGATAATATTCCACTTCTGAAATCAAAATACTTACAAATGTGGATAGCAGTTCCAACTGTAAAATTTGTTGATCGAAATTGTTAAGATAAACCACTAATAAGCTACGGTGCCACTTAAACGAATTTATTCCTGATAAAGTGAATGCAATTAAAAAACAGTGAGAACGCTAACTCATATTTTGCGTGCTGGGGAATAGATAGAGTAGTGATTACTTAAAAGATATCGTGGAGACGTGGCTATTGATGACGACAGCAACTGTCCCATCTTGCAAATCGGTATTATAGGAAAGTATGGTATAACGCTTTGTGGTTGATTCTACATTAATCGAACAGTAAAGCAGTTGGTAGTGAGATCTATAACTCAAAACATATTTAAAATTTCTTAAAGAAGACATAACCCGAAATAAAAACATACTGTGGCATTTATGGTTAGTGAACAATTCCAATCACAGATTGGAATGTGTAGATTCACAAGAAATTATATATTCAGGTAATAGTGCGCTTACCTCTGGTGGGGGCTTGGACCACTATTTCTGAATATACAAGATATTATGAATTAATAATTAACTTGGTTACTACGGGTGAGGCCAAGTTAATTATATTGAGTAAAAGAACAATTAGGTTGGTGTTTTAATTGTTATCTGCCTTTTATTTTATAAATTTCACTGTTTATATACAGAAAAATTGTTTATACAGCAAAAACTGACTATAGTACAATTCTTATAGTAATGTAAGATAAAAGAAATGAAGATAAATAATATAAATGCGATAAGTGCATTTTATAAATGCAATTTTAGAGTTATAATGCTGATTAGTCATAAATTATTAATCGTTGTAGTTTTTGTATAAATTACTGTTGAGCTCGTCATATTCCCGGGCCAGCTTTTGGTCTCTTAGAGCTATAACAGTTGTTATGGTAATTATTTATTAGACCGTACTCATTCTCAGCCCCGGTAGGGGGAAGGTGGCTCCGTTTTCGACGTAACCTTTCTGCGTAAGCGTCTTATTATCCATATTATTCCAATTATCAATGCGCCCCAGAGTAGTATGTGAATCATACTATAGTGATGAATATGATGAAAGCCTTTATCTGATATGTTATCTTCGGATTTCTTCAGTGTTGCAATTTGGTTTTCGATGTCGTCGGTTGATGGCGTGGTAATTGTTTCGAGCGAGTGTTGTACCTTTATTGTATTCACAATGTGTGAGTTGAAATCTTTCAGATGAGAGCCTCCAAATAATACCCCATGTGAGTTGTAAAATTGTCTTGTCAAATTGATACAAGTTGCATCAGAAGCTATGATACGGCATCCCTTAACATACAGCCGGGATTAATTTTTATGAGGCCAGAACCTTTGAAGTTGTATGGTTGGATAACGTGCTTGCAGATAACATCGACCGTACTTTCGTATGGTACTACATATATCCATTGATTCGGGTGGTGAAGCTTTATCCAATGGTTGGTTGCATTCATAGTCTCGCTGCGGCACATAGTGTTGAGGTTTTTGTTTCGTTGTAATATGGCTAATTCGCATAACGCTTGGCTGTATAATGTGCCCCAAATTGGTGAAATTTCACATAGAAATTGAGTTGGTTTGACAACGGCTTACGTCATCTCTGGTCAGTGTTGCGAAATGTTCTCTATAGTCATCTATGCCGAGATATTCGGTTGAGGTTACAATGTGTGACTGAGTATTATCATGCTGAATATTTGGAACAGGTACTACTGACAAAAGTGTGTAGTCCCACGTGAATGAGAGTGGTAAAATAATTTCTATAATAATACCTCGTTGCGTTACCCTACTGCAAATTTTCATGATCTGGTATATGTGATTGAGATCGTGAATATCGTGTCCTGGAATGGAAATGGAGGCTGGTACATGTTGTCGAATCAATTGCAACTGCTCCTCTAGCTGACTTGGTGCAAGAATTGAGGGGTGTATTTTCCCATGATGCGCATCATAGATCAAATCAAGTAAGCCTTGTTGTGTACCCTCTAGGTTATTTAACACCAGGCTTAATTCGAGAAAGCCAACTAATAATGAGCAAACCCTATCCTCATATGTTCGATATTCTTGAAGTTGTGTCATTTCTCCTCGTAACTGGTTTTGCCTCCGTATCAAGTTGTTTATTGATGTGGCGGTGAGGTTGGTGTTGTGTTTCACCATTTTGACCGTGTTGTCGATCAAGGTTGATTGATTCTTTATCAAATACAATAGTTCATGCTCATTGTTATTATGTCTCTCAAACCGAGCTTCATATTCACTGGCTTCACGTTGAGTTAGAATCCCGAATATGTCCCCCAATACGATGCCTGTTGAATCTCCAAGGCCTCGTTTAATGCGTTGTTTTTCCTTGTTAGCATAGCCAGATTCCTGAATTTCCAGTTTAGCTGTTCTAGAATGTTGCAATGAAAACCGGATAACTCATTGCAAACGGCTTGTATTTCATTGTGAGCTATCTTGTAGTTTTTGATTTCATCCCAATAGCTGCTCATGTTGTATTGAATTGCCAGAGTCCACTCCATAGCAATAATTTCTAATTTACCTAATTTTTCAAAATATATTCCTGTTGATTGGTTGAATGGTTTAATCTCAATGTTACTGCTCACGAGTCCACAAAGACAGCACACTGAGAGAATAGCTTTTGCTAGGTGATTCATCTGACCCGTGGTTTTGACTCGGCGGTTGTTGTCTAGGCAATGGTTTGTTCTCGATGGAAGTTGTACTAGCCCTTGTGGAATCGATCATTGATACAATGAAATTTTTTTTTAACGGTTTTTACAGGCCATTATTGGCCCGTACCGTGTCAACAATTTGACTCCATCGATTTCGATCACGAGCCAGCTCTTCAAACCGTTGTAGGCAGATTGAAGATGCCAGATCGCTTTCTACGCCGTGGAGCCATCGTCGCCGACAACGACCTCTTCGCCTACCGAAAGGCGGTTCTCCATTAAAGGTTCGCTGTATCATTCGGTTTGGATCAGCACGCAGAACGTGTCCGAGCCAGCGTACTCGCTGTCCTTTAATTTCATGCACGATATCAGGAATTTGCATTAAATTCCTGATCTCGTGATTGAAAAGAATTCGGTAAGTGCCATCGACGTCGCGTTTTGGACCATATATCACACGCATGATTCTTCTCTCGAATGTTAGAAGCCATCTTTCGTACTCATCCGTCAAGGTCCAACTCTCACATCCATACATGACAACGGGTCTGATCAACACTCTGTACAGCTTCTGCTTATCCGTATTTGCAAGATATTTTGATTTCAGCAGTGGACGTAGAGGATACAAAGCCCGATTGCCAGCGGCAAGGCGGACCTTGATATCCTCTCCCACACTATTATCGTCAGTGATGAGAGATCCAAGATACTTGAATCTCATCACTCCTTCAAACGTGCGGTTACCACTACTGAAATCAATTGCGTCTTGGTCTCTAAAACCCGAGATTAGATATTTGGTTTTTGACTCGTTGATTTTGAGACCAACAGAAGCTGAACACTGTTCCAGTGGATCAAGTATCTCTTTCACTCCGTTGCCATTTAATCCAATCACACAGATATCATCTGCATAAGCAAGAAGTTGATTGGATTGTCGGAATAAGATGTTGTCCTGAGGTGTTTCACTTTTACGAAGAATGTATTCCAACATGAGATTAAAAAGTATCGGGGACAGCGCATCTCCTTGTCGAACACCGGAATTGATTGCAAAAGTTCTCGATAGCCTGTTCTCAACTTTGACACAGCATTGTGACTGCGTTACTGTCATTTTACACAGATGTACATATTTTTTCGGTATTCCTAAATATTCAAGCGCATACCATAATCCGTAGCGAAAAAACTTGATCAGTGACTGACCGATTTGGACGGAATCCTCCTTAGTAGTCACCGACAATTTCCTCCGCTAGAGGAGTAATTCTTCCCAAGATAATGTATGACAGTAACTTATATGCTGTGCAAAGGAGAGCTATACCGCGATAATTCTCACATTTCAAGCGATCACCCTTCTTGAAAATTGGGCATAACGCGGCCACTTTCCATTCTTCGGGCATAACTTCATTTCGCCATACCAATCGAACAAGGTCGAAAAGACAGTTCCACAAAGTTAGCCCTCCGAATATCAAGAGCTCTGAATTAATGCAATCAACTCCTGGTGAACGATTTTTCATTAATTTCTGCATGGCCATTGTGAATTTCTCATAGGATGGATCCTCAATGAACATCTCCGCGGTCTGTATTTGAGGGTATTCAAACACAGCTTGTGATACATGTGGAACATTAAGTAGATCAGAAAAATGTTCACGCCATGTATCGAGTACCGCATCGACGTTAACACAGAGGTTTCCATCCTGGTCCCGAATGGCAGTTGACCGAGATCTTAAGGTATGGTGCAATTCGGTGATTCCTTTAAAGAAACCACGCGAATTGTGCTCATTGCTGAGTTGTTGTACTCTTAAGACCTTAGCCTTCCACCATTCTCGCTTCTTCAGTCTACAAATGCGTTTAGCTGTCCTCCTAGCGAGAACTGTTTTGTTTTTCCTTGCGATTGTAAACCGAGTCTGCGCTTCATTATAGGCTATATTTCGTTGCTCAACAGCAAGACGACACTCCTCATCAAACCAATCATTTTTGGGCTTAGTTTTCACTATATCGAGAGTGTGCTGGGCAGCATCGACAACCGAGGTTTTCAATACTTCCCAGACACTGTTCACATCATCAGATTGGTAATTGGATTGTATAATGCTATTGCTGACAAGATCTTGATATTTTCGTTGCTTTTCTTCATTTATCAGACCTTCACAGGAGAATCGCGTTGTATATTCTCCTGTCCTCCCTGACTTGTACGAAAATTTCCATCGTAGCTTTGCAGCAACCATAAAATGGTCACTGCCTACGAATTTTGTTGACGACCGATACGATCTCACATCTTGGACAACCCGAGCCCGCCCTTTTGAAATCAACACATGGTCAATTTGGCTTCGGGATGTTTTACGTGGGTGTGTCCATGTTTCTAAGTGGATGTTTTTATGAGGAAAGAATGTACTTGCTACTTTGAGATCATGAGCGATCGCAAAGTACATCATTCTTTCCCCATTCTCGGTCGCAGTTTCGTGTCGGGAGTACGGACTTATATTGTTACATAAGTCGGTCTGATTTCTGCCAGCTCTAGCATTAAAGTCACCAATCACCAATTTGACATCGTGCTCCGGTATAGAACCCATCAGATTATCTAGATTATTGTAAAATGAGTCTTTATCCTGGGATTGGCTTACATCAGTGGGCGCATGTATACAGACAATTGACAGGTTGGCTAATCTCATGTGCAAGCGAAGCTTACACATTCGATTATCGACTGCTTGAAAGTCCAAGACAGCCTTTTTTACCTGTGGCCCAATGAGAAATCCAACCCCAAGATTTCCGAAGTCATCTCCACTGTGTAGCAACGTATAGCCTTGGGACACATGGTCTCCACTTTTAGGCCATCGAGTTTCTTGGAGAGCTACGAGTTCCAGCCGATACTCTTTCATGCATGTGATAAGGCCGTCCAACGCGCCAGGTTTTCTTAATGACTGCACGTTCCACGTGCCGATCTTCAATCTCGTGTCCGGGTACTTAAGCGGGGGTTCGTTTTTTTTGTTGTTTTGGCGGTATCCGATTTTTTTATTTTTGTTGACATTTTTAACATTTGCACGGTTTTACGGATGCGGGTCGTCAGCCCAGCGATCCAACCAGATTTAGTCGCCTCCTACGACAAGCTCTGGATACTGTGGTGGTATTCTATGGGTCTCATGTTTCGTTCGTAATATTTACGAAACACGAAAGCCCCCAACCACAGGGCTCTAATGATTAGGGTGAGTTGTGATTAGGTTATGGTAATACTATGGCTCATCATATGTATCTTTGGAATTCTTCAAAAGCAAATGGAATTCGTTGGCCGGTTTTCAGTTTCCGTTGGAGTATAAAATGCACAAGTTTAAGGCAGCTATCAATCTTTACTTGAAGGATCACGCGTTGGGTACAGGAGCTCTGACAGTTACAAGGAGCTAGGACAGTCTAAAAGTCCGCCCTGCACTCAATTAATTATTTATGTTACATCTACTGGTCACCTTATCTAATGCTGTATTTAAGGAATTATTATAGCCTCGAATCCTTCACCATTTAAAGCGACGATTTAAAATTAAATTCGTGTTGACCCGACAACAATCTTATATACAATATTATGATCTTATAATTCGTATATAACGGAAACTATTTAAATAAATAAAAAAATTTGTTCAGTCATATTTAACTAACCTGCGCATTCATCCCATTATACAAAGTCCGTTTTGTCTTTTTAAGTAATCACTAACGAGCGGTTTTATTTTTTAGAAAGTCTTTTAGTTTGTAAGAAATTGATTTATACAGCAAATAAGCTGCTAATTGAAAATAAAATGATCAAGACCACCTATCAACCCATCCCTATTTAATTTCAAGAATGTCATAGAAATCTTATTAATTTATAACTATAAATAAAACCATGGTATGACATGAGTGCACTTTATTGGTTTATGAAAAGCATTGGTTAAAGTGTTGAGTTCCGAAATCATAAAACCAGTATGTGAAATATCGCTTGACACCTTAAACGGGAACATTAAAATTGCTTAACCCTGCAAAATCGATTACGTTAAGAAACACAACCAATAATAATTAAAACACAATTTAATTAAACCAGATTAACTCTTAATATATCAATATGTCATGATAGATTGATTGATAGAACTGTAAGACTAAGTGCTAGCCAAGATGCCCAGACAACCTCGCTTCTTTTCCTTCAGCCGTTTACATAAAACGGTAAGAAAAGATAGGAAGGTATGTTTGTTAGGAAAGAACAATCGGGTTACAGACACCTGGCAAATAGTTATACTAAACTTTTGTTGACACAAGACAATAATAATCTTCTATATTAATCCGCAATCGCCAAACCGTATTCTCCAGTCCACAACATATACATATTTTACATATATCTGCACTTATTTTTTTTAATTAAAGTTGGAACATTAATATTATAATTTTTTTAATCAAAGTTGGAACATTAATATTAATTTGTGGCACAGAAATCTGTAACAATATAATTAATTACTTTTATTATTTGTTTAACCCAACTGAAATTAGAGATTGGAGATCAAAATTGGGGTTTCTAGTTTAGAAAAATAGTAATGTACTGATATTATATTAAAAAATATAATATCCTATTGGGCTATAGGTCCGATTTACGTAGAACCATCTGCACATTGCATAGCTCCATGCCAGCCTATAGTACTGACATGGAAGATGGGTTGGCCCATGAGTTCTGCACTCCAACAGGGGGTCATAGATGTGTTCATTTACACCACCGATCGTAATCGTATGGTGAAAAATCCCTTTACAATCCTGCCCCTATCGGGATTCGAACTCGGTACCTCCCGCTCCAACTGCCGCAGGTTTAACCACTGTGCCACCTGGGCGGTAACGTCTGTTTATTATTCATGTTTTGTCATCATTTCTAATGGAATTTATAATCTGGAATTTATAATCTGTAAACTATTCAAAACACATTATTATTTCCAAGTCCTCAATGCCGTAGAGACACTAACGAGATATAAAGTATAGCTTTATTGGTTACATTTTCAGACTACCCGAGCGTTCCAATACGTTGTAAGAGCTTACCAACTGTAAAAGCTAGCAAAAATGTCCATATGGTAATTCCACACTTTACCTTCAAATCATACTAGTGTCCGCAAATCCTATTTCTATCCATAATGTTATCCTAAATATAGAAAAGTTTTTTATAGATTTCACTATCAAGAATGAAGGTATTTCAAATATTTTCAGCATAACCGACATTTATAATCTAAGATATTTCACTATTATTCGTTAATTCACAACCATTATTATTAGTGATAGTTTGATTACAAGCGCATTTTTTAAAAAGAGGAAGCCATAGTTAAAACTTAAAATAAAATAGCATAAAATAAAGTGCGAATAACATAAATTGATATAATTGAATATTGTTCCACCTAATTTTTAGTTAGTTTACATATAGTGTAAATACTGTGGCCGCTTTACTAAGTCACAATTAAATTACCTAATATAAAACTATACAAAAATTATATTCGAGTGTAGTATGGAAGCATATAAAATCCATGTGATGGTAATTGCTTGTTTAATGCAATTCGACATTATCTGTCTTTAAGAGAATCCCAATTACCTTTCTGTTCGGCTTTTGAAATGCGCTCTCAAAGTATCGAGTATATCAGTAATAATCTTTGCTAGTATAAATCAAAATTACTAAATTCTTGTAAGTTGATATATACGTCATATACCGATATGTCCGAGAGTGAATCATCAACCACTACGATAGTATAATACCATTACCATATTGAAGCTCCACATCCAATTCATCTTCCCAGCAATCGTATTTTAGTTATATCACCAACAATATACAACTGCCCATTCGTGCTAAATAACAACATCATAGTTTTTGGAAATATAATTCAGTATTCAGCACAACCCTTCTTTATCGACATTTTTTCAAAACATTTAGTTGCCAAAACGACCGCTACCACGTCAGAAATCTAACTAATCCACAGACAGGTCAAAGTTATCCAAGCTACGGTCCAAAGCCAAAACTACTATTTTCGTCTAGAGAAACACATAATTGGTCTCAATCTTAAACTGATGCCCACGTTCATCCACCAATCAAACAACTATACACATCGATTTCGATAATACAAATTGATACTATCACTCACAATAAATCTATACTTATCTTGTATGATCACAGTTTGTCCTTTATTATTTTTTATAATTCCTGTGAACTTTTCCAGTGTATGTTTATTTTGGATTTTACATTAAAGAGAAATTATTCCCCTGCCTGCATCCTTAATACATTATAGCCATCGATAAAAAAAAAGTAAAAATTTACTAATCTATATATAGTTTCTACTAAACATAACAGTTATTTTCAATTATAACCATATTTATAATCAAAAAGGAACTGAAGAAGAAAGATCCTCCGAAACCGGTCTTCCAAAGTAAGGTTCTTATCTTTGCTAAATAAACCATAGTAAATTTATCAAAGATAAGAACCGAATAACTAGCGGTTGCCCAATTTAAAAGCAACTACTGCTAGAGAAAAATTAACATCAATTGAAAATAACCAAAATTAATGATAGAGAATTAATTTTGGTTATTTTCAATTGATGTAGTGTAGTGATATTACTGAAGTAAATAATTTATTTACCTCAGAGGTGTTGACCGATATATTTATCCGTTGTTTGTTGAGGTAGATGATTTTTTAGAACAAGACATATGTAACCACTATCTTAGAAGTTTTATTTTTGAAAACTATTTATCTTCAATTTTCTGAAGTCCAACTTTAAACTAAATATTTTGAAAATAAGTGAATGTTATGAATATTGGTTTAATTCACTTTTTTTTGCATATGATATGCAAATTTTTGGCTGTTAGTTTTATTTTTTAGCAGTTCAATCTAGCATATCTTGTAGTTCAATCTTCAATCTGTTGTTATTTATTATGGAAAAATCCGATAGCGAATTTTTTCCGACATCGAATTTTCCTATTATAAAATTGTTTGTTCGAATTTATTAAATTTCAGCATGAAGTTAGCAGTTATGAGTTTTATAATTCAGTTGAAATTGGTAAATTTCGTTAACGCAAAATGAATAAATTCGGTAACATGAAATTCGTCTACTAATTTTGATATACGATTTTCGGAAAATCCAAATTCGTTTTGTCTCTCTAGTTTCATAACATCGCATTTTTCGTGATCGGGTTTTCATAATAGCAAAGTCCGCTCTCGGATTCTTTATCGAATTTTTCATAATAGCCCCCCAGGGGGTTATTTAGAATTGAATACAAGTTGCCTGAAAAGTAAATAATGCAACCCATTCAGTGTGTTTACACTTGATATCAAGAAAACGATTTCTGTGATATCCAGAAATCAACATCGTTTACACTATGCATCATGATATCGATATCAAAATAAGTGTATCTGTGTGTAAGTATTTTATTTCTATTTATTTCTCTTCAAAATTCAAAACCAAAGTAAACCATAAAATATTAAAACAATAATGTGTCCTTGAAATTTTATTTTGTTTGTATTTGTGTGTGATATCAAAGAATCACAAAAAGTTATCGTCGAAAAAAGAAATCATGCCAAAACCGGTTTCGTAGGTAAAAGGGGAGAGGAACGAAAAAAACATCGATATCATGATATCAAGTGTAAACACACGGATTAAATGGAAACATTTTCGAGAGTAAAAATAAAAATCGTTTGAACTTCGTGTGAACTGAGTTAGGAGAGATATAAATAATTATTATTTTAATAAATTAAATTCGGTTTGCTCATGCCGTTAGACGACTAATTAAAAATAATAACACCTAAACATTGAAATTGTTTAAATTCCTATTTTTTTATATTTCGAAATAAAATATTTGACTAATTTGATAGTTCATTGAACCAAAGATGTTGCTTAAACGATTATAATTAAATGAACTTTTCATTAGTTATAACATAAATTAAAAATCGATTTTCAGTACATATGAACTTTATACTAATAAAATTAAAGAATATTGAATGTGTATAATTCTTATCAAAAGTTAGTTAAAATAAATAAATCTTGTTAATTAATAACAAACAAGTACTTATTTCAATTTTTTTATTTACTTAAAACAGACTTTTATTTTTAATTAACTGCATAATCACATTTTTATGTATATTTTAATTTATAATTCGTCGTGATTATCTTTGTGTGATGGAGCGGTGGAATTTTCGGTACCACTCACATTGCAAGCCGCAGGGGTTTGTACATTATAAACATATTCACAACGGTTTGGTTCACTAACTCCTAAAATTCTTGTGTCTAGACCACATTCTAAATATATGGTAGCAGAACGTTGGGGGCCATTCCAACAAGCAGCCCCATTTGAATACAACATAACTGAATATTTATTTGATTCAGGACCCGCCCAGTGATCCCATGTGCCTAATCTAATTAAGAATATGAATTAAAATTGGAATTATTTAATTCATTTGTAAAAAATAATTTCATAATTACCTTGTCTCAGCGCCACCAGATCTGGGTTGCTGCACCGCTCTATCGAATGGACATAATTTGTAAACATACTCACGATCTTCAAAATTAAAACATTCTCCATTCAATATAGCAAATTCCTCATCAGGACCATAATCTTTATCCAAAAGATCTTGAATATTTTTGAGCTCAGTATCAATTTCTCTGAGTTCACGATCAGCTACGGTTAATTGGTTGCGAGCTTCATTTGCTAAGGTTACTAATCTTTGGGTTTCTGGGTCATAATCAGTATGTGGTTTTAAATCAACTTCCGGTTCAACCTGTTCAAATTAAATTATGCATGATATATTTGGAATAAACAAATAATACACAAAACTGTTACCTCTCCTTCGCCAGTTTCTTCTCCATCAACATCTTCTTCACCTTCATCATCGTGTTCGTCAACTTCATGTTCATCAAACTCCCGTTCGTCTTCAAATTGTTCCTCAATCTCATCTTGTCCCGCCTCTGAGGTTTCAGCCTGATTTTCAGTAGGTGATGGCGGTTTAAATAAACCAGAATCCAACATTAACATAGGTTTTATTCTGGGCCATGCATTTGTTAAGAAATTTTCAAGATTGAGAGAATCTGACTCATCGAGATAATATTTAGCCTCTTCGACTGTAACAACACCGTCATGATCACGATCGAAAATTATTCTGGATTGTATTTCGGTTATTTCAACAATACCATCTTGATTGGAATCATATTTATTAAAATTCTCTACTGCCTCTTTACGATTCTCGTTTGATTCACGCTCCTCCTTAACTTTGCGTTCGGCTTCTTCTGCATCGCGATATACTTGTAGTGCAATGTTTTCTAGATCTTCAGCTTCCTTTTTAAGTTTATCTTTTTCCAATTTAACAAGTTCTGCTTCATGTTTTGATCTTTCTAATTCTTGTAAGCGGGTTTGATATTGAGCTTTTGAAGTTTTACCTTTGAGACTCATATCAACACGTAATTGGCTTCCCATTTTGGCTAACTCTTGTCTTTGTTTCTCTCGCAACTTATCTTCTCGGCCCAATTCACTACAGTTATTAACGCATTGAGCATCAGAAGCATATTCATCGGATGCATCACAGCAATCGCAAATACCATCATTCACCCGTGAACTTGGAATGTTTTTTGGTTTGTACCCGGCATTCGTACAATGAAAATTGCCGTTTGAACATGCAGAGGTACCTGGTTCATCACTTCCATCAGCACAATCGCAGTAATCATCGTTTACCTGATTATATTTAATTTTCAATTTGCCGTCGAAACAAACAAATTCTTCGCCGTGTGAATATAAATTAGCCTTTGAAATAGCAACACCTCTCGGTCGTGGAATTTCAGATAAAACCAAAATGCAGAAGTTAAATATTATTATACATATAAAATATATTTTACGTAGGTCTATACTCATTTTAAATAATTTAATTTATTATCTTTTTTAATTCAATATTTTAAATAATTACGGCTATCTTTTATATCAATGCAATATTTATTTGATGATTCTTTTTATGTTTAGTTGTCAACCACCATTACGAATCACACTTGCCTGCCAAATAGACATGTAGAACATTAGTTCAGTGGATTATAATTTTTCTGATTTTAGTTATGTACTAAACTGTAGTACTAAAACGAACAATACCTCACTTCAATGCATTCCTGTTAAATGAAATAATTTATAATATACAATTGCAATAATTATATACATATATACATGCAAATTTTCTGTCTCTTTTTGCATCGTGCTAGGAAACGGGATGAAAAAACCAATACCTCTTACTCCAACCGCTGCACTATTTGGTTGGTAATTTCAAATGTTCTTGATAGTTTCAACTTTGACGAAATAACCATCGCATATGTCCCAAAAACCATTAGAAGAGTGGCCGACAAAGAGGACTTTGCAAAATCAAATTCTAATGAACTGGTCATAGGTGGAAACTGTTTGACGATAAAAGGTGAGGAAGACGGTCAATCTAGTATCATAACATGAGATTCGGGAACCATAAAGTGGAATTCAGCAAATGGGAGAATTTAAAGTGAAAACTTAATACAAAAGTTGCCGGAAGGAAAAATATACGAAAGAAAGAAAATGATTTGCCTGAAGGGTTTGACTATCACGAAGAGTAATAAAGAAATAAGCAAGTATTGTACTCCTTTGTTCGCGAATGGTTCTACTTGTTGCGATACAGTAGCGGAATTGTTCCAAAAATGTCACCAATGTCTGTTGATTAAAATAACTGCAAAACGAAAGCATTAAGGGGTCATCGATTTCATTAAAACATTACTTCGCGTGATTCATTAAAACATTACTTCGCGTTCCATCTATTGTTTTCGTTAAAACGTATTGGCATGCCATCTAGAAATCTTCTCCGAAACTTATATTTGACGAAATCATGCTGTCGTTGGCATTTACTACGAAAATTGACACGATTTCCCATTATTATAAGTTATTTGATAAGTAAACAACGTTACGGAAAAATAGTTCAGTTTGGAATTTTAGAAAGTAATATTGGAAAGTGATGATAAGTCATAATAAAGTGTTAGCTAATGATTGTGAAAATAAATTATTTTTCACCATTTTATTGTTGGAAATAAATTAGGTATAATAATCATAGTTTTGAGTTTTATATGCACAATCCAGTGATCGAACCGATAAAAATTTGAATTTGAACTCGGTCAAATCATAACTGTTGTAAACTTCATGAGTGCTCTCTATGCATTTGATACGCTTCTGCGATTATATGACTTTTTGAAAAACTGACTTTTTTGAAAACTTGTAAATTTTTTATTTTTTTTACAGACAATAAAAAATTTTATAATATCGTATTATTCAGTTAAGAACATGTAAAATTGTTTCTCTTTATTATGTTCCGTGACGGTCAATTGTTAGAACCAAAGAAAATACCATCAGTTTTTTAATACAATGACGGCTCCCAGTGAAAACATGATCAGAAGCGTAATGACCCGTTTTGAGCATCGTGGTTCAGTAGGTGATAAACCACAAACAAATGTTTCTCGACTTGTTCGCACTACACAAGCTGTGGATGCTGTAAGAGGAAGTGCCCACACTGATCCATCTGTGTATACATGTTACTCAATTGGAAATGGCGAATTTGGGGTACGGAAAAAGTAAAAGTATATACTAAATTCAAATAAATAAATAAAAATGCAAACTTACACCTTCATTTAGTAACCAATATTTTTGTTTACTTGAGGAGTGCTGGGCGTGGAACGTTTCCGGCACTACAAATCATAGATAAGAATTCAAAATTAATTAATTTAAATGAGCTACCACAGAAATCGATATGAACAGGCTTCTGCCTGTTTTTAATTTCCGAAAATCATTTGAGGTAGTTTATCCATTCAGGGAAATGTGGTTCTCACTAGACTTATTCAATTTGATATCCAAATTCCAAATCTCTTGTATTCTTTTCAGACGCCCCTCTCTCTTTGAACAGGATGATGGCTTTGGTGTTTACTGTCCATCGTATCTGTGAGCCTCTCACAGTTTGGGAACATTCTTTACTATTCATCAAGCGAAATTAATTGCGGCTATCCATTGCGTCAGTTTAGTTTAAATCTCGTTGCTGACGATAAACAGGTTATATTTTCTACCGATAGTAAAACTATCCTTAACCTTTTGAGCAATCCTCTAACCAGCTCTAATTTTTAAACCTTCTTTTTGCAACAACAAGGTAACGGATTAGATAACGGGTTCCTGTCAACTGTGACTTTGCCGAGAGCGAGATAGCAGACTGTCTGTAGATGACACAAGGATGATAACTTAAAGTAAATTTTACTGTGGAGGTGGTATGAATATATGGTATTCGAATGGTCCTATCCTAACCAACTAACAATAATAACTACATATAACAATCTTAAGTCCTTATAATAAGAATTAATGGTAAAAAATTTACTAAAATTATATCTTAATTGTAGTTAGAAAATTACTGCTGCGGATTATTATTCAAGTCTTTTCTGTAAATAACCTTCCTTTTCTTTATAACTTACGGATTTGAGATCAGGGTTGTCGTTTACAAAAAGTCTAAGGTAGCACATATCGTATAACAATGGGAGTATTTAAAAAAGTAAAGGAGTATACAAAATAAAAAACATATATTATATTATAATCTTCAGTGATGAGGCTTATTTTCACCTCAGAGACTACGTTTAAAAGCAGAATTGTCGCATTCGGAGCTCAGAGAAAGAACGATTGTTCAAAAGCCTCTCCATTCTCAACGTATCAATGTTTAATGCGGTTTTTGGGCTAGCGGTGTGATTGGACCTTTTTTTGAAAATGAGGCTGATGCAACTGTCACGGTGAATGGGTTGCGTGACCGAGCTATGATTTCTATGACTGACTAACACCTCCTCTTCGAAATTAATTCGAGTGCTGATTTGGTTACACAACTGTTTTGATTTCTTAATGATTTCATGAAATAATTTTGTTAATCGGACTTACTGTGCCTATCAATGAGTACAATTTTATTATAGAATAATATTGTAATAATAAAATATTATTATAGTAATTATATTTTGGGAACAGCATTTCAAATGTTGCACTTTGGGTGTTGTCTAATCACCGACTTATTTCAAACTTATTGACTTATTTGACGCCATCTTGAATAAGTCGGTCAAGCTGTTCCAATTGATTTTGGTGACTTATTTTGACAACCACTAATCAAAACAAATTATTTTTTAATTGAATACAATGTTGTACTGTTTTCTTTTCATATCCAGAACAAATGTTTGAATTTAACTATAGAAAATTGTATATTGCAATTTATACAAATTCATAAATAATAAATCGTGTTTACATGACCAAATAAGTATTCTGCTGAAAGAAAGAGATAGAAAATAAGTCACCTCGATAGCAGACTTATTTGAATAAATTGCTATAAGCAAATAATTCGGTGTTTGGAAAATACCCTTTGAGGAGTATTTAGAAGAAAAAAAGCAGTGGTAATAGATTTTGTATTAATAAATTAGATTTTGTATTAATATTGTATTATGAATTAGAATCATTAGAAGCATTTTAAGAATCTCCCAACATTTCTAAAGAGCTTTTGAGATATTAGTGAAATATTTTATATATAAAGAACAGACATTAGCTGGAGAACATGGCGAAATAGCTAAATTTTAGTCTATTTATATTGAATTGGTTTCGTTATATCGCGAATTTTCTTGTTGTATAAGAATGGAACATTTCGAAACCTATTTAATTTGTCTTGAGAAAATATTTATACACTATTTTTTACATTTAACCATTGTAGTTATGCTCGATGGTTGACTAAATATTTCAAAAAATTAATATAACTTAAACCAAACGCATCCAGGCTTAGAGAACAGCTTTAGAAATGGTGGATTTGGCATAAAGCTAATAATGTTTTTTGAAATTACCAATAGATTAAATATTGGAACAAACTATTAATGTAGATGCAGCTAATAAGTATACTTGTATATCTGCATTTACGAATTCCATCACGGAAGTTAACGATGGTTAAAATTTAAGGATTTTATTGTGCTCAACAAATTTTAACAGTTTACATCTTAATGCCAATGAGCGCTTGCAAAAATTAAAAATGCAAATTATAAATAACGATACTTAATATACAAAAAAGACCAATTTTTGTCTAATTTAGGTGAAATTGACCAACATCGCCTATTTAAAAACCACGTATATATTTGGAAAGCTCACATGAAAACCTTTCAAATGGTTTATGAATTTGCCGTGTAACAACAACACCAGTTTCAAATCTCATTTTCTGACTGAAGGTCACCAAAAACTGTTCGATGCTGGAATAATTATTTTATAATGTGAGTGGGATCTACATTATGTTAGTCAAATTACTAATCGTGTACCTTATCGGTTTTTTTAATAACGACACTTACCACTTTCAGCGTCAATTTGAAGGACATCGTCAACAAAAAATTGTGTTTCATTTTTACGTTTCAGTTCGAAATTTTATTATCCTATGAATCGCGTATAGAGAAACCGTGTACCATGTCGTTTATTTTTATTACTTGACCGCTCAAGGTCTATAAGGATTTGATGACAAAACTTACATTCTAGTTTTCATTTAGAAGAGTATGTAAAATAGTGAAATATATTTCTTCCACCTAAGTGAAACAAAAGAAACTCCAAAAACTGCATGAGAGTGCAATTGCGTGAAAGTTTATTATTTCAGGGGAGTATAGATTTCATTTGGGGAGTATAGAAGTACATCAGTGTTGAAAGTAGTACATTTACTTCTATGTAGTACTTCCGACAACACTGTTTGAGATCCAGGCAGCGCCTAGACCCACATACTTTGGAATATAATAAGTTCTCATAGATATCGAGTAGCAAGTTTGGGTATATTCCGGAATTATGGTAACAATATCTAGAACCGTAATGGTTGGCTTGTACGTCTCTTATCGTGGCATATCATATCATATCTTAATAAAAAATAATTATTTAATAAAATAGTTGTCATTATTATATTATTATTTTTGGTATTATTTTTCTTTTAACGTTCGAAAATAATTGGTCAAATTACAAGTAGTACAATATGAAAACCTTTACCGGTATTATTTCTTGTAGGGAACATTTTTATGTAAGATTCTCCTTTACTATAAGCTATTTACTCCCAAAGCGAATATCAGTTAATCCATAATTCTACAATAGTTCATAATTCTACAAAGGACACATTTTATAGTTTGGCTTGCATCGTGAGGATTATATTTTCTTGGGATGAAACTAAAAGAAAATTTTTAAAGCAATAAAGGTAAATACATCTAGTTTGTTTCTCTTAATTACTTTTATTTAGATAGATCACTTACGTAATTTCTACTTACAATAATAAGATTTTGTTTAGGAATTCACAGCGAGTTTGAATTTTTAAATTTTTTTTTATTGGTTTTCCTTTAAGGATTCCTAACTGTACTAAAAAATACATGTGTATGCATAGTGATTAATTATTAACTTTACAATTACATATATCTATATATAAAATATGTTATCAGACAATATATTTAATAAATATGTTGTAAAATGTCATACATTTTATAATATTATTATTATAATAATTTCGGGGGTTTAAGAAAAAGTTAAAAAAATTGTTAAGTCAACGCTTGAACTTTATGAACTTTGTATATATCTTGTATTTTAAAGTATGTAATTGTTTTCTTCTAAAATTTCTTATATAGTAAAAATTAACTGAAAATAGTTCGTAGTTTGTTTTACTGAATTATATAATATAATACATAATAATAAAAGCAATAAAATAAATAATGTACATAGTTAGGGTTTATCTTAAGCATTTTCTTTTATTCAGCCCGAATATTCTTAATGTTCCAAATGTAAGAACAGCATTTTAGTTTATATTAAAGTTTATATATGTAGTAATTAACATTTCGAATATTTGGAATTAATAAAATTAAACGCTCTTTATTAATTGTTTATTATTGTTGAATAAATGTATTTTTAAGATAGGTTCTTACAATACTATTGTTTTAAAATTATAATGAGTTATGTAAATTATTGAAAAGCCCAAGTTTTCTTTGTTGTTTTTTATCAAATTGTGGGCGGTGGATAGGCATAAAATAGTCTGTTGAAATATAGAATTTTACTCGTGATTTTACAGTATTTTATAATAATAAATTTATTCTTATATTTTTATCAGTCGATCACAGCGAATTAGTTTTTAGTAATAATAAAGTATATATATATATATATATATATATATATATATATATATATATATATATATATATATATATATATATATATATATATATATATATATAAACATATATATATATATATATATATATATATATATATATATATATATATATATATATATATATATATATATATATATATATATAATATAATAAAATATAATATATAGTATGTATATATTACATTAATATACAGGTTTAATCAATGCACATCTATGGTTTTGCTATAAAATGATATCGTTGAAATTTTATAGCAAAATGTCGTACATGTGATACTTACGAGTATAATAACGTTGTTCATTATATTTTAATAAAATATGAAATATTAATTATTATTTTTCATTTAAAAGCCTTTCAGGTAAAATTATACCTTAATTTTTGTGTTTACTAAAAACGAAATTATAAAATTATTTTATCATTAATTACTATTTCTATCATAGTTACTTAATTAATATAAATAATTAAAATTTTAAAATTAATCCAATAAAAATAGAATTTTTCTTTTTATAATATAATTAATATAGTAATTTATGGCAGTTAAAACTGAAAATTTTAATAATAATCCAATTTAAATTTAATCAGTTAGTGTATGACGGCGCGAAACTAATTGAAATAATTTAAATTATTATACATATATTATTGTTGAAAAATTAATAAACATTTAAATGTAAATCGTTTATAAATTGTTCTAGGAAATTAGCTAAATTATGGTACGAATGTTTTCGCCAGTGAATATTATTTTTAATTTGTTCTTTAGCCAAACCAATCGATTTTTCAATTGATGTTAATTTAAGTTTGCGTGCCGTTCGTGCAAAATTTTCAAACTGTTCTAATTGATAGTCTTTATTCATGTATGTTGTTACTGAATCGATCATTTTTGAAAGGGTTGAGAAACCATCTCCGAAACTGCAAAATAAAAATTAATTAAAATTGCAATTCTGATTATGTTTAGTTTAATTCGAATATTTACTATTCTGTGATATTTTTAATATTTGTTACTAGGAAATCAAGGGCAAATTCATATCCTATTGTATTCTGGGCAACGGCAGAAAATGCTCTCGCACCATCTTGTTTACGAATTCCAGAATCAGGATTAATTGTCATATTTAAATATCTGAAAATATAAAAAAAATATAAAATATATCAGGCTCGTTGGAATTTAAAATTTAGTTTTAATATGTGAATTTCACCAGAAGTTTGTATGATAAAACGAAAAATGTCATTTATCTTTATTATAGAAGTTTTCTTTCGCGAATTTGGTATATGTTTATTGATTGATTAAATTCGATTAAAAACGTTTGTTGATTAAATTCGTCTAAACATATATTTGACTAATGTTTAAAAAATTTTTAATTTAAGTAGATTTGGAGTTTTAATAGCATGAATTGAAACAATATTCTACAGTCTAATCCATTAACGTTCAACCTGGGACATCTGCGCATTCGTGCTAGCAGATGAATTGAACACATGCCCAATTATGTAGAATAACAAAACGAAAAACATGATTCAATTCAAGGTCAGTGCATAACATCGGGAGAAATACCATAGTATTTGGTCTCGCACTCTATGCCAATGAAATTATCCAAATCTTAACAGAATCTTCCCATTTCTTTCAAATTATAGTTGAAAAAAAATCTTATTATACATTGAGCCAAATGTACCGTCACAAACTTAAAAATAAAAATACACGATTTTAAAACATGGTAAATCACGAACAATAATTACATATCTGGTTTTGAAACAACTGAGCGTTAATCGAAATTAAAATAAAAAATTGGCAAGTTAGGTGTCAAATGTAAAGAATAATTTTTCGAGTAAAATCCACCAGTGGCTAACTTGCTGTTATGTACCGAGCTTCAATTTGCTTTCGTTACATCCTTGCGGTCATAACTATTGGTTTTCTGTTATTTTAATTTAATTAATTTGTCTTGAAAAAAATTTTGTCAGAATTTTTTACTGAAAAAACCAAAGCGAGAAAAACATCAAAAATACCATTGAGTGACAGAGATCATTTTTTACATTTTTCTTTTTTTTATAGTGGATATATTTTGACAGATGCTTATAACATTTTGTTTGGTTTTTGAAAAAAATGACAAAAAACACTTTGAATCTACAACAATAAATTTAAAAAAAATAAACTTAACATTATTCATTATTTAAATTATTTCCACAATGAATTAAGATGAATGACACAAAACGAAATGTTAAAATTATCAATTGAACATAAAATATCATGCATCTTTATTTTTCCTATAAAATATTTATCCAGTACTGAATAAAAATACTTCTCTTGATATATTTTGTCAGTACTATAATAATTATTATTTATAATTATACTATAATTATTTTCTCAGTAACCATAAAAATTTATTCAGTACTGAATACATTTTTTACACTGGAAATATTTTTTATTTCTCTCGCACTTTAAGAAAAATAACATTTTTTATCCCGCTTTTACTATTTTGTCAGTATATTTTAAGGCTGATTTCCATGATGAAAAAAATTTTGTCAGTATTTTTTACTGAAAAAGCAAGAGCGAGAAAAAAATTAAAAATGCCATTAGAGTGACTGAAATCGTTTTTCCTTTTTTATTTTTTTTTATTTTGACAGATGCGTGTAACATAACCAACAAATTTCAATTTTTTTTTTGTTTTAAAAAAAAAGAACAAAATACTCTTTAAATCTACAACAATAAATTAAAAAAAATAAACTAAACATAAGTATGCATTATTTCGATTATTTTCACAATGAATTAAGATGAATGACACAAAACGAAATGTTAAAATTATTCATCGTCCACAAAAAATCAGCCATCTTTATTTTTCCTATAAGATATTTCTCCAGTACTGAGTAAAAATACTTCTCTTGATATATTTTGTCAGTACTGCTATAATTATTTTCTCAGTAACCATAAAAATTTATTCAGTACTGACTAAATTTTTTGTACTGGAAATATTTTTTATTTCATTCGAACTTTAAGAAAAAATTAATTTTTTATCTCGCCTTGACTATTTTGTCAGTATTTTTTCATAATGGAAATCAGGCTTTAAATCTGATAAGTCTGATATCCATTATGAAAAAAATTTTGTCAGTATTTTTTACTGAAAAAACCAAAGCGAGAAAAAATTAAAAATCCATTAGAGTGACTGAGATAGTTTTTTACTTTTTCTTTTTTTTATAGTGGATATATTTTGACAGATGCGTGTAACATAACCAATAAATTTCAAATTTTTTTTTGTATTTGTAAAAAACAGACAAAATAAACTTTAAATCTTCAACAATAAATTTAAAAAAATTAACTAAACATAATTATTCATTATTTAAATTATTTTCACAATGGATTAAGATGAATGGCACAAAACGAAATGTTAAATTTATGAACTGACCATAAAAAATAATCCATTTTTATTTTTCCTATAAAATATTTCTCCAGTACTGAATAAAAATACTTCTCTTCATATATTTTGTCAGTACTGCTATAATTATTTTCTCAGTAACCATTAAAATTTACTCAACACTGAATAGATTTTTTTTACTGGAAATAATTTTTATTTCACTCGCACTTTAAGAAAAATTATATTTTTTATCTCGCCTTGACTATTTTGTCAGTATTTTTTCATAATGGAAATCAGGCTTTATTTCGGTTATATAACTATCCCATTACTATTTTGTAAGAATTAAAATGTTTTCGGTTAAAGATTGAAAATTCAAATTTGGATGGATTTATAATTTCGATTATTAATTTCGAATATGTAAATAATAAAAATACTTACTTTGATAACAGCCATGGTTTTAGTGTGCAACCTAAAGCATTCAATAAGATTTCCTTCTCGCCCGCATTTGTTGTTTCTTTGTATCGTTTTAAGGCGAAATTCCACTCTTGTGTACTACCCTCACGAAGGGTTACACAATAAATACTTTCTTTCAAATTAGGGTTTATCCTAAAATTAAACAAATTAAAGTGAAATTTAATATTGTAAATGTTGATTTAAAATAATATAATAATTACTGTCGGTCTTGATTTTCCATCCATTGCCGATATAGGATCTGTGCTTGAATAATACATCTGTCCGAACCATATAAACATGCATGCCTAATGATTCGTGATCTATGCATCAATTCAACATGACTATCCCCAGGTTTGACATCATAGCTCACAAACAAATATTCGGTGTCGCCAATGAATCGCATAACAGCCCGGAAATTTTCAAATGCCGGTTCACGAGTTAACATAAAATGTAAATATTCGATTCCTTTTGTTGCAGCCATCCATGCTAAATGATCATCACGAGATTCTCGCATGCGAACCAAAAATGTTAATGGAATGTCGTATGTACACAATTGGGTTCGTGCCAAATTCAAACTATCATCTAAAATTTTAGCACGAATAATTGGTGGTAATGTTTTATAATTTGCATTCAACAAACGCCATGATTCATAATCGTAATTTACACGATAATAACTTGTTCGATTTATATTTAAATATAACCATTCCATGTCACCGATCACATTTGGAATAACAATTGAGTCAGTCTTAGGAGTCATCCAGTACGATGGAGTTTCATTTGCATACAGCAATGATTTAGTTTTATATGTTATAGGAATATACCAACGTCGTGAATCATTTGGAATTGTCGCCGGTATATTATATGGTGTCTGTGTTAAAACTAAGTCGGTACCTTCGCGTCGTACACTAACGACTGGAAAGCCACGTTGAAGCGTCCATGTATCCATAATCTCTTTAATATTCATATGATCTGGTAGCGTTTCAAATTTATGACCCATTTGTGTCATTATATCCCATAAATCATCTTGTACGGCATTTGAATATTCAAATCGTTTCAAATATGTATTTAAACCGGTACGAAAAGCTTCTTCACCCAAATAACTCTGCATCATACGTACTATTGATGCACCTTTTGAGTATGAAATAGGATCGAAAATACGACGAATATCGGTTTGTTGTTTTACTGGAAATGAAATGGGATGTGAACTTTTATCAGAATCTTTGTTCATTGCATTCTGCATTTCACAGATGCCAAATTTTTCAAGTACTCTCCATGTTGGTTCGAGTTCATCTAATACTTTGTAGCTCATGTAAACAGCAAAACCTTCTTTCAACCACAAATCATCCCACCATTTCATTGTGACTAAATTTCCAAACCATTGATGTGCTATTTCATGCGCAAGAATTGTGGCAACCTTTTCAGTTTGACCGGCAGATGAACCATTTATACGATTTTTTGGAACTAGCATTGTTGATTCTCTGCGGAAAAAGATAAAGAAAGATTTAGAATTATTTAGATATAACTATTTATAATTTTTGTCGACAGTTGAAACACATTTTATATTGCTGTGTCATTATGTAAAAGTGGGTTGAAAGAGTAAAACACTATAAAATAAAATAATGATTCATGAATATCAAAGGATAAATGATGATGCACATCATAAAAGTTATGTAGCACATCAGCAAATATGTAACTAAGTTTTCGATTTAAATTTTAATTTATAAATTATATTATAAATAATTAAAGGTTTTAGGATTTCACATTTGCGTTGTGTTTCTTCGTTTATCTGTTTTTACCCTTCTTAAAATGTACGAAAACCTAAAGTCTTGAATGATACAAACCCATTTTATGATTAATAAAAACCTTTAATTAATAATGATATGTTTGGGTGCAAATTGTATTTATGCATAATAATGGACAAGCTATTAATAAATTTTTAGTTAGTTCTGAATGCCATATTAAGTAGTCACTTAAAAATGTTAATTCTAGAGAAATGGACATGGATAAATATTTCAACTGGGAGTAGATTTCAAATAATAATTTATTTATCTTAACTAATATTATCTATAATTCTATACATATGGGTTCTACTGTAACCTGCTTGCTGATTAGCCTATTAATCAATTTTTCAATATACAATAGATTATTTTAGCTCCAATTTGAACCTTTTAATAGGTTATTAAACACAAAAATTAAATTTCAAATGTGTTATCTTGGGCCATTAAACTACAATCTTTTGGGTTTATTAAGTGTCTGTAACCAGGCCAAGCCTGACACTACTATTTGAGCTATTAGAAATGTTTAATAGAGTTTAAATGTATTTGAGCTATTAGAAATGTTTAATAGCTTTGTGACTCGTGAGTATTTTGAATTAAGAATTTTGGTAACTTTAATAATACTTATTTTAAAAAAAGTTTAAGATAATAGTTGTTAGTATATTTTACTTAAAGCAGTTGTACATATGCAATTTGTACATTACTTATTCCTCCTCAAAAGAATTATAAGGTTCTGAAGTCGAGTCCTTATGTTCTCTCTGTGTGTCTCTCGCCTCTTCTCTCTCATTTTCTATATATATATATACACACACACACACACACATATATATATATATATATATATATATTATATATATATATATATATATATATATATATATATATATATATATATATATATATATATATATATATATATATATATATATATATATATACCGGTTGTTTCTTTTAAACTGAGACGATCAAATATCTCGAAAAATAGCCACTCTACGGAAAAAATTTCCATAATCAAAATTTAATCATACCACGGGGGAAATACATTAGTGCAAAAAACAACAGCCCCTCCGCTTTGTAGGTGGTGCGGGGGTAACTTTTAAACTGAATCGGGGGCAACTTTTAAACTAATGGGAAGCCATATTTTTTATTGCAGATACGGATTCGACGACTAAAAGTACGTATGATTTGAATGAAATATTTTGTTCGGTTCATGATAGTCGATAGATGGCGTTGTAATCGACGAAATAAATTTTTTCAATTTCTTCTTCTTAGAACACACGCGTTCGATACACTAATGTATTTCCCCCGCGGTATGATTAAATTTTGATTATGAACATTGGCTATTTTTCGAGATTTGATCGTCTCAGTTTAAAAGAAACACCCGGTATATATATGTATATGTATATATATGTTTTTTTTATTGCAATGCCAAAGAGAATAAGTATAAAGAGAAGCATCTTATATGAACCGCGGTTGCATATAAACTAAAATATTTCTGACTTATTTGGCGATGGCAAACGAAATAGGATAAACATTTATTTTTTATTTTGTTTTCTCTTTCAAACGACAGCAAAAAAAAATAGTTGACTATTTCAAAATTTCGCTTACTATTTCATATTATAATTCGATTGTAAAATCGAATAGATTTATTTTCATATAATAATCTATTCCATTTTACAATAGAATTATAATATGAAATAGTAAGCGAAGTTTTGAAATAGTCAAATATTTTTTTTTGTTGTCATTCAGTGTGTTTACACTTGATATCAAGAAATCGATTTCTGTGATATCCAAAAATCAACTATCGTTGACACTACGCATCATGATATCGATATCAAAATAATTGTATCTGTGTGTGTAAGTATTTTATTTTTATTTATTTCTCTTCAAAATTCAAAACCAAAGTAAACCATAAAATAACAAAACAATAATGTGTCCTTGAAATTTTATTTTGTTTGTATTTGTGTGTGATATCAAAGCATCACAAAAAGTTGTCATCGAAAAAAGAAATCATGCCAAAACCGGTTTCGTAGGTAAAAGGGGAGAGGAACGAAAAAAACATTGATATCATGATATCAAGTGTAAACACACGGATTCGAAAGAGAAAACCAAATACAAAATATATGTTTATCGTATTTCGTTTGCCATCACCAACTAACTCAGAAACCTTTTAAAATTTTCAGTTTATATTGCTCTTTATATTTATTCTCTTTGGCAATGCGCTGAAGATCTTACTATGTTAAATACAGCAAAATCGGTGCGAAATATTTTATTTATTCGTCGACGCTGTTCGTTGTCGCTTTCGTTCTATTTATACCTTAACGGTTATAAAACGACAAAAAATTAATGACTTATGTAGTTTTGTACAGAGAATTCGAATATCTCAAAAACTTGAATTGATGATAACTCTACTTATGCCCTTTCGTATTAAGACCACAGATATATATATATATATATATATATATATATATATATATATATATATATATATATATATATATATATATATGTATATATATATATATATATATATATATATATATATATATATATATATATATATATATATATATACATATATACATATATATAAATAACCGTTTTAGTTAATAATTAATTATCTATATTTACTGGATATATTTAAATGGTCGTTTTAATCTTAATTTATCCAATTAATATAAAATATTTATTAAACTATTTTTGTTTTTAATAATTTGTTCGATGCGAGTATTTTGATTTTATTTAACAAGATAAATTTCAATTGAAATATTAATATTATATAATTAAATTTAGATCAATGATTAATTTGCTATACATTATGCTGGTATCAATTAGTTAGATTGATTTAAAATTTTGTTATTGAATCGAACTCAGAATGATTTTTTATTAACATAGTTGACATAACTACATATATTTATATGAACATCATTATAAAATAATCTAGACTGCAATTGAATATTCCTATTCTATATTACTCTATATTATTCCTATATTATTCCTATTCTAATCATACATTGTATATACATTCGATTTTAATTGAAACCCACTGTTAATGTACCATACATTCCGTTTTACGAAGAACAGATCTACATTTCAAAGAAATGTATACGCTTCTTGACATTAAAAGGCGGATATGGTATGATCATATTCATAATCTACTAAGATAAAAGGACAACATTGGAAAATAGGTGTCAGTTGTTAAAGGATTTTATTTTTGTTAATTCACTACTCGATCAAATTGATGTACCTCATATTCTGGAATTAGTTAAAATACTTGGTCTCAATCGGGGTTAAGGGATCGTGATTTTCTCCACATAGATAAACCAAGGACAAACTGTGGTAACAATGAATCAGTGAATATCCAAGTTTCAATAAAGTTGACAATTTGTTTGCTCAAGCAAAGTTTAACCATGGTTAAAGTAATTTTATGCTACAATACGATTTTATGTAGTTCCAAATCTAATAAGACCATATGTTATATACATTCTTAAGAAATATTTGTAGACCTCAATTTAAAAAAGGGTAACATTTTAGTAACCGTCTGCATATAAATAGATTTAATTAATTTATTTATTATTTAATATTATAATAATTTTGTTAAGGATAATTATGTATGTACTTGTTAAAATATTTCGTTGATATTATCTCATCATAATCGTATATATAAATTTTTAATCATTCTCATTTTAACTAACTCAACTTACCTAAATGTAATTAGACCCCAATTTTCCATAGCACTAAATCCAAAATCGGGTACGGCTACTAAATCAATTTTTGGCAGTATAAATCGAATGCCAAAATATTTTTGCAAATACTGTAATATATCCAACGTTAATTGATGGACATAACTAAATATTTAGAATGTAAAGAAGAAAAACCAATTAAATTGAATTAATATTTCAACATTATTCTAATTTTAAATATTTATAATAATTATTTTAAAATAATACCCGGTCATATCAGCAACTTCGTTCCGTGTCCAAATATTTACAATAGGTAAATCAATATTTTGAGGGCCTGTTATATTTGATTGCACTAAATTTGAAACAATAAATGCTACTAAATATGTGGACATTTTAGGTGTGGGTTGAAAATCTTCTTGCATGTATCCTGGTCGGTGATATCTAATTAAGTGTTAACATAACAAAAAAATAATTAGTTTTCCAGGTTTATTAAATATTTCACACTTTCAGTTTTATTTTTTAATTTATTTTATAAATAATAAAAAAAAATATTTTTGTAGATTTTTCTGTTTGTTAAATCTGTGTTATTATAAATTAATAATTCAGTTTCCTACATAAATACAATAAGAATATTATGGACGAAAAGTAAGAAACACATTTTTAATATATAATTCATTATACATAGATAAGTTCTACTTACTGTGACCGAAAGAGCGGCATGTTTGAGATGGTCATTTTATGGGTTACCGGACGAACAACGCTAATAGTGAATACAGCTTTTTTGTCAGGGCGATCAAAACAGGGGAAGGCACGTCGGGCATCTATTGGTGAAAATTGTGTGCTCGCAAGCCATCTAAAATAACAATAATAAATTAATATCGTACACGATAACTATATAAAATAAATATTCGGCACTTACGTATTGTTTCTCAGTAAATCATCATAATAATTAACTTTATAAAATCCTTGTAACGTATCGGTCAGCTGACTTTTAAAATTTAAATTAAGTAGTAAATTCATTTTCTTGCCCTCATATTTGGCAATTATATTATCATTGAATTTAAACACGTACGTTTGTCGGTTTGGCCCGTAGAAATGAATGAAATCGTAGATTGGCAATGGCTTGTTATTTTCTAATATTTCGTAAATTTCTGGATCGTGAATTGACATATCAGTGATGTCAATAATAATTGGTTCTATTGTTTCAGAGGTTGGATCATTCTGCAGGTAAATTTCAATGGTGCCATTATTCTTCGATGTTTCAAAATTAGGTTCAATCAAAAGTCTGTAAAACAAAACAAAAAAATTAAATTAATATAAATAATTAAGCATCTAATTTTTAATCATTCGTACGTAATTTACAAACAACATTAGACCAAATACAATAGCAACAGGTGTATTTTGTCGAGAAAATATTAAATCTCTTCCGTTTGGAATTATTTTTTTCAATTGATTTCGTCGTCGCAGAGAAATAAAACGATCTCATTGATCAAGAACGTCACGACAACGATTTTAAGATGCACCCCGTTAATCCTTTCCACAACAATGAAAAGGGAAAGCGATTACCGACAGAGTAGACCGCAAAATTGAATTTTGTAGAATTTTTAATCGCCGTTTTACTCAAAATTTTATACAGTAGTTTTTCTAATCTTTCTCATTTTTTAATCAACACTAAACTCATTTTTTTGTGAATAAAAAATAAATAATATATTTGTTATTTAATAAATAACCATTATATGCATGCTTCAATTTAAATATAATTTTTGACTTCTTAGATTTCGTTGAAAGAGGATTTTATAAACTTTTCTTGTGAATAAATCTGTTATACAGCTTTAAGTTTGTTGACATACCATATATGTAGACTACTTTAATTTTTATCCACTTTTATCCACTGCACTAGTTTCCCATGATCACGTAAATAGTGTTAAAGTCACCAAATCAAAAGTGATATCTGTGCAACAATCACGCAAAAGTGCCAACTGTAAAACACATTTAGTTATTTTCTGTGTGTTTTTGAACTAAAGGTAGTATAATATAACTACTTAAATAACATCAGATTCTGTAAAGCATACATGGTGGGAGGACAATTATTAAATTTAAAAATATAAAAAAAATTATTCTATTTAACAATTTATTTAAAAAAAATAATATAAAATTTCATATTGCGCAACGAATTAAAAATAGAAAAGTAATCCATGCAAGTAACCACCGTGACGGTTAAATTTGGTTATCACAACACCTGTAATATGTTGTTCCCTACGGTATAACCTAAAGAAAGAGGACTACATTAACTTGCTCCAGAAATAAGGAAGTAACTTCACTATCGCAGGTGACTTTAATGTCAAAAATAACTTTTGGGGTTCAAGATGAGATCTTAATCTTCAAAAGACAAATAATTACTTGCAGCTGGCCAATACTCAAACTGTGACTTTTAAACAGGAGGGAAACCAACGTACTGATCATCTGATTCTAACAAAATCCCAGACCTTATAGATTTATACATCACTAAAGGCATATCGGACCGCTATATGTTCTTAGAAAACAATGAAAAACTAATATCTGATCAGTCTCCTGTTATAATGACGATTAGTGAATATGGAATAGAAAAAATAAATTCACCTCAGCTCACAAACAACAAAACAAATTGGGAATTGTTTTAGTAGTTAGAGGAAATAGAAGTGCCAATCAAAAGTGAAAATGAAATAGAAGATGATCTAGATAGGCTCCATGACGTCATAAAATAGCGCTCAATGCACTCCCAAATTATCATTGAGGAAAGAAAACTTCGTTATTTACCCAAAAGAAGTAAGAGAACTAGTGCAGGAAAAATGAAAAGCCCGAAAGAAATGGCGCACAGACTATGCGTGAGCCGCTAGATAAAACCACCTTAACCAACTTATAAATCAAACTTAAGGCACTATTGAAAGTAGTACTAAAAATACTCCTTCTGGAAAACAACAAAATGGTTAAAATAACCAAAAACGTAGATTCTCCCAATCAAAACAAATGGGCTAGAAGTGCAAAAGACAAGGCTCATCTGTTTGCTGAACATCTTGAAGAAACATTTCAACTATGGAAAGTAGCAGAAATAATTATTATTCCAAAACCGGGCAAGCCACCGAATGATATAAAATCGTACCGGTCAATTTCACTTTTACCAATACTAGAGAGAAATTGGTTGAGAGGTTGTTACTCAAAATATTGAAAATAATCATATAACAAAGAAACCTTATCCCAAAACACTCAACTACAGAGCAGATTCATAATTTTACTAATCCAAAAGTTAGCTACAAACCTCTAATCATTAACGGTCAGCAGATTCCGTATTCAAATAAGGCTTAACATTTAGTCACAACTTTATATACCAGACTCAGATGGAAAGAACACGTTAAAAAGAAAAACAATGAGCTTAATATCAAATATCGAAAAATGTATTGACTGCTTGGGAAAAAATCGGAATTGTCTTTTCGGTTGACAATTCCAAATTTTAAATTGCTATAATATCAACAGGTGTTAAGCCTGTATGGACTAATGGTACAGCTCTGGGGTTGCACAAAGAAAACAAACACCAAAATAATACAAACTTTTCAAACTTTTTTAGATGGTACATTAGGAATGATGATTTTTTACATATTCTTGAACCTAGGGACCTAAGTTCAAGAATATGTAAAAAAAATTGCAGTAATTCATGAACATCGTATTTATCAACACGTAAATGGAGAGCTTTGTGGTATGTTGAGCACTTCACATGCAGTGACACGATTGCAGAGAACGAAACCAGATGATTTAATGGATAAAAGACACCAGTGCGAGACTACTTCAGTAAATAACTAATAAATGGAGCTGGCCAATAGGATTCCTTACATTCAGAAGTGACTTAATTAAGAAAGGAAAATTACTTAGATAAATTGTATTCAATTGTAAAAGCTAAAATAATAAAAACAAATAATACAAATATGTAATAAAATTTAAACTAAATAATTTATTAAATCTTTTTGCTTGATCTAAAATAATTTTTAATTATTTTCAGTTTAGAAAATGATCGTTTAGCTACGGAAACTGGAAGACTTGAAAGTATCCGTAAAGCAATCGTTACGTTTACAAATGTACTCTAGTGCATTCAATCAAATAAAAATTTGATATTTTTATTCAAAATATTACTTATAGTAGAATTTTATTTTTTATATATCATAAATATATTTCGGCAATCAAATTGCCATCTTCAGTGTTTATTATGAATTAAAAAATAAATTTTATTTCCATGCCTTTTTATACTTTTTTCAGGGTATAGGGTTTTGGTTTTTAAGGTATAATATTTTATGGCATATTTTTCAAAACTAGTTCGTAAAGTTTGTTCGTCATAGTATTAATACTATGACGAACATATAACATATAACTTTTATTTGATTGAATTTAAAAGTAGAATAAGTCGCACATACGAGGAATTCTTAATATGAATTTCAACAATCTAGTGCAATCGATTTAGATGTATTGTATTATAAATTATGGATCAGTATTAGCATAATTTTGCCTTTCGTATTTTTTTCCTTTCTAATCATTTCTGAAAAATATTGATATGACTTTTAATAACCTCAATTCTTTCATCCAATGAATTATGAATACCCAATTCGAGACCCATATTTTTGATTAGATATGGATCTCATACAAATAATCAATAACAGTATGTTTGAAAGACTGTTATTGACAAGTGGTATGAGATCGCCATTTAATCAAAAATATGGGTGTCGAGTTGGGTCTACCTTTTGGACTGGCATCATAATTATAATTTTAGCTTAGAATTAATCGTGAAATTCGTTTTAATTATATTAAATAAATTTCATAACCTAATTTACCGTGTATTATGAATTTTTTATATTATTTTTACTAACACATTCAATTTTTTTGAGGAATAGAATAATTTTTCCTTTAAACCTGATTTCCATTATAAAAAATATACTGACAAAATAGTCAAAGTAGGATAAAAATATTTATAATTTTTCTTAAAGTGTGAGAGAAATAAAAAACACTCCCAGTATAAAAACTGTATTCAGTACTGAATAAATTTTTATGGTTACTGAAAAAATTATTATAGCAGTAGGTACTGACAAAATATATCAAGAGAAGTATTTTTATTCAATACTGGAAAAATATTTTATAGGGAATATGTATAGTTTTTTTTATGGTCAATTCATAATTTTAACATTTCCTTTTGTGTCATTCATCTTAATTCATTGTGGAAATAATTGAAATAATGAATGTTAAGTTTATTTTTTTGAAATTTATTTTTCTAGATTAAGTATTTTTTTTTTTTTTTTTCGTAATAATTTTTTTTTTAAAATTTATTGGTAATGTTATAAGCATCTGTCAAAATATATACACTATAAAAAAACGAAAAAAGTAAAAACTGATCTCTGGCACTCTAATGGTATTTTTGAATTTTTTCTCGCTTTGGTTTTTTAGTAAAAAATATTGGTATTATTTTTTCATAATGGAAATCAGACTTCAATAACGCGTGAAGTTTCTGTATTGTTTTAAAATTGTTTTTGTAAGTTTAGGGCAAAATTTGGACTTACTAACACATCGACTCGAACTACGTCGATAAAAGTTACCAAATGAACAAGTCGTACTACGTCGTGTTATCGAAAACGTCTTGACAAAATGTATCCAGATAAAATGATTAAAGTGAGTCAAAATTTTTAAGCTTGCGTACTATTTACAATTTTATACAAATTTCTTGAGAGTAACTTTCTTTCAAATAGAAGCCACAAATTCCAAAATATATTACAGTATTTATATTAATCTTTCGAACAAAACCAAAAATTATCGATTACGCCAAATTATAGAATTATTTGTTATATGCATAGTGTCTCTTATATTTTAACCAAAATTTAAAAATATTGTAAATATTAGAAGAAATGTAAATATAGCTGAATACACTACTTTTGGTTCGCCTCCAAAAATTTGTTCATAAATGAAAGAAACACATTTGAATGAATGTTGTAATTGATTATATCGAAACTCCACAAAACCAACTTAGTACAAGGTAATAATAACTGACAAGAGATAGTTTAATAAATTTCTGACATCATCAAAAATTGTGATCCTGTTATTTTGCATTTGTTTTTAAGTGGGATAAATCAACAATTATTAAAACATTAAAGGGTCAAATACACTATAACAGTTAAAATTGTTAATTGCTTTGAGGGAATCCTGGATTCATCGACGTATATACACATATTCAACAAAAAAAAATCTTATTTATGTTTAAGCCACCAGTTTTGAATTAAAAAAGTCTTAATAAAGTTTATATTAAAATTAATATCTAGTTAAATATGTATTTTAATATACTCATATAACCAACAGATTTTTGTGAAATACGTTTTAAAATATTCGTCTGTTACTTTAAGAAAAAATAATATTTTATTTTTCTATATATCACGATAATTTGTAGGTTATATGAGTATGTTATAATATTAAAACGGATATTAATTACTATGCTAATGTGGTGGTTGATGTGAAAACATGTGTAAGATATGAAAATGAAGATATAATCGTCAGATTAATAAAAACAAACAATCAGTTTCATTAAATTATTTAAATTATTACAATTCCAATTTTTATTTTGGCAGTTTTATATATTTATACATTTATGAACATTAAACTTCCAAATTGTTTGAGGATATTCAAAGATAATATATTATTCATTAGCATATGGTAATGATTCATCGATAAACATAATACAGAAATAAGAAATCTGTAATCCGTATACAAATACGGATCTGTATATCCGCAATATAAAACTACTTTATAATTAGTAGATTTGTTGATATTATAATCAAAGCCATCGATATAAATTATTTAAAAAAACTGACAAAGGCGCTGTATTTGTTTTCAGTTTTTTCTTGTTGATAATCATGTTTATTGTTCAAATTGCTTTTTATGTGACTTATTACACTAGTTTTTAAAATAATTCAGACAAATATTTTTTATATAGAATTTTGCTTAGTAGGCGACTCTTAAATTTTTTTTCAAAAAACCAATAATACCAAATCCTTTGCAATTGTTTTGTGATACATCTTTCATAAATTCAGAAAGATCAGTTAAAATCGAGAAAAGAAACCGCAAAATTGCTGAAGTAACACCAGAAAAAATTCCACCACTAACGCCAACAGAAATCCGCTATGTGAATGGCAAATTGCATATGGAGCGATTGCAAGTGCAACGTCTGTACAGACTATTTTAAAGTGGTTCCGAAGATTCCAGACCGGAAATTTTTCTGTAGAGAACGAGCCCGAGAAGGTCGACGAAATTCTTCCACTGATAACGTTAATGTGGCTCTGGTGAAGTCCAAAGTTAAGGAAGATCCAAGACTCACACAAGTACTGATGGATACCATGGCTGTAAACATAAAGAAATCTGCTCGATGGGTTTCATGAGTTTTAAATGAGGCTCAGAAAGAGTCTCGAGTGCATTTTGCTAAATTTTAGCTCTATAAATACGGTACAAAAACCAAACATCAGCCCATGGTATGGAGTCTAACAGGAACAAATCCACCCGTAAAAGCTAAATAACAAAAAAAGTACGTCACCCAATTAAAAATTATGGCTGCTATTCTCCTGAAATAGGGTCAGACGGTAACTGCAAATGGTATACTGAAAACTGCTTTCTAAAAGTTTTCAAAAATTTGTTGGGAAACCGGAAGAAAGAGGAGTTGCGGTGCTATTTTTTACATAATGACAACGCTCCAGTTCACACTGCTTAAATAACGAGAAATTTTATTGTGATGTCTGACTACGAAGAAATACGACCGGCACCAGATCCCGGATCTAGCATCTTATGATTTCTGGTTATTTCCAAAAATTAAAACAACGTTGCCTATTAAGATCCTTAACAGTAACGCGACTGTTTTGAAAAATGAATTAACAAAATGACAATATTTTTTATAGCTAAATTTTAAATTTTAATTTTTTTTAAATATATTGTATTACCGTTCATGTCAGTACTATAGGCTGACATGGTTCATTCGTTTATGTCAGTACTATAGGCTGACATGGAGCTATGCAATGAGAAAATGGTTCTACGAAAAATCGGACCTATAGCCGTACACAAGGAAATGTTAAAATTACGAATAAAACAACTACTATAAAATGTTTCATATTTAAGAAATGATTTCACTTTTAAATATGGCTTCACTGTAGACAACGATTTCTTATCCATATCATTTTTTCTATGAAATGTTTTTCCAGTACTGAATAAAAATACTTCTCTTGATATATTTTGTCAGTATTGCTAAAATAATTTTTTCAGTAACCATAAAAATTTAGTCAGTACTGAATAAATTTTTTATACTGGAAATGTTTTTTTATTTCTCTCGCACTTTAAGAAAAATTATATTTTTATCCTACTTTCACTATTTTGTCATTATATTTATCATAACGTCGGTGAGAAATGCAGAATGAGTAAGTTCATTTTTTCCAATTTTAACTTTTATAGGAGAGGAGAATAGTACTACAATAGTATGAATCGATTAATAACGGTAAAAACGTAGAAAAAGATAATTCGGTATGTCCTAAAATCATATGCAGATTGTCTAAGTCCTCAGTTTAGAATTAAAAATACACGAGTTTGGGCGCGCTGAACTTTACTTCATAAAAGCAATTAAATTAGGTTAATAATTAATTTTAATTTAATTTTAAATAGTAGTTAAGGTGTTGGTTATTCAAATTACAACATTTTCCAACAATAAATTTGATGTGATTTGTAGTATTTGCAAAATCAATATTTCTGGACTTACCCAAATTGAAGTTTTTATGGTTTTTGGACTTGACCGTTTTTCTCACCTTAGCTCAACAATATTGTAATGGTTAATTACAGGAAAAAAATGATTAAGTCCCAATATGAAAACTTTTAATTTTTTTGTTTAATATTGAGGCTAATATTTTTATTATACAGTTAAGGCTTCCTCCTAAGGTTTTATTAATGTCTAGGGGTCTTCGAATGGTAAATATAACCCTTCAAAAAATACAAAAAAAGGAAGAATGTACCACCGCGCATATACTAAAACTTAATTTATCAAACTCAACGTTGAATTGTAATGTTGAAGCAGATGCTACTCTTAGTTTGGCCAATGATGTATTGCTTAGTTTACCAAACTCAACATTAACTTGTAATGTTGAAGCAGATGGTTCCGTTATTTTGACCAATGATGCATTGCTCTTGAGTACCAACCCATCCATCGAAACCGTACAAGTGTGTGATAATGTCACTGAAATTCTAACATCGGACAGTGAATTAGTCGGAAATCCTTTCATATTAGAAGTGACAGAAATATTAGGAAACAGCACAGGATCAAATTCCGAACAAACCACTAGCAAGAAAACAGCAAAACGGCGTCAGGTTCATAGAGACGAGTGGAAAGCAAAACGAAATGCTAAACAAAGAGAAGCTGGGAAAGATTATATTGGGAAAAAATGATTTTCGACCAATGGGATTACGCAATAAAGAAAAAGGATATAAAGGCAAGGTGCAATTGTTTACTCTCCCAAAAGTTAACTACATTGAGATGTCATACCGGAGAGAGGCAAGAAATTTTCCAGTATTTTTGGTGTTTGTCTTGGGGAGAAAAAAATTTACGTAAAGTACAACACGGTACTGTCGGAAAAACAAAGACACAGACCAAGAAATGAATCATCCGGTACATCAAAACAACGTAACAGCATAACATACTTTTTAAAAGTATCATCTAATTCTACATCAATTCGGGTATGTGACAAAATGTTTGAAAATACGCTCAATTTATCGCAAGGTAGTATATTGAACTGGATCAAGGACGGAAAGAAAAATAAACCCGATGGTATTAAAACCACATTATCAACGGCGACACCAAAGCTTCCAAGTAAAAGGGCACAACAGAGAGAAAATTTAAAATATCTCCATAAATTGTTTACCGACTTAGCTAAAATGGAGTCCCATTACTGCCGGGCTTCCACTAATAAGTTATATTTAGAACCTTGCTGGCATTCAAAACAAGAACTGTTTGCAGAGTATAAATTGAAATGGTGTGTTGCACAAAATATCACCCCTGTTTCCTTGTCATCCTTCTCGAATACGTTTGAAAATATTAATTTAAGTTTATTTCGACCAAAAAAAGACGAGTGCGATGTGTGCGTCGGGTACACAACTAAAAATATTGAAGAAAGTGAATATCAAATTCATATGTTAACAATAAAAATCGAGCAAGATTGGAGAAACCCACGGATAAAGAAAAGAGCAACCAGCGGGTTTTCACAATGGATTTACAGTCTGTATTACTTTCTCCAAAATCGAATGTGTCTTCTTTGTACTACAAGACCAAATTAACCGTACACAACTTCACATTATTTGACCTTTAAACAACAGATGGCTATTGCTTTTTGTGGCACGAGACCGAGGGTGGATTAGGATCTAACGAATCTGCTTCTATTGTATCCAAGTTTTTACAATCCGAGGTAATACCGAATCTTGAAAGCGAGAAAGCTGAAATAGTATTATACAGTGATGACGTATTATACGTATCAGAATCATAATTGTACACTATCGAATTCACTTATAAACATAGCGGTAGGAAAAGGTGTAACTATAATCCAAAAGTATTTAGAGAAAGGCCATACACAAATGGAGGCAGATTCTATGCATTCTAATATAGAAAGAAAAATTATAGATTTTTTTAAAGAACTATTAACGCGCCCGAGGATTATGTCGACATCTGTCGAATTGCACGAACCAAACCTAGGTCATATAATGTTCAATATATAGATCATATATGTTTTAAAAATTTTGAAATACATGAATTTTTATAGTTCCATCCGGCCTGGGAAAAAATCCGAGGACCCCACAGGGACACAGATTCGAGCATGGACTTACTCATTTTGCATTTCTCACCGACGATAATGGAAATCAGGCTTAAGGTTTATAGCATTTAAGAAATTTATAATTTATAGCATTACCTTTATTCTATTACATTGTTTAGCAAATGTAAAAAATGTGAGTCGGAGTATAAAAACCATTTAGAAACTGAGAAAATATATACAGATAAATGTTTTGATGTAGTATAATATATAAATGGTATTTGTTAACCCGATAGTTTGGAAAGTACTCATTTAACAGTTCGGAACATTTTGTGTATTTGGTTAATAAGATCCGGTTAGAGACAAAATAAAATACAATTTGGTTTGCTTTTAATTTTAATAAATACCGATAGAAAAATGATTCATTCTTGAAAATATTTTGATATCTCGTTTTATAATAGCAGGCATTATAGCAAGTTTGCAATAGTTTTTGAAATCCCATTTTGTTTTTTGAAAATAACTATTCTTATTTATTACCCTAACCTATAATTATTTTATATAAATACCTGAATAATAGTTGCTTTCCAGTCGACCAACCGCTAGTACCCGATAGTAGTTTGGTTCTTATCTTTGCTAAATAAACCTTAGTAAAATTTAGCAAAGTCAAGAACCGAACTACTAGCGGTTCACTACCCAGTATGCAATTTTTCCACTGTGTGGAGAAAATTGTTCTAATTCCATACTGAATTCCGTAATAAAAATATCAAAGACACACAATTATTGATTTTGGACAAAAATTATTTTCTTTCTCTTTCTATTTCTTGCTTTCGTTTTATTTTTATAATTTTTTTATTTTTTATCGCCAGTGTTACAGTGAAGATATTTATGTTTATTTTGATGGTTCACAGTGTGATTTTAAAGCAATTAATTTGTAAGTACTTAAATAATATTTTTAAATTAAATTTATTTATAGTTCAAATATATTTTTACTTTCAAATATAAGTTTAAGTGTAAGAAATTTATCAAGAGAAAGTGTAAATAAATAAAATTAGTGCGCGGTCGCAGAGGAATCTTAGTAAATTAAAAAAAAATGAACTCACATAAATGTCGTGGCATATAAATAACTTTATTTATATGTAATCGTAAAACAATTATATTTATTTTTGTTTGTTTAGAAATGTTTTTATATAATTTTAATGTGTTTTCAAATTAATAAAAATTAATAAAAAACAAAATTATTTTGATGTTGCTTATTTTAAGATTCTATCGTTATTATTCGCATGGAAATATTTGTTGATTCTATCATGAAAAGGCTAAAGAACTACTATGCGAATATGTTTTGTTTCCGACAGAATTTTATTTTATTATTGCTGGAAAAAATACTACTAATTACGGACAAAATTCCATCTACTTTCCAACTCTGATTTTGTTTCATTTTAGTTAGAGCACACACCCAGACCGGAATTTTTGAGACAGTTTTCTTTGGCGAGTAGTACTCTTTTCCGTGTACATTTTATGTTTCTTTCCATAGAAACAGTACGTTTTTCACACTAAAATTCACACGGAATTCCGTCGGGCTTGCATATTGGGTACCGTGAACTAGTGGTTACTCGATTGGAAAGCAACTAGAAAGTTTGATGTTGATTCACTAGATTCGCTTCTATCAAACATTGAAACGTAAATGTAATACATTAACCATATGTAACATATTGAGATGATATAGAATGACATCGATATAGATAACATGTTGCTCATTCAATGTCTTCATCGAATTCGATGTCAGCGTAGTTTTTTTTTTATTTATATCGTATATTTTAAGTAAAATCAATATGTAAATTTGATTTTGATTACATGATACTCGTATATTCTACATAAAGTGCTAAAATATTTAATATTATGAATATATTTTTTTAATTAGATTTCTTAAAATAAAAATATGAACGGTCATCATAACTTGATGTGTTTTATATGTATATATTTTTATAAATATGTTAACTGTTTTATTATTAACTTTATACACAATAAGAATATAATATTATTTAACAATCGACACATCAGGAATTGGGTTAGCCATATGTTAGTACGAGTATGTAACTAAATCCGAGTTATTTTAAAATTTATGTTAATGTTTATGTTAAAACATCGTTTGACAATTTTTTTGTATATTTTCTTTATGGTTAAGGCTAATTAATTTTCTAATAAAATAACTATTAATATGATTTCAATCTTAAAAAAATATGCAGCTTCTAAGGATAAAATTTTCGTATTTATAGTTATAAACAATTAAGTTATTAATATTAAACTAAATATTGGAATGTATGGCCATGTTGAACATATAAAATAATTATGAGTAATAATCATGATAATTAAATTAATAAATTTTAATTCCATAAAATGTTTGGCAAATTATTATTATTATACGTTTGTTTTTCAATTCTGTGGTGTGAATTTGTTTTAGAATATTTTAAAAATAACATAAATTTTAATTAAAACATATGTGGTGTAATGATAGCTATAGGTTTTCTTTATTTTGAAATATTGTTTTTTTAAATTTAATTTATAATATCTGTATAAGTTAAATTCTATAATTAATCATTTATAATTTATTAAAACGAATTTTATTAATTGATAAGATATTGTTAAATATTTTTTAATAATAACTTTATAACACTAACAACATATGAAAATAGTTCAATTAGATTTAAAAATTGGTGTAAAGTTAAGTTAAGTTGATGTGGCTGCTATCGCACACTTAGACCAAATTTGATCCGTTGTGATACCACTCTATACGGCTATAGGTCCGAGTCTTTCCGTAGAGCCATCTGCGCATTGCATAGCTCCATGTCAGTCCTATAGTACTGACATGGAAGATGGGTCGGCCCAAGGATTCTAAACACGACAGAGGATCCAGATTATGTTTATTTTTCACCACCGATCGTACCGCCCAAACGATCGAAGGTGAAAAACCCATTTTGCATCCTGCCTCGAATCGGATTCGAACCCGGTACCTCCCGCTCCAACTGCCGCAGCTTTAACCACTGCGCCACCTGGGCGGTAAAAAAAAATTGGTGTAAAAAATGCTAAAAATATTAATTTGTAAACGATGTCTCTGAAATGCTAATGAGAAACTGAATCTTTCGTCTATGGTTTAGAGGCCATTATCGACTGTTTATCACCACATATGGTGTACATTGTGTTATACAACGAACGTTCGAAAACGTAAACATAAAAATCTTTCTATACAACCGGTGATATTAAGATAGTGAGGTCATTGTATTGGGAAAGCAATGGGTACCCGATATCGCATACATTACGAAGTGTCAATTTTGCCAAGAGACGAAACTTATGTATGCTGTATTTGTGCATGCCTGCTTTCGCCAACCTATAAGAAGAACCTCATTAAATCTGAAATTAAGAGAAGGTAGGTTATACGAAGGATGTGTTCAAACCATTCCATTTTGTGACAAGTTATATATGGGTTAGGCGGGATGTGGTGGTACTAAAGTTTATGTGGAAGAATACGTGCTTTGTGTAAATATTTTGTAGTTTTTTAATTTGGATTTGTTAAAAACAGTCTGCCTAATCAGGTACGAGCTACTGAGGTTGTTGTTTGAACTGTATAACGTTAGAATATTAAAGTGAGTGGTGTTACAACAATATTCTTATAATTTCTAAACGTAATCTGATGTAAAAGAATACTTTTTAAAAACGAAGTTTTTACTTATTAAATTGTTAGAAGCGTGTTGATTGTTAGATTTATGTGTTATACAATTTAATGGCGAATTTTTATTGGATGTGGACGTCACAAATAATTTGGATGGTTGTTGAAATTAATTTGATATATGTATATGATATCTGTCAAAAACTATTTTGATTGAATAAATGTCAAAAAGGAATTTTTCATTATCTGATAACGACCGGTGATATGGATGAACACATCTATGACATACTGTTGAAGACTCATTAACCGGATCATGTTTGAATTTAACATGGAAGTACTTTGGCAACAAAACAGGTTGTAATGACAAAAACAAATAAGCCAAAAAATTACCTTTCTGAAACAAAATTTTGACAAAACTCGATTTTATTATTCAACATTGCCTTCGATGGCGATACAACGAGTATAGCAATTTTCCAACTTTTCGATACCACTTTTAAAGTACGATTTCTCTTTTTCGTCAAAATAGGCCGCAGTTCAGCGTCGATTTTATCATTGAACATACATTTCTCTTCAGAAAGCATTCTTTTAAGATCTGAAAACAAGAAAAAGTCGCTAGGTGCTAAATCTGGAGAATATGGTGGGTGGGTAAGCAATTCGAAGCGATTCGAACCGATGGCAATTCATTCAATTTTGCCATCGTTTTCATCGATCTGTGACACGGCTGTCTTGGTGAAACAACACTTATTTCTTTTGAAAATGTGGCCGTTTCTCTGTGATTTTTTTGTTTTCTGGTATAAAAGCCTTATTTGGGCGTCCACTGCGCTCTGCATCATTTATGCTGGTTAGACTACATTAAATTCACACTGAACAAAATGTACCACTCAATGTAACAAATTTTAGTAACAAAAATATTGATAAATATTTGTCGGTATTTTTATTGTTATTTTGAAAAAATTATTTCATTCTGATAATTTATTTTCATTTCGAATTAGCATATTACAGTTATATCTTCATTTATATTTTTCAAAATAAATATAATTTTTTTTATTCTTAATGAACATTGTTCTTAACAATATTTTATCACTATGATAAAAATGTATTCTATATGATAAATTTATCAGTTTTTTTTAAATGTTCTAACTGATCAGTTTGCTATCAAAGTGAACATCAATCTAGATCGATAAAAAATAGAAATTTGCGAAAATGGCCGATATTTCGCGTACAGTCTTGTAATTCGCTAGCGCACTGAACGTAATCGACTGAAAGTATATATATAATAATTGCACGTCAAATCAGGTAACATACGCCTGAAGAGATGAATTTGATGTATTCGATCCCACATCTATTTAATATGACGTCATCCAACAGGATTATTAATTAAGAAATCTATTAAAATCAAAATAGAAAATATTCCAATCGATAAATTCACTTTGATTTATTGATAATATATTTGTTGAACTTTTTAGCTGGTTATAAATTTGTAAATCTCATTGATAGGAATCTTTGTCGGTTGTATATTGATAAGGAATTTTTCAATGTGAATGTAATTTTAGTCAGTTTGAACAATTATTTTTTTCAGTGCAGTTCAGCAATCCACTTCTCTACCATTTGTCTCGATGGAGCAGAGTTCGAATAATGTTTATCTACCCATTGTTTGGTTTCCACTCTATGTTTTTCATCAAAAAACAATGCTTTATTAACACTCAAATTCACTTTTTTCCATTTTTTTTCTTCAAAAACTTCAGTTGCTTCACACAAAATGCTTTAACTCACGAATCAATAGATGCTGTTAAAGTTAGCCGAAAGTTTCCAGCCGAAAAAATAAAAAAATCGATAATGCAGATTGTGTCTTTGCTATTCCAGCCGAAAGTTGAAAATTTTATATTTTTTTGATTGATTTCTAACCGAAAATTTTTCTCCGACATTTTCCAGCCAAAAAAAAATTGATGCTACGAAAAATTATCAAACTAACCTAACAACACTTATATTAAAACTAATAAAAATACTCATATGCAATAATGTTTAAATTCAGAAATCTCTATAAAATCAACCTTTAAAGTGTTATGGCTGGATATAAGTTTATTTTAAGCGGTTTGTCAATAGCTATCACTGGAAAAAAGTTTGGGTCAAGTTTCATGTGGGGAGTCCGGGAAAATTCGATTCATTGAACCCGTAGTACAAACTTCTAAAATCTATAAAATCAACCTTTAAAGTGTTATGGCTGGATAGAAGTTTATTTTAAGCGGTTTGTCAATGGCTATCACTGGAAAAAGGTTTGGGTCAAGTTTCATGTGGGAAGTCCGGGAAAATTCGATTCATTGAACCCGTAATGCAAAGTTCTAAAATCTCTATAAAATCAACCTTTAGAGTGTTATGGCTGGATATAAGTTTATTTTAAGCGGTTTGTCAATGGCTATCACTGGAAAAAAGTTTGGGTCAAGTTTCATGTGGGGAGTCCGGAAAAATTCGATTCATTGAACCCGTAATGCAAACTTCTAAAATCTCTATAAAATCAACCTTAAAAGTGTTATGGCTGGATAGAAATTTATTTTAAGCGGTTTGTCCCCACATTCCCCACATGAAACTTGACCCAAATTTTTTTTCCACTGATAGCCATTGATAAACCGCTTAAAATAAACTCTTATTCAGCCATAACACTCTAAAGGTTGATTTTATAGAGATTTCTGAATTTATTCAATATTACATATGAGTTACTTATATAAGTGTTTTTCCGTTAGTTTGATAATTTTTCGTAGCATCAAATTTTTTTTGGCTGGAAAATGTCGGAGAAAAATTTTCGGTTAGAAATCAATCAAAAAAATATACAATTTTCAACTTTCGGCTGGAATAGCAAAGACACAACTTGCAGTATCGATTTTTTTATTTTTTCGGCTGGAAACTTTCGGCTAACTTTAACGGCATATCAATTGCTGTCAAATAGATAGACGTATCGTTTTAAGGTTAGCACTTTACAAAAATCACATTTAACAATTCTAGTAATGCCATATATTTTTCATCATACGAACTTATTGAATGGCCCTGTAACTTTTGACTTCTACATAATTATGCTACTGAATATATTGGAGAAACTATGTTTATATTTATCTTTACTGTACAGCATATAATAATTTTTCAGCATTGCTTGTTTTCGTGTCAATAACCCATATAGAAACGACCGAAATTAATTTTTGTTAATTATTTTTTTTACTAATTAAAGATAATGTTTATTATTTTAGGTCCATAAAGCAATCTATAGAGAATGTACATAACATATATTTCTGTAGACTTTCATGATGTGTTTTGTTATTGGATACATATTACTATTTTATGAATAATTGATTTTTTACATTCACTGCAATTGTATGTATATGAACATGATATTATTATAAACAGTGAAAGATTTAACTTTTGTAATGTCACAACTAATATTGAAATTGTGGTCTTAAAATAAATTTAATATCACCATAAATGGACACAATATATTTTTTTTTAAATTGATTTTAATAAATTTAATTTAATTATTTTTGAAAGTTGACACATTGATATCCAGCAAAACTTTTCAATCTCGTGTTGTATACAACTTATATGTATTGGATAAGGAGGTGTAGTTGCATGCTTTATTTAAAGAAACATGATCATAAGTAATTACAATGTTCGGATGTCACGACCAAGGAGAATAATAACATTACTAATCAGACGCAGAGTAATAAAATATTTATAGTTTTATATGTACTTAAAATTAGCCCATGATGTAAGTATTTTAATTTATTATTTAAAGTTTAAACATATATCCAACTCTTGTATTAATAAAAATAATTTAAAATGAGTGATGATAATTTATATGTTTAATAGTTTCCCGTTTCATGTGTTGTAGTGTGTATAAAGCATTCCTCCGCAAAAGTAATTTTAGAATATGCAATTAAATTGATTACCACAAAATTGTGTTATTAACAAATAATTGTCGAGCTAAATAAATGTACTAAAAATATCAACAATGTTTGTTTATTCGGATAATTTTCGAGTCACACATAAAATAAAACCGTTGAAAATGCTATTTTTATTTTTAAAACATATGATCTTAAAACTATATATTTAGAAATTACGTTTGGCGTAAAAATTTCATTCATATTTTACGAGATATGTACGTACATAAATAATAGAATTAGTTTAAAATGTTTATTTTTTTGTCAAATATTTTTCATGTGGAAGAAATATATAGATAAGATTACTCCCATTTTTCACTACAACATTTACGGAATGTCCACATGATGCAAAGCATTAATTTTGGAATTTAAAATCTGATTGTCTATACGATCTACGGACATAAGAACATTTCAAAAACAATTGGAAAGGAATAAAATAAATAGTTGACAGTATTACAGAGTATTACAATTGTATACAGAGTATTGATCAGACCTGTTGTCATGAATGGATGCGAGACTTGGACCTTGACCTCGAAAAAGAATCATGCGTTTGATATATGGCACAAAATGCAACGTTGATGGTATATACCGAGTTCTGTGTGCTAATCCGCGCAGAGGTTACTGTCGGCGACGATGGCTCCACGGTGTAGAGAGCGACATAGGATCTTCTAATTACTTGCAACAGTATGAAGAGCTGGCTCGTAGTCAGATTGTTGACACAGTACGGGCCAACAATGGCCTGTAAAAACCGTCAAAAATACCATTATAAATACTGTACCTATCATCAAGCAACATGATTTAAAATTGTATTTAAAATTTATAATTGTAATATGATAGTAAGAAGATTATGTTTATTTACATATTAATGTTTGTTTGTTTAACAATATACCAGTTAAATGTATATATTCTTAGAAAATTAAAAAAAGGTTTATGGGTACACAGGTCTTACTAAATTTAATTATCGGTTAATATCTACTTCCTCAAAAAGTTTTCCGCTCTCTAGAGATTTCTTTCATAATATTAACATAAATGTTATTTCACACATAAATATATGTATACATAATATGTTATTTAAACATTATATTCGGTTGGTATACAAATCAAATAATTAAATTGACCTTTGCCAAAACAATTTTGGATGCCAAATTTTATAGACAGAGTCTACCCAAAAAATAGTATCACTATTTTATAAATAATAGATGTAAATATCAAATATCGTTTCGTAGCTGGAACACACACTGTATTTTAGTTTATATGCGTTGGTGTGGGCGCAAAACCAATAAAATTATGAACAGGCTGAATACATAGTTCAAGGTTTCTTCCGATCAAAATAAAACTAATTAATTTGACATAGTTATGCATTCCGTTGGTATATCTATATTTGTTATTTTTAAGACGAGGTCAAACTAATAAAGTATACTTAGATTGAGTAGGTCATAGTTAAGCGAAACTGTTTTCTTATTAAATAACTCAGTAACTAAATATAATGAAGTTTTGCAAATTTAAGATTAATATTTTGTATTGATTCAAGTACCATCCATACAATCCCTTAAAAGAAAATGTTGTGGTGTCAAAGCTATATCGGTAGCTCTGTATTATCAAAGCATCCTAAATAATACAAGCAGAACACAAAGACCCTTTAAATTTATCGAGCTTTTTTAAGGGGTGTAGATTTCGATACTTTCCATAAGAACTAATGTAAAATTAACGATTTTTGATTCAATTTTAATGAATGAAAAATACTGTCAACAAAAATTATTTTTATATCAATATTTAAATAAAACATTTTCATATAACATATATGGAAATCAAATGAAAATACGAATTATTTTAATAGTTATAATAAAAATAAAAACGTTTTGATTTATTCAATTTTTATACATGTATATGTTATAATTGGTTCTAAACGCCGTATAAAAATATATAAAACGAGATCAATGACGTATGAACTACGAAAATGAAACCGATACTTCAGATGTTGGATAATATATGGCACTTAATAATTTTAATAATATAAATCGTATTTATTGATATTTTAAAGCATATTTTTAATGCTATAATACGAAATACACAATTAAAATACCCAAACATGTAAATGAAACTGAGTACTTGAATAATTATTTGAATTTTTTTTATTTCCATTTATTTGTTATACTTCATGTGCTACATACACGATGGCATCATAAAAGTCGTTAAGTTTTTTAACAGAGTGAATTTTCAAAAAAAAATTATGTTTTTTTAATAAAATACATTTATTTAGATACAAATTGCATTTAACAACAAAACGGTACCTATAGCTTCGTCTACAAAGATTAACATTACAATTTTATTTCATCAGATGAATTACCGAAAAAGTTCGTTAAAATGGAAATTATCATCATGACCATGAAAACGATTCTCCTCAGATGGATGTGAAGCATTTATGTATGGTTTTGTTCAACATATTAGTTTATTATGTTGTCTAAGTTCTGGTTTAATTCATTTTCATGAGCACATCGAAACGTCAAACCGATTTTTGCCTGAAAATAATTCTTAGCGACAGTTTCACACTTGCAGGACTGTCTTCGTTTAAAAATGAGCATTTCCTATAGCTTCGTTTAAATAATTTTTATTTCAATGCATAGAAAATAAATCATAAATTCAAACATTTTCTAATTTAAATACCCATCACGACTTTGTCAACTTTCCACTTCAGTAGGATATGAAACATTTATATGTGATTTTGTCTCACACTTACTGTCTCAATAAATTCTGTTTTTATTGCTATGTGCACATGTATACGCCTATACAGCAGCCTATATAGCCTATATTTCTACGCCTAGAAATTCCTATACAGCATTTTCGTCCGAAAAACTAAATTTCCATTACACTGAAAATTAAAATCAACATTGGACATTCAAAACATACAACTTCCGCGACGTACCATAAACCAAATCTCAGAATCACATTAGATTTTGCCGAAACTTTTAACATATGTACCATTATAGTCGGAATGATTCTGTTACACAACGTATAAAAGCTCCCGCCGAAGTCAAAGTACTATTTAACGAACTAAATGTGTAATAGATTAGAGCAGGCGCTCTATTTGTAGTAGATACTAATTTCCATTTCACAGTAAATTGAATTAAACTGAATGCCTGTCAAAACACATGATTTCTTCGACATATTATACCAATATCCTACAAAGCAGTAAATGATTGAATAAGTGAGCTGAACGATTGTTGAAACACTAAAAGAGAACAAAAATAATAAATATGTAGGGAACAAACAAGTATATAGTCATCTGATTCTTCCATGAATCAGTACTTATACAAATCTAAACTCCAACAAACAAAACCACAACAGCAGAATTATATGTCGGTTATCCAATCCACAAGGAACTTCAACTAGTTTAATTTAATAAAATTTAGAATCGTTTAACACAGTGGACGATTTATCAATATAGATAACCGTGGCGATCATTATCACGAATATTGATGTTTCTAAAATAAAATGTTTCTAATTCACAATTCTAAAATCAGTAGATAATAGTATTTGAACATATCACTAATCACATTCATATATGACATCATTAACATATTATTTATGCACAGGCCAAAATTGGTACAATATTAATTATTATTAATTATAACATAAATGTTTTATTATATTATAATAAATAATTTATTATTTTCTACGGAGTACGGACGGGTGTAACCTACGAACATTTTGTTAACAATTTTTGACAGCAAAGAAACAGCAAACAAAAAAATTATTTTTTTGTTTTTTCTTGGCTGTATACTGTACGAATTCTATAGTAATAGTGTTGAAACGTCTTAATGACGTCACAACTTATTCATGTGTTAGTAAATAAAGGGTATAAACTTTTTAAGCTCAATTCCGATGTGTGCGGCTTGTAGATTTAGGAGCTTTGGTATTATACTCATAAAAGTCTTTGTTTTAACAACTATGTTCAGTAGCGATTACAAATGAGAGTATAAAGTAATGTAAAAGTAAATATCTAATATTTTTGGTCGAACTGGAATTTTTGGTGAATATTGACAAGTTCTAGGTTTCCAATAAAATCTTGTTTATACAAGTAGAAATATTTCTTTTTATTGTGAATTAGAAGATGTGTGGTATTATCTATCAAGAAACAATTAAACAATAATATAACACAAGATTACTTAAACAAAACGGAAAATATGCGCTCGTCGTGTGAAGCTATGCGATAGTGGGAAGTAACCATATAATCAAGATGAGAAATAATACTGTTCTTCCCGCCCTTTAACCATTATCCATCATTTCAATAAGTGTAGTTTTGAATGGAGTTATAGAATGAGTTATAACGTTTCAGAGTGATTCGGCTTCAACCCGAGTTATAAAATAAGGAATACCCGTTTTCAAAGATCAAAACAAATATAAGTTTCCAAAAAGTATATTGCTCTAATACACAGAAGAGCTATTCAGTGTTGCGTTCCTTCCTTCGTTCTTCATTGGTTGAAAATGACATATTTTTTCTTGTGAATTTTTATCATCAAGTTGGTTGTTTAACTTTATTTTTTGGAAGAAACGAACATGGTGAGAAAAAGATAGCATGATATTTAAATGAAAAAAACGAAAATAAATGTCAAAATTTAATGTCAAAAATTGTATGCCGATATGTCGAGAGAAGTACAATAAATAAATAAAAAGTTTAAATTTACTATTTATATTTATTAGAAATAAAATAATTAAAATCTATTTTATCATCATTATTAACCAATTATGCAAGCACACTGTTGATTGAAGAACAAAGCAATCTGATACCATTATGGGAATGCCTGACAATACCGCTTCATTTGGAATTTGCAGTGACTCGCATTTTTTTTATTTTATGCTTCCCAAACTCGCTGCGTCTAAATAGTCCCCTATCATTATCTTATCCCGAAATAAACGATTTATGAAAAAATTTAAACCATCAAGAATAATGTCAAACACTTAAATTATTTACCTATAGATGGCAACAAAATCGTTCTTTATTTTTTCATCAATCATGATATCGTAAAAAATAAACAGAACAATCAAATAACTTATAATAACTATAAGGGAAATCGCGTCGATATTATGTGCCAACATGATATAATTCCGGAGAAGATTAAAAGATGGCACTAACAGTAGTTGAACGAAATGTTTAAATTTTTAACTGCAGTTTTTATAGTCAACGAATTACTAACGAAACCAAACTTTAAAATTTAAAAAAAAAATTTATTTTATAATCGAAATTGGAAATTTTTAAAGTAAATGGGCTTATATTAATAAATAATAATAAAGGAATTTTTTATTGAATGTTTTTTTCAATAAAAAATTACTTCGCGTGCCATCTATTGTTCTCGTTAAAACGTATTGGTATGCCATCTAGAAATCATACTGTCGTTGGCATTTACAATGAAAATTGACACGGTTTCTCTTATAGTATCATACAGTCCTTAACAAAATTATTTGTGCATCGCAAAAATTTAACAATTCACTCGATAAAATTTAAACTGTTGACTCAAAAATTAACTTTAAAAAAATAATGATGGATTTGTTATTTGAAGTGGCATTTATTCTGTATTTAATTAAAAAAAAATTAAAAATATTCATTATTTCATTAAAAACAAAAACAAAACTAAATCACAAAATTATTTGTGCATAGTACAAATAATCTATAAAATTGACTAAATAGCTAGGAATAAAAATAAATTTTCAAATTAAGTCAATATGAAGTATTCCCACCATTATTTTCAATAACTTCATGAAGACGCTGTGGAAATTCACGAGATTTTCTACCATTTGTGTTGGAATTTGATCCCAGACATTTTTTATTGCAGCAAAAGTTTCATTTGGCTGCCTTCCAATTTCTACCGTCAATTTTTGTTTCAAATAATTCCAAATGTTCTCAATTGGGTTTAAATCCGGACTTTGGGGTGGCCAATCAAGCGTTTGTTGGTCCAAATCTTTTAGAAACGTCGTTATCATTTTGCTTTTGTGAATTGGAGCGTTGTCTTGCTGCAGTATAAAATGCTGGCCGATTAGTTCACATCCAGAAACTATTGCGTGCTCGTTCAACAATTCCAAGTATGTACTTGAAGTTACCTTTTTAGGTAACATAATAAGTTTACCAACCCCATTATAGCAGAAACATCCCCATACCATAACTTTACCTCCACCACTATGGCGAGTTGGCATAACAACGGAGCGATTTTTTTTTTGTTCAGGAGTCGAATAAAAATATTTTTTCCCATATGTCCCATCCAAACTAAAATATGACTCGTCTGTCCACAAAATATTACGCCAAAACTCCACAGGCTTTGACTGGTAGGTGTACGGAAATTTGAGTCATATTCAGAAGAATAGCCGCCTACAATCGCATATCTGACTTCCAAAGATAATTCTTTAGTTTTAACCATTTTGAAAAATATCGACTACAAAATTTTAATGAAAAATAGAAAAAAGGATAACCTGTAACATTTTTGTTAAAACATGAAAAAAATCGGGATTCTCGTTATGAGAGATTTTTTTCTTGCGATGCACAAATAATTTTGTGATTTAGTTTTGTTTTTGTTTTTAATGAAATAATGAATATTTTTTAATTAAATACAGAATTTCAAATAACAAATCCATCATTATTATTTTAAAGTTAATTTTTAGGTCAACAGTTTAAATTTTCTCGAGTGAATTGTTAAAATTTTGCGATGCACAAATAATTTTGTTTGCAACATTTGCTTTTTGTAATCATATTGACGTGTGTCTCAAGTAATAAGTAAGAAATTCAGATCAACATGATAGATGTATGTATACAAATATCTTTATCAAAATAACAACATGATATTTGAATAATTATTATTTAAAATAATTTTAAAGATCCGGTGGATACAAGGAAAACCCAACATAACACACATATGGTTTTCGTCTTGAGTAATTTCTAAATTTTTCTAATATATTTAGTTTACCTACTGATCTCGAATATGATATATAATGACATGAGTCTAAACATGATTTTATTTTGACATATAAATGTTTGTATATTTTTTGATGTAGAGAATTTAAACCTGTCAATTTTAATAAATATTTAGATTCGTGTAACATCCAGAGAATTTTGTTAACAAAATATATGTAATTAACATGCGGAAGGTAAATACGAAATTTACTATTACGAAATTTTTGTAATTTGTAAAAGACTGTGTGTATTATCATTTGATTTCATAAATTTATAAATAAACGATGCGTGTATCATTTGTGTGGGAAGCAATTACTATGCAATCTTCAATTAAAACCAACCATTTAGACATACAATCAGGTGCTTATTTGTGGTACAGAAAAATGAAAATTTAAAATTTTATTTTAAAAATTTTAAGTACCGTCTTTCATTAATCCCAATTGAGTGTAAATATCCAATAATATATATGATCACTGTGGGAGGTGTAAATTACACGATGTAGTTTACGTGTTTTTTTTACATGTAAAACATGTGTAATTTACATAAGGTTATATTTTACATTTTATATGTAAAAAGTAATTTATGTTACTAAATTGAGCCATCTCTTATCAAATCTAATTATAATTAAAGCACCAACTGCTAATTAATCATTTTACTATTTCTCTATGAAAAACCAATCCGAGAAAAAACTGTGAGATTGAGGTTTTTGATCTGGGACTACAGGAAATAGCCCAAAGTTATATCTTTCAATTATAATAGGGCACAATATATAAAAATGCCTGAAATTAGTATCTATACCAGTAGCTGACTTGGTATGTCTTGCAGTCTTAAATTTTTGGTATACCATACAATTCAGCATAATAGTTTCAAGATTTTTGTTTATGTATTTCTCGGATACTCACTTTATTATTCCTTTAATACAAGGAAACATCTAAGTTCGAATTCTAAAATCTCCCGGTGTAACTAACATTACAGTAAATTACATTCTCAAAACTATAAATGACATAGAACTTTCTACACTATAATTTATCGCAACTTTTGTATACTTTGTGAATGATTATATCCGGGGGAACATATCATCTATACCAGATTCCTGTTGTAAATATATTGTTGAAATTGATTTATAAAGCCTAATTCACACTTAGTCTTTATAAATCAATAGTCTTTATAAATCTCAGTTAGTGAAATGATATGTTGGTGAGGTCAAACTGCCGGATTTTGTTTAAATGAGAGGTGTAAAAAATTTACTTTAAATGTTTGAAACTTGTATATGCTGGTCATAAACTCCGCCATATACACTATAGAGGTTGTTTAAAAAATTTTACTGAGACTATCAGAATCACCTAACTTACTCGACTGCAGGTAAAATTTCGTACAATGTATGGACAGAAACCTCAGATTTTGTCAATACGAATTTATTTGTCAGCATGACCATACCGAATTCCGACAACGCTATACATTATTGCGAGATCTTCAAATACCAATTAAATAAAGTAGATGCTATTGATGCAAATCAAAACTCTTATTAGAATAATTACTTTAAATGCATTATTTGCCAAATAGTCTGGGTTAGTCATCTGAGTCTAAATGTTATTCTACAACACTAACAGCACAAAATGTAATGTTTTAAGAATGGGATATGTCTTCAAGATACTTGTGGAATGTTCATAAATCTATTATAGTAAATGTGCCATTAATAACAAGTTGATTTGATATGTATAGTCTTTGAAATACAATCTGCAACAATTTCGTTATTTAATGTTAGATAATACTTAGTTCCATCGGTTGCAAGGTTTCCATTCATCTTTTGTTTTGTACAAAGTGAAAGTTACTAGACCACTCGTTTATAAACTTCGTATTTATATATTCATAATACTCTCAAAGCATTCGTTCGAAATACTCTATTTACAAACATATGGTATATCTGTGTCGTTTAGCCAAACCTATTTCGAACTTCAGAGATGTTTTATTTCAGAGACATTTTAAAATAGTGTTTTCGTGTTTTTTACATTATATATAATTTACGCTATTCTTTACATTATTTACATAAATAATGTTAAAAACGTTTTTTTCATGTAAAATCCCAACTATGCATATGACATAATTCATGTTCATGACTACGATTTAGTATCAAATTCCATTTCATCATTTTTATAGTACCAAAGTAATTGTATGACCATAGATCAAATAAAACTCTTGTATTTAAGATACTAAAAATTAAAATGTGTAGGATCAAAAATATGTTTATGCGACTTTATATAATATGAAAACAAATTTTTAACAAATTAAAAATTAAAAATTATTTGCGGTTTGATTTATGTATTAATAAATGAATTAATAAGAACAGCTATTCCCAAATAAATAACTCGAAAAAAATTATTTTGTGAAAAATTGTTGGCACCTCTTGAAAAATATGTTGCAAATTAATTGGTTTAGATAATTTTTTTTTAACTTACTTGTATTCTGATGGTGTCCAACCTTCATTCAACTCAAGCTTGTCACTATTTAGTACATCTACATCAAAATCTTGTACACTTTCATCAATTTCATCCGGCATTACCAATGTGGTTTGTGGCAGTCGAGTGATATGTCTTTTAGTTGGTGTTGGTGTTGTTGTTGTTGAAGTAGTAGTGGTCGTTGTAGTTGTTGTGGTAGTTTCAGTCTCAGATTCTGTTGGTGTTTCCAATATTGTTACTTTAGTTGTTTCTATTACACGTTCGGTAATATATTCATCATTTTGAATACCATTATTACGATTACCATTAAATATTAGACCGGCGTGATGAATAGTTTCATTATCGTTGTCCATAGTGTTGCCGTTTGTTGTACATCTGTGAGTAAACACATTAATAAAAACATTAATAAATATAAATAGAAATATACATAGATGTGATCAAATGAATGACCTAAATTAATCAAGGTTAAGAACACTAAAAGTAGAGCAAATATGGTTAAAGATATGCTTATTTAACAGGATAGATTAAGATTATTTTATCAAAAAATTTATTGAATATTTGGTTATCTCTAAAAAAAAGCAAACCCCTAAGTTTAAACGGAATATCGTTCATTTAGAACACTGGGTTTAGATCTAGCGAATGAACTTAATAAGTTTTATGCATAAAAACAAAGATGTATTTTCTTGACACCACCAGGAGAACTGCTACCAATCGAGTATTTTTTTCACTATAATTTTAGTAACCAGCAGAACTTTTTGCTAAATATTATAACTTTCTAAATATTGAAAAATCTATATAATGCCACAAATTCTTTACTATTCTTTGTGCAGATAAAGATATTTTCTTCAACGGCCTGGTGCTACACTGTAGAAAAATAATTTAAAGTTTAAGGTGGTGTTTAGACGAGTTGTTTTGCATCAGTTTCTTTCTCTTTTGCCTATAAACTCAATCGAGTTAAGATTGTGAATCAAAAATACTCGTGTCCATTCAATTCGTTTTGATTATTCTATACAACTTTTTACACAATAGTGAAATAAGATAATCTAATAATATAATCTATTGAATTTTACATAGGTATTATATAGTACATAGAAAAAGGTTTTTTTGACATTTTTGTTTTTTAAGTGGTAGCTATGAATATACCTCAGGTTTTTTGTGTTACGTGGCTACCGCACACCTAGACCGGCGACGGTCCATTGTGATATCACTATATGTACAGCTATAGGTCCGATTTACGTAAAACCATCTGCGCATTGATAGCTCTATGTCAGCCTATATTACTGACATGGACGATGGGACGGCCCATCGGACTCTAAACTCCCAACGCCCAAACGATCAAGTTTGAAAATTCTGCCCCTATCGGGATTCGAACCCGGTACCTCCCGTTGCAACTGTCGCAGCTTTAACCACTGCTCCACCTGGGCAATCCACCTTTGGTTACTCAAATACGATTATGATTTCCATAAATGTAGCATCATCAAACATTTGAATATGGAGTTTAAAAATCGAATAGGAGGAAATACTTCCAAATGAAACAAAATTTCTAAATAATTTTTCTCTATTTGATATTGTGACGAATCACTGTGCAATCTGTGATAATTAAAGAGTTAAAAATTATAGCAGTAGGGTTATCCTTTAAATAAATATTTACACATACGAACAAAATCAAATTAAATAACGAAATAGGCGGAGCGAACAAAATACGACGCAACGAAACTTCGCGAAGTGTAGAGATGCAAACGGTGATGGAATGTTCTACAAGGATTTACGTCGTATAAATAGGTGTAAACAGTTGAGTTATGGGACAGTTCATTTAAGAATTTTAAAGTGTTAATATCGAAATGAGATAATAAGTAAATTGCAGTGATAATTATTGTGGAAAATAAGTGTGGTAATAATAATTTGTGAATTACTTTTGAAATTTTTGTTTGAAATAAATTTACTGTAAAACTTAAAGGTTGTGAGTTTTATATTCACAATTACACTCGGCTAAATCGTAACAATATCAATACAATCAATTATCAAAGTGAGTGGCAGTCTGAAGCGATTAATTGCAATTGTCAACCGGTAAGCCTCTGTGTCGTAGAATGCGCAAGATATTTTATTTGTTTTAGAGCGTGAAAGATCATAAACAGCGAATACTACACTGCATAATTGGGGCATTTAAAGCAAGAAATAACACAAAAGCGATCCCAAAACAAAAAAAAACTGTTGATATAATGCACCGAGACAAACGTCGGTGACTCTCAGCAAATACTTTATTTGTTTGCATACCTTAAAAAATACTTCAGGGAAAGAGATTTGCATTAAATGCTGAAGTCAAAGCCGAGATAATACGTTGAGGCCAAGATAAATCGTTTTACAAAAAAAGCATGGAAATATAAGAAAAACGTTGGATTGGAATGAATATTGATAAGTTTTTGCAGTGGTAAGCCTTAAAACTTATTAATATAAAAATGTTTTTTCTATACGTGCTAAAACATTATATTCGTATGTATTATGATATTAGCTATCAGAAAATATTGAGATAGGGCCATTACTTACATGTAAAATATTGCATTTTTAATATATTTCACAACATCAAAATATTCTTCCGCTAAATCGGAAAATAATTTCACTCACAGTGAAAATCCTAAATACTTATTTACATAATGTATGTTTGCAATAATAAATTTAAATGTTTTGAAAAATGAAAATAATTTATTGATATTTTATTTAGTAATTTTTTAAAATACTATATAGAAAAATATTGAAATATAAATAAAAAAAATTCTGCTATCGACCTAAACAAACATTACTGAGATAAAATGCTTTGCTAGTGTTCTATATATACTAGAAATAACTGAATTGTTTTTCTGCATAGTACCAAATTGTATTATTAACGACTTATTACGATTTTTATAAAAAAATATGCACTTGTGTTTCCTTATCATTATAATAAGGTTAAGAAACCGAAGATTCTGTTGTTGTTTTGATCGGATGGGTGACGTTATCGTATGACTGTTCGAAACGAGCCAATCCATCTCTTCACGCGTATTCAAATAGCCTTGATATTTTTACTGTGTACAGGCTGATTTCCATTATGAAAAAAATGTTGTTAGTATTTTTTACTGAAAAAACCAAAGCGAGAAAAAAATTAAAAATGCCATTAGAGTGACTGAGATCGTTATTTCCTTTTTTCTTTTTTTTATAGTGGATATATTTTGACAGATGCGTGTAACATAACCAATAAATCACATATTTTTTTTTGTTTTTTAAAAAAAAAGACAAAATACACTTTAAATCTACAACAATAAATTTCAAAAAAATAAACTTAACATAATTATTCATTATTTCAATTATTTTCACAATGAATTAAGATGAATGGCGAAATATTACAATTAAACGAAATATTACAATTATTAATTGACCATAAAAAATCATCCATCTTTATTTTTCCTATAAAATATTTCTCCAGTAATGAATAAAAATACTTCTCTTCATATATTTTGTCAGTACTGCTATAATAATTTTTTCAGTAACCATAAAAATTTACTCAGTACTGAAAAAATAGTTGGTCGAAACACCATTTCATCTACGAAAAATTACTGTTTGAGGCGCTTTATGGGCGGTTCATATGTCTTCAAAAACGATGATGGTTAGAACGTTACTGTCAATAGTGAGCGGTATAACGACATTACTAGAAATTTTTTCGTATCTTGATTAGCTGGCATTAATCTTGCAGGTATGTGGTTCCAACAGGACGGAGCCACATGCCACACAGTTGTGCGCTACAATTGATTTAATCAAAGAAACTTTTGAAGGAAGAATAACTTTACGTAATGGTTCAATTAATTGGCCACCAAGATCGTGTGATTTAACCCCATTGGATTAGTTTCTTTGGGCTTATGTAAAGTCACTTATTTACGTCGATTAACCAGAGGCAATTGAACATTCAAAGAGTTATTGGCGATATACGGACGTAAATGCTGCGAAAAGTTTGTGAAAATGAGTGTTCCAGATTGCACCTTGGACGCGCCAGCCATGGATTAAATCAAAATTGTAGTTATAAAGGTTTATATAAGACATTTTTCGAATAACCTTTTAGTAATATATAACCACTAAACTTTTTTATTTTTTATCTATTTTGAAGGCGAAACACTTCCAACTCTGCCAGACAAATCGAGAATAGCATTCAAACCCAGTACCTATCATTCCAACTGACACAGTTTTAACTACTGCATTATTTGATGGGTTATGTTTTGTAATAGTTGCCTGCGCCCAAAATTATTGTACTATATTCATAAGTTCACTGGCAGCAACTGCCAAGTTAATTATGTAACCTCGAATATGAATAAAATTCTTTACATAATTCCATTCTGTTAAAATTTATTTATAAATTTCTTTAATTCTAAATATTCAATTTATCTTAAATCCATCTTAGAAAAGATTAATATTTATAAATAAATAGAGATTTTTGTATCTCTCTTTATTTCGACGATTGCAGAAAAGCAGGTTAAATTACCCCGCTGACCTTAACACAATAAAATATATGTTTATTAAAAAAAAATGGTATTTCAAAAATAACACAAATATTTATTTTAAATAACTATTTTAGAAAATTAAGAGATTAAACTTTATTTCATAACAAATTGTTGTCTTTGTGCCAAATTGCATTCGATTAATGTCTAGCTCGCTGAGTTTGTGATCGGTAAAAATTAACTCTCACTGAATATGATTATATGTCATTATAATGCCAGAAGATTGATTTAAATCAATTAAATGAATTAATTACATCGAAATTAGTGTAATTATCTGAAACATTGCGATTGCGAATAACAATTTTGCAAAAAAATGCGTGCTGTATGTTAAGTGAAAATCAGATAAAGCAAAATGAAAATTGATTTTAACAAAACATATGGTTGATCCAATCGAAAACAGTTAAGAATTTTAAGAATATCTTTGAGGATTTTTGGTTAGGAAAATATAAATATTATTGCTAAAGATAGCAATTTAAAACAAAAATTGTATAACAATAAAACATTCACTTGACTGCTACAAATATTTACATGTCCATCTGTAAAAAATCTACAACAGTTTACCAAGTTGGAATTGGTGATACACTCGTTCCCGATAAATCACTAATTGGTTTGGTAATACAGTATAAAAGATAATAATAAGTGAAATTAATTGTTCACTGCGATATTGTGATGGTTTGAATTATAATAGTGTGGTTGTAATGTAGGCAACATATTGTTTGGTTTTGCGATGATGATTATATTATATTGTTGCATTTCTTAATTTTTATGCATGAGGTTAACGTTTTTAAGTTGATCTAGGTCGGGTAAGAATAAACAAATTTGTTTTATAAACTTAATGAATGAACTGAAAATAATGAACAGACGAGAGATTCTATATTTTACGGTGCAGAATGTAGTATTTATTTTACCAACTTGATTCACAATAACATGAAATTTATTACTTGATAAACTTTGTGTGTGTTTGTTTAGACATATTGTCGCCGGTTGTAGCTTAATGGTTAAGAGAGTTTCTCATCACGCCGCGAGCTATAGATCATTGAGATGACCACCTACAATGTGCACCAAGTCGTAATGGTTCTCTTAAGGTCTCAGTTGAGCCGCGATATGGGCCGCTTACGGCCTTTAAGCCCTAGATTATTACCTCTGTGAAATTAGCCCGACATTTTTTCCCAAAAAATAGTTAAAGTTAAATATGGCAATACATAACTATAAGTATATTTTTACGGTTTTTACAGGCCATTCTTGGCGCGTACCGTGTCAACAATCTGACTCCATCGGTTTCAATCACGACCCAGATCTTCATACTATTGCAAGCAACTAGAAGATGCTATGTCGCTCTCTACGCCGTGGAGCCATCGTCGCCGACCTCTTCGCCTACCCGAGAGGCGGCTCTCCCTTCAAATAGCGCTGTATCATTCGGTTTGGATCAGCACGCTGAACGTGACCGAGCCAGCGTACCCGCTGTCTTTTGATTTTATGCACGATATCAGGAATTTGCATTAAATTTCTGATCTCGTGATTGAACAGAACTCGGTAAGTGCCATCGACGTCGCGTTTTGGGCCATATATCACATAGGCATGATTCTTCTCACGAATGTTAGAAGCCATCTTTTGTACTCATCCGTCAAGGTCCAACTCTCACATCCATACATGACGACGGGTCTGATCAACACTCTGTACAGTTTCAGCTTATCAGCATTTGCAAGATATTTTCATTTCAGAAGTGGACGTAGAGGATATAAAGCCAATTTGTCAGTGGCAAGCCGAAATTTGATATCCTCTCCCACACCATTATCGTGAGTAATGAGAGATCCAAGATACTTGAATCTCATCACTTTTTCAAACGTGTGGTTACCACTACTGAAATCAATTGCGTCTTGGTCTCTAAAACCAGAGATTAGATATTTGGTTTTGGACTCATTGGTTTTGAGACCAACGGACGCTGAAAAATGTTTCAGTGGATCAAGTATCTCTTTCACTCCGTTGCCATTTAAACCAATCACACAGATATCATCTGCATATGCAAGAAGTTGATTGGATTGTTGGAATAAGATATTGTCCTGAGGTGTTTCACTTGTACAAAGGATGTATTCCAACATGAGATTAAAAAGTATCGGGGACCACGCATCTCCTTGTCGAACACCAGAAGTAATAGCAAAAGTTTTCGATCGCCTGTTCTCAACTTTAACACAGCACTGTGACTGCGTTACTGACATTCTACACAGATGTACGTATTCGTGTGGTATTCCTAAATATTCAAGCGCATACGACACCGTCTCTCGATTGATCGAGTCATATATAGGCTTGCTTGCAATCTAGGAATACCTGGTGTACTTCGCGAGATGTTTCGTAGTACTTGGAAAGAATTATCCGTAGCGAAAAAACTCGATCAGTGACTGACCAATTTGGACGAAATCCTCCATGGTAGTCACGGACAATTTTCTCCACCAGAGGAGTAATTCTTCCCAAGATGATGTATGAAAGTAACTTGTATGTTGTATAAAGGAGAGCTATACCGCGATTATTCTCGCACCTCAAACGATCACCCCTCTTTTGATATATTGGGTATAACGCGGCCACTTTTAATTCTACAGACATAACTTCATTTCTTCATATTAATCGAACAAGGTCAAACAGACAGTTCCACAAAGTTAGCCCTCCGAATATCAAGAGCTCTGAATTAATGCAATCAACTCCTGGTGAACGATTTTTCTTTAGTCTCTGCATGGCCATTGTGAATTCCTCATAGGATGGATCCTCAATGAACATCTCTGCTGTCTGTATTTGAGGGTATTCAAATACAGATTGTGATACATGCGGAACATTAAGTAGGACAGAAAAATGTTCACGCCATGTATCGAGTACCGTATCAACGTTGACACAGAGGTTTCCATCCTGGTCCCGAATGGTGGTTGACCGAGATCTGAAGGTATGGTGCAATTCGGTGAGGCGCGGTAACGGGCGTGTACGGGCTTTAAGCCGAATGACTTCAGACGACTATAACTTAAATTTGGCTAATAGAATTTTGTTTATACTGTGCCAGATGAGAGGTGTATCAATCACCTACATAATCTATACTATCTCGTGTTTTGTAATCCATATCTACCTTGTATGACTTCTGATGACTATGACTAGATGGTATTGTTAATAGTTATTCTGTATGTTTATTCTTCACGTGCTTGGAGTGAATTTTTTTTTTGAGAGATTTTCTTTGAGTTAATAGTAGCATCGGTTGTCAGTGTACTTTGTGGGCTGACATCAATAACTGTCGTGACAGTAATATGTTTTCGGGATGACATTTAAATATCAGATGAAATTGTTATATCGTGATATTTAAGTGTTACCGTAGTATTTTTTAGGGATAATTTTCGGGCTAACTTCACAGACATAGATTATTATGTTTAGACACAATAAATTAATATTAAGGAAATGCGAAATGCAATATTAAGAAGATGTAATACTTTCATATTAAAAACTGATAAAAAGCCTGCTATTTGGACAGCTATCAATTTTGAAGCTGTCATCTTTTGACATTTGACAAGTAAAAACTACGCCATTACTAAAAAAACAAATTTTGCAAAACTAAGACACTTTTTGACCGTCGTGAACCACCTTCTCGGTAGGTAATAGTGAATTTGCGCTGTTAGAACAAGTTAGTGATGTGAAGAATCGAAAACCTAGATTTGTCGATCACTTTATACGAAAAATTATCTTTAGTGATGAGGCCCATTTTGGTTGGCTTGACGGCTGGCAATTGGGTCTTACTTTTTAGTAAATGATGCTGGTGCAACTGTTACGGTGAATGAATTGCGCTACAAAGCTATGATAAATGAGTTTTTATGGCGGAAACTGGTAGACATTGATGTGGACGAAGTTAATTTTAAGCAATACGACACTACGTGCCACACAAGCAACGAAACAATCGCAATTTTGAAAGAAAAGTTTCGGGACCGTGTTATTTCACGAAGAGGTGATCACTAATTGGCTTCATGATCTTCAATTCTAAGAAGTGTGGTCACATCATTATCGTGGAATATGATATGGTGCTACTGTAAGTTATTAGTTATAGTATTCATATTTAGATGTACTTAATCAAGGCCTATTGTTATTAATTTTTATAATAAATCTATATTAAACTGCTTTCTCGTTTTAAAAGAATTCCACTACAATTTCTGAGATTTTAGATATACTTTGCATTGTGGTCAATTAACGATGCACAACTTCTCGCAATACGAATCTATCAATCTGACATTCAGTTCATTTCGTCTTTAACATTCGTTTTATTAATTTTCAATCAATGTAAAATCAGAATTATACGAGTAGAATTTTTTATCGTAACCTCTCGAGTTTAGTGAGTCAGTCGATTCTGTTACTTTACGCGGAAAAGAAAATTTAAATTTTGTGGTTTTATTGTCTGCTCCGCAAGGTGTATTTTAGTCATTGGAAAAAACAATTCCAAATTATTGTTTATTTATTTTTTCACACCTGTATTTAATATAATCGCTGGCGTACAGAATTCAGTTTATTCAGTTTATCTATTCAATTCTTTTTCCTTATTTCCCGCATATTTTTAACGGAGTTTACAGGCTATTGTTGGCCCGTACCGTGTCAACAATCTTATTCCATCGGCTTCGATCACGAGCCAGCTCTTCATATAGTTGCAAGCAACCAGAAGACAGCGACCTCTTCCCCTACCGATAGGCGGCTCTGCCTTCATAGATCGTTGTATAATTCGGTTGGGAACAGTACGCAGAACATGGCCGAGCCAGTGTACTCGCTGTCCTTTGATGTCATGCAAGATCAGAAATTTGCATTTAATTCCTGATATTTCATGACAACGGGTCTGATTAATACTCTGTACAATTTCAGCTTATCCGTATTTGCAAGATATTTTGATTTCATAAGTGGACGTAGAGGAAATAAAGCCCGATTGTCAGTGGCAAGGAGAACCTTGATATCCTCACCCACACTATTATCGTGAGTAATGAGAGATCCAAGATACTTGAATCTCATTACTCCTTCTAACATTCGGTTACCACTGCTGAAATCAATTGCGTTTTGGTCTCGTTACTAGAAATCAGATATATGGTTTTGGACTCGTTGATTTTGAGACCAATGGACGCTGAAAAATGTTCCAGTGCATCAAGTATCACTTTCACTCCGTTGCCATTTAATTACAATTTAATTACCAATTACACAGATATCATCTGCGTAAGCAAAAAGTTAATTGGATTGTCGGAATATGATATTTTCTTGATGTATTTTATTTTTACAAAGTATGTATTCCAACATGAGATTAAAAAGTATCGAGGACAGAGATGCGCTGTCCTTGTGGAACACCAGAAGTAATAGCAAAAGTTCTCGATAGCCTGTTCTCAACTTTAACACAGCATTGTCACTGCATTAATGTCATTTTATTCAGATGTACGTATTGGTTTGGTTTTCCTCAATATTCAAGCGCATACCATAATCTCTCTTGGATGATCGAGTCATGGGCTTGCTTGAAATCTAGGAATTCCTGGTTTATATAGCGAGAAAACTTGATCAGTGACTGACCGATTTGGACGAAATCCTCCTTGGTAGTCATCGACAATTTCCTCCGCCAGAGGAGTAATTCTTCCCAAGATGATGTATGGAAGTAACTTGTATGCTGTGTATAAGGAGATCTATACCGCGAAAATTCTCGTATTTCAAGCGATCACTCTTCTTGAATATTGGGTATAACGCGGCCACTTTCCATTCTTCAGGCATAACTTCATCATTTCTCGGATATTAGCATAGTATAAAGTACGACTTCTATTGTGCGTGTTATAAAAAAAGTCATATTTTTTAAATATCACGGGATATTGTTCTGGTTTAGAAGACCAATAGACGAAGTATGAGTTCTCTACTTTGATTATTCTAATATTAGTGGAATCCAAATATTTAAATAGAAATGAAATCAAATATCTGTATTTTAACTAATCAAATGTACAATATGTTTAAATTCTGTCACTTAATTATTTGTTTGCATAGTTATGCTGCATTCTCATGGTTGTTTTTGAACAGTGTTTTGTATTGGTTATAAATATTATGACATTTTAAATTTTACAAAGTTATAAACTTTCCTTCACCTTCATATTTTTACATAATTGTGAGTTGTTATTTATTTTGTTTTAATTGGAATCAACAATTTGAAATTCATGATTTTTACTAAAATCATAATCGATAGTGAAAAATCGAAAAAACTTGACACTTTCGTGAAAAAAATGTGTAGCAAACAACCAACATTATACTTAATCCACTAACTTCTGAAGTTCTGTTCGTTATTTTTCTTTTGACAGTTGTAATATTAATTTTGACTGCCCAGCTTGAGCAATGGTTAAAACGCTGCGGCGTGGAGCGGGAGATACGCGGGTTCGAATCCCGACAGGGGCAGGATGCGAAAAGAGATTTTCACCATCGATCGTTTGGGCGGTACGATCGGTGGTGCGAATGAACTCATCTGAGACCTAGTTGAGATTAGAATCCGTGTACCGTCCCATCTTCCATGTCAGTACTATAGGCTGGAATGTGCAGATGGTTTCTACGTAAATCGGAACTATAACCGAAACGTAAAGTGGGCAGTCACAATGGGCCAATATAGCATGAGTGACAGATAACACTACAACAAAAAAAAATATTAATTTTGGGTAAGAAAGCAACATTGTAGTGTAAAATACCGGCTTTGAATTTGGATAGGGTCTGAATGCAAAAGTGATCATTTTATTGATACAAACAGGTTCTCCAGATATATAAAACCTTTATTAGACATGTATAGAATATTGCTGTCATGTTTGGGGTGGAGCATATGGCATAGTCTACAGTTGCTGGATAGAGTTCAGCGGCATGCCATCCGAATAATACAAAACTCCAGACTTACGAAAGATCTAGCGAGCCTACAACACCGCAGATATGTTACAGAACTCTGTGTGTTCTATAGATTAATAAATAGTAAATGTTTTGCAGAATTAAAGGAGAAAATATCACCATTTGTTACGCCAGGACGCGTAACACGGTGAAGCTGCCGAAACTTCGTACTGAAGGTGCAAGGCGCGAATAGCTTTATCGAACATCCAGGAAGTGGAATTCGTTAGCTGGGTTTCAGTTTCCGTTTGAGTATAAAATGCATAAGTTAAAGGCAGCTATCAACCTTTACTTGGAGGCGTGTTGGGTGCAGGAGCTCTGACCGTTACAAGGAGCTAGGACAGTCTAAAAGTCCGCCCTACACCCAGTTAAAGCGTAATAAAAAAATTCCATCTATAAACACACTTACAGCCCTCTGTTGTAGTACTATAGGCTAGCTTGGAACAATGTAATGTATGGTCTACACAAATCGAGCATATAGCCGTGCGTCTTTGATTTGATTTCAACATAAAGTTGGGTATTATAAGGGAACTGCGAAAGGTTTGGGAATGCACCAGCACTAAAACAGATGGTACAAACTTTACCTATTAACGACGCCAGAAAGTATCAAATGGGTCTCGATGGTAATCAAAATTAGCTTCTAAAACTTAGATTTAATGTTACTGTCAACCAATCGAGCGTTTCGGGACGTTGTTCCGCACATTAAAATTATATATATATATATATATACATATATATATATATATATATATATATATATATATATATATATATATATATATATATATTTATATATATATATATATATATATATATATATATATATATATATATATATATATATATATATATATATATATATATACATACGTAGATATATCGACATTAATCAAACTGTAGAAATTTCTTAATTACTGATTAAAAACGATTTGTAATATATTTATAATTAGAATGTCTATAGGTTTCATGATATTATCAAAACTAGTACAATTTGAATAATGTGTTTAAATAATTGTGTTTGAAATAATTCTAAACTGCGTTGCATATGCTATTGCTTCTCCTTTGTCTTTTCACAATTTGTCAAATTATTTTAAATTATTTGTTGATTGTGTAATATGGAAGCGAACGAAATACAAAGCGTGTCTTCCAACAATAGGCATAAATGTCAACGAAACATTCATTGAGAAATTTAATTTAAATTGCATGATGAGTTTCAATGCACAACATAGACGATTATACATTTATTCATTATATCAATAAGTGCGAGGGTAGTCATTCGACGACGAAATAAATAAACCAATATAAAATTTATTAAAATACGACAATATGTAGTCATCTTGAAATCGTATTACGAAATACTTAACAAGTGATTATATGATATGATAACAATTAAGAAGTGATGAAAAGAGAGATAAGCAAACAATATTTAAGATAAATTTATGACAGTTCGATTGTTAACCACTTGAATAGATCAACTAATATTTTAAATAAAAATTTTTTTTAATACTTACTTTGGCACCAACAGAAAATATGTGATCAAAAATGTAAAAATCATAGCTGCAAGAATCCCTAATGCTATCAGATAAGCACAAAGTTTTGTTATAAAATATCCTTCCTTTTGATTGTTGAATATATATTTTTGACCGTTCACAGCCTTTAATTGGCCACCTAAAAATAAATTTAATCAAAATATGTTAATTGTTGAAATCATGTTTATTTTAATTTTGATCTATAAAATTATTTTCTTAATTTACAATTTATAATGTGTTACTAAACATCACAATACGAGTATTTTTAGCCAGCCAGTCCAAAATGCAATTTAATATATTGGACTGGCTGGCTAAGAGGATAAATGAGGTAATAATGGATGTGTCGTAACATATTTGACAGTAAAACTCAAAACGAGAGATGAGGTTAAAATTATAATCAAGATAACAAATAACTTATAATACTATAAATGAAATCGTGTCAATTTTCATAGTAAATGCCAACGAATGCATGATTTCGTTAAATATAACTTTCTGAGAAGATTTCTAGATGGCATACCAATACGTTTTAACGAGAACAATAGATGGCACGCGAAGTAATTTTTAATGAAATGATATAATTTAAAAACAGACAAATTTTGTTTTATTTATTTATTATTATTTATAAATATAAGCCCATTTACTTTAAAAATTTCCAATTTCGATTATAACATTAAATTTTTTTTTGGATTTTAAATTATCAAAATTCAATATTCACAATATTCGTTAATACTTCGTTGAATATAATAAACTGCAGTTGAAAAATGTAAGCAATTCGTTCAACTCCTACTAGTGCCATCTTTTAATATTCTCCGGAATTATATCATGTTGGCACATGATATCGACTTGATTTCCCTTATAGTTATTATAAGTTATTTGCAAGATAAGGATATCTGCCATCATCTGAATATTGGGATTTTCGAACGGTATTGGTGAAATATGTTTTAGTCAAATATGCATTTTTTGTTTAAGCAATTAATTATAATTCATGAAAAATAATATAAAATCTTTCGTTAACAAATTTATTAAAAATTTGTCAAAATTGAAAAATATGTAGTGTTCCAATAGGAGATACTTTTTCCAATTGGGATATATGCTTGACAGCTGTCATGCTCATATGACATATGACAACAACGTTTACAAATTGTGCAAATTTATTTCAAAAATCAGTGTTCAGTGAAATTTTGTTTCGTGCTCATCGACTATTTTATGGTGTTATAATCATCCAACTGAATGCACTATTTGCGAAACACCAATAAACTTCGGATCACTTTTTCATTATTGGATAATTCATCACCGATACTTCATCAGTGCGTTCAGTTCAAGTTGATCTAATGTGAATATTGCTACTGTATCTAAAAGTGTCCGTGATGGCCGCAACCAATCAATTCGTCGGCATTCTCAAGGTTTTGGGTCTCTTATATGGTACGTTGAGGCACATTTTGAAAAGAGCTAAGTCATACAAAATACAGCGTTCAAGGATTTAAGCAGGTTGTCCTATCTATGCGTCATCGATTTGGTTTATGGGCGTTGGAACAGCTCCAAATTGATCCGATTAATCAAAAATTTCTGTTTAGCGATGAAACTCATTTTCGGCAGACGTATCCAGTCAACAAACAAATGGACGTATTTGGACTGATGAACAGTCAAGAAGATTAAAGAGCTTCTAATGCATAGTAAATGCAGTGTTTGGAGCGGTTTATTATGGCAGGTGTCAACATCGGAACGTATTTCTTTAAAAATGTAGAATGACAGCGTGTAAACGTTAATGGCGCAAACTACAAAGCAATGATCAATGAATATTTTGTGGCGTTCTAAGTAAGTACCAAAAATAATTAATTCGTACAGTTAACGCCACAATCAAATAAAATCGATATTTCGAGTTAGGTTTTTGTAATTCGCTAGAACTGTCGCGTCATGACTAAACGTACATATACGAATCGCACAGTACGAACATCAAGTCCGGTAGCATATGCCTGATGAGATCGATCACACTATCATTCAATGACGTCATCATCAGATCGAAATCGGCCTAGCGAAACATCATACATCACAACTTCGAATAACAATTCACAAAAACTTCCAACAACACGACGCCTACAATTTATTGCTCAAAATTCAAGATATTGATGTAGCCGATTTGTGGTTTTAACCGGATGATGGGACGGTACAACGTGGCACACAGCGCAGGCCAAAACCATCGATTAATTGAAAGAAAATTTTAATGAGAACATCATATCAAGATAAGAATCCGTGAATTGGGCCGCCCCCAAGATCTTGTGATCATCCGAACGCCGTTTGAAAAGAAATAATTTTCAAACAATAAATGTCAAAAACCGAACTGACGTCATAATGATGTTGTATACAATTTTTAATTATTAAATTTATTTTGAGTTTTTTGAAATAAAACTCATATATATGTATATATATATATATATATATATATATATATATATATATATATATATATATATATATATATATATATATATATATATATATATATATAATATATATATATATATATATATATATATATATATATATATATATATATATATATATATATATATATATATACATATATATATATATATATATATATATATATATATATATATATATATATATTATATATATATATATATATATATATATATATATATATATATATATATATATATATATGTATATATATATATATATATATATATATATATATATATATATATATATATATATATATATATATATATATATATATATAGGGTGTCCCGTTAGTGACTGACACGAACGGTACGGCTGGATTCCTTGATAAAAGCGAAGACGACTTTACTTTTACCACTTCGCACTGTGAAGCCTCCCTATTAAGTTTTTTACGTTTTGTGACCTTGGTACAGGCCGGACTTTTAGACTGTCCTAGTCCTCTCCTCTCCTTGTCACTGTTAGAGCTCCTGCACCCAACGCGCGATCCTACAAGTAAAGGTTGATAGCTGCCTTAAACTTGTGCATTTTATACTCAAACGGAAACTGAAAACCGGCCAACGAATTCCATTTCTTAGATGTTCGATAAATGAATTGCTTTGCATCTTCAGTTTGAGGTTTCGGCAGCTTCACCGTAAACCTATGCGCATTAACCGTTCCTCGTGTTACCCATCCTGGCGTAACATATGGTGGTATTTTCTCCTTAAATTCTGCAGAACATTTATTAACATATTGAACACGCAGAGCTCTGCAACATCTCTGTGGTGTTGTAGGCTGTCTAAATCTTTCGTAAGTCTGGAGTTTCGTATTATTCGGATGGCACACCGCTGAACTCTATCCAGCAACTGGAGAGCAGTGCCATATGCTCCACCCTAAACCTGACAGCAATATTCTATGCACGGACCAATAAAGGTTTTATATATCTTGGGAACCTAATGCGATTCACAATACCGTCAGCATCTATTGAGGAACCCGAGTTTACGTGAAGCGGATTTGGCCAATGCGATAATGTGTTCATTTTCTTAAATACTTTAGTTGCGCTTATATTTCTTGTGAGCAGATTTATTTTGTCTGGCTGCTTTGGCGATTTTTTTTTAAAAGATTTTAAAATTACGATTGGGATTGGAAAAGGATGATGGGGTATATTTATTCATTCCATGTAGAACGGTGAAACTGGAAACGGCGTCCTCCTATTTGATTGTTATAAAAACAATGGCTTTCCCACGGGAAATGTTGAAATTATCAGCCTCGTTAAAATGTCATATACGCCTTGGCTGCCGTTTAAATTCTGGTGATGTTTCGACAGATATTCTACGATTATCAGGTTGTGGTCAGAATTTCCAATTCCAGCTTCGACACGTGCTTCCATGGAATGCGAAATTGTTGTAAGAGAAAGATACAGAATCTGACTGCTTGCAAAATTTTGAGATTCAAATGTGGAATCACTAACAATCTGCGTAAGATTATGTAAAACAGCAAGCCACTCCGTCTGACGCCCAGCACAGTTCGTATTTTGGTAATTTAACCATTCTTTATGGTGGGCATTAAAGTCACCAACCATAATTAGTTCGGTCTAACGTAGTTTACTGTCGCTAGTAACTGGCATGCAATACCTCTTCTTTATTTATAACCGTCACAAGATAAGAGTGTAGAATGGTTGATTTTACTCATACCACAAAATTTCCACCAGATATTGATCCGTCTACGTGTTTAGCTTGGGGGCTGAAAATATCACACATCTGAAGTTGAAATAAGCGATGTTAAACCATTATGTAGGCTTCTGTTAAGGTTAACGTATATGTGTCCATATTTTCAAACGAGTCAGGTTAATGAACCTTGTAGGAAAATAATGTGTTAGTTATATTGAGAGAGTGTGGAGTTTAAAGAATGTCATGTTTCCATGGTATTTTGAGAGAATGTCACGTTCCAAGGTAACGAAGCTATGTTTAAATATCAAATTATTAATCAGATAGTTTTTGTACGCATAGATTTTTATGATATTTAATGTTTCGTATAGTGATAATATAGATTAGCAAATAGTAATTTAAAAAATTCACAACGTATAAAATTCTTCAAAGAGAAAATTCTAAAACATAGCACATACGGCACGGGACTGATATTCAAGTGTGATAATATTCAATTGATTACCTCAATTATCATGTCAGTCCAACCAACATGTACTTCTTAAATAAGTTTTTTGTTCGCTTTTTGTAATAAACAGAATGTATTTTAGCACGATATATATTCCAGACTACTTTCATTCTAGTCAATTTCATACTCGTAGTATTATTATACAACATGTTTTTAGGGTGGCTGTTGAACTAATAAAATTTGACCTGAATATTTAAAAAAAATCAATAACTATGTATCGTACGTATGTACATATATGTATGTATACTATATGCTGGAAACTAAATATGTACATATATTTGTTGTAACTAATAATACGTTTATATGTATGTATGTTGGTTACTAGAGTTTAAATATTAAAAAATGAAATTTAATCGCGATAAACAATAAAAAAAATAAATGTTTATGCAATTGGATGTACGGCGCATTACGTATTAATACTTGCGGCAAACATGGCTTTGTAGTTATAAGTTTTTATTTAAAATAAAACACATTTTCAAAGACCGATATGGTATTCCGCAACCGAAAAATGCATCATTTGAATTGTAAATTTCTTGTATGCTTTTTATAATTTGATGTGTCGTGAATATAATTATTCTAATGTAAAATAATCGTTTGGTTATTGGCCTAAACTTAAATATTGCATATCAAGTATATGTATATTTTTAGGGAATTATGTGATGTTATGCAAGAAAGGAAACTAACAAACATGCATACAGGCTAAATGGCACAGTATGGTTAAAGCTGCGGCAATTGGAGCGGGAGGTACCGGGTTCGAATCCCGACAAGGCAGAATGCAAAAGGGATTAATCACCATCTGATTACGATCGGTGGTGTGAAAGAACATATCTATGACCCTCTGTTGGAGTGCACAACTCATGGGCCAACCCATCTTCCATATCAGTGCTATACGCTGGTATGGAGCTATGCAATGTGCAGATGGTTCTACATAAATCGGACCTATATATATAATTTGGGTGAAAAAAACGCACATTGCTCAATTTTTCTACAAAAAAATATCAAAAAATCCAATATTTGTTTAATTTTTTAATGCAGATTCTAGGTCTATCCAGTGGTACCTTTTCTTTACTTATAGCTGCAAAGTGATTTTCTGTAAAATGCATGGAGCAGGCTTTTTAAATAAATTCTTCAAATAATTAAACAAGATCAGTACAATAGCATGCCATGAAATATCTCGCTCGAAATTATGATCATATCGACGCTAAGCCTGAACGCTCCTCTATTAAATATGTCTTCAACTGGAGCAAATAAACGGATTTTTGTAACACCTTAGCTGCGAAATCGTCGTATGAATGAGCTTTAACTGGGACGATGACTTCAAGAAGTTCGTGAAGTCGAAGTCAGTTGGTGGACTCTTAGAAGACGACTTCGAGATGTTAATCCGAGCCAATACTGACTGTCGATTAAGACGAATGACAGCCAACGGCACATTGAGGAATTACTCGAGGAGAATGTCGTACCGTTTATTGGTGGGGGTTATTGTTGAAAATTTTCTGTGCATGCAAAATAATGCGAGACTGCATACCAGTACCTTCAAGAGGAGTCTCCAGGAGCTGCAACAGGCGATCTTAGAAGAATGGGTGAAGATTTTGTGAAAACTTTGGTGATATCAATGCAGCATCGTATGGCACCTGTCAGGCCAGAGGAAAATTTCTTATTGGATTTTTTCATGTTTTAATTCGATTTTTACCCCTAATTATCATGCTGAAAAATTCACAAAAACTTGAACCTGAGATGTTTACCCTCAAAAATCAGTTTGATGACACGTTTTAATACAAAAAGGTATACGACTGGATAGGTATTGAAATAAACTTTGATGTTTTAACGTTGATGTTTTGGATGTTTTTGAACTTTTGTGGAAAATGTGCGTTTTTGTTGCACCCAAGTGTATATATATATATATATATATATATATATATATATATATATATATATTTATATATATATATATATATATATATATATATATATATATATATATATATATATATATATATATATATAACATGATTATTGGATAATACGATAATACAAAATAAAATAGTTTAGTGCGCCTACAGTTAAAATTCCATACAATAACGACATATAGTTTTTTTTGGATTATCGCATCTTTCATTTTAATCGTGGGCTTAAGTGTTAGCAATTTTTTCATATTTTTCAAAATTTAATTATATAGAAATGACAATGGTACGTGATTATAATATTTATTTTTTGTTTAGTTTTCTCTTTTGAAATCTTTGTTTGATTGTATCATGTACAAACATACAAGCGTATATGCGAGTATTTATCCAAAATTAAATCGAGAAAAATATATAAGTTTGCAGATTAGAGCAAAACACAACAATAAACTAATAACTTAATTACAATAAATATGTACAATATGTAATAAATTTCAATAAATAAATGCGCTATTTTTTAAGTTACATATTTAATTATTGCGATTAATAATTGATATAAAATGATGGGGATCGCTTTATGATTCATTATTAAGTCAATACTCGCATAGTTGTGCCGCGTTGCGTACAATACGCAACATGTTTATTATTTAGATACAGTCATACCCCATACAACCCCAAACCCCATGTAACGTTGTTACTAAAATGCAAATATACCCCGTTCTATCGTAGCAGTGTCTCTTTGCAACGTCGTTTTTTTTAACGAACCCATAATGTTAAATTAATGGGGAAGCAGCTAGTGCCGATATAGAAGCTGCGTCTAAAAGAGATTACATTGATAGCATTTATTTCCAAAGCATAAAAATCTAAGCACGAGCACTAAGAATTACCTTATAATTGAGCGGTAGCCGGTAACGCAGAAGGAGATTTTTAGTTAAAACCAATGTTGGTTCAGAGCGCTAAAAAGTATTAATAAACCGAAATTGTCAGTATTATGGGAGGCGAATTAAACAGCCTGCGGGTGACAAAATCCTTGTTTTAGGATTGGGTCAAGGAATATTTTGTGTTAACGGTCACAAAATTTTGCAATCAGAATAATATACAATAGAGCATTGTTAATATTTGATAATAAAACCTGAACATCAAAATAATTTATATTCAAGTCGCATTCATTCGACCCAACACAACTTTGTTTTTGAAGCCAATGGATCAAATACCAATAGCTATGTTAATACATTACTACTTAAAGCGAACATTTTCCTATGTGATGAATGTACCAGAAGAGGTTATCAGTTCATCAACAGTACAGTTTTGGAAAGATCACAAGATATTAGACGCTATTAAAATTATTAAACTGGCATGGAAAGACGTATCAAATCAACTGCTTCAATGGACGTTGGAACAAGTTTTGGATCGAATGAATAAAAAATTATGAGAAAACGGAAGATACAATATGTCTCGGACGAGGTAGTGCAAAGAGAAATTAGTTCTGGAAAGCTCAATGAAGCTTTTTATTTTCTGGATAAAGCTTAAGAATTTTTTTCAAAGCACGACTGTTACATACAGCGATAAATCACGGTCAATCAAGGAATCAAAAGTGTAATCCATTGTTTTAGAGAGCTATACTAATAAAACAAAACCTGCATAGAAGAACAATTGTTTTGAACTATTGAAAAACGAAAATCAGGTGAAGAAGTTAGAATGAAATCAAATAATATAAATTCCTTTGCCTCCTATAACGTTGTTTCGCCTAACGTTGTAATTTTGTGGAATCAATTTTTTTTATGTTTAGTTTTATTTGGGTGCAGGGCGGACTTTAAGACTGACCTAGCTCCTTTTAACTGTCACAGCTTCTGCACCCAATCCTTCAAGTAAAGGTTGATAGCTGCCTTAAACTTGTGCATTTTAGATTTCAACGAAAACTGACAACGTTAAGTGAGATATGACTGTACTAAATGTTTGTATTGGATGAAGACCATGTGATGGGAATAAGATTTTCTTCATTTATCACATCAAATGAATTGGTATAACTTTTTTTTAATTATTATATAAAATATTATTAATCATGGGATGTACCAAGTTTGTTCAAAAAATTTATCATATTAACTTTTACGGTCAGACCTGAACGGTGGTCATTTTGTGGTGCTTTATCACATTGAGTAATAAAACTATGATATAATGAAATTGTCATGAATGAACAACTTCAAATCGTATATTGAAACGAGTAAAAAAGATGGCAAAATATTACATCTCGCTTTTACTTGTCAACATTTTATAATGTTAGTCATATATGTCATGTTTAAACGGTTCCCGATACTATTAATTAAGTTGACTTCAAATTCTTTCCTTATTAAAAAAAAATCTCACTACCTATTCAACCACTTCATATAAAAAATGATGTATGTAATTAATTTCGGGGTTATACGAAACGTCAATTTATCACTCTAAAATATTCATTTCTCCTTAAAATTCATTATTTCCCCTTTATAATTTATTGCACAGGGTTGTGTCTGTAGACTTATTTTATTTTTTCTATATCACGAAAACAGTCTCCAACCGTGATATAAAAGTATGACAAAGCACCACAAAAGGCTGTTTCGATACTAATCTTGAAGGCTATTATAAAGTATTCAGTATCGAATCTGAAAGCGGATTATGCTATTTGGAAAAGCCTTTGTTGAAAAACTCGGTATAATGAAACCAAAAAGATAAAGCGATATCGGATATTCCGATAATCGAATCTCAAAATTCGACGGCTATTTAGTTAACGAATTTCATTATGTGCTATCTAATGTGAGTGCCTATTCAACTATTTAAATCAATATGTTATTTTTTACGAAATACAAAAATTAAAAATCTTAAACTTAATAATATTTAAAATTTAAGTATATAATATATTTAAATAAAACATAAAATATTTAAATGTAAATTATAATTAAATTATAAATTCTTGCAAATACGTATAAGCTGAATTTGTGTTGATCAGACCCGTTGTGTGAGAGTAACGCGACGTTGATGTCACATACCGAATTTTTTTGAATCACGAGATCAAGAATGTGAATACGTGATATCGTGCATGAAATTAAAATACATACAGAGAGTATGCTGGTTCGGTGACGTTTTGCGATCTGGCATTTTTCAATTATTTATAACATTATGAAGTGCTGATCGAAACCGATAGTCAGATTGTTAACACGGTACGGGCCTATAAAGGCCTGTAAAACCACAAAAAATTATAACACCCTTTCTGAGTCTTTTCGTCGCAAAAAGTGTAGATCACCAGGTACTAAAGTTATTTATCCTATATCATTTTATGTAATACTTAGAAAAGTTCAACGTTTTATTCGTTAGCTAAACACTTACCCATGCAGAAAAATTTCGAAAATCAAATTTTATTTAGATAAATAATATTAACAAATTTTATTAATACTCGTTTCTTTTAACAATTGTAATTTTATTAATATGAATTGGAGATACTCTACCAATTTAAAATCACATACAATGTATCATTAAACTTGATTTCTAATTGTAATCCTTTTAAATGAATGACGACTCAATATATTGGGAATATTTATCTTCAGGTATTTATTTAAAAGGCCTTCAATATAAAATAAGAAAGCGTTGTTATTTTGTATTAATAACCGTTATTACTTCTTGCAAATGATGCTAAATAACTACTGGGTTAGAATAATTAGTTAAAAATTTCTTTTGTACGCTTCGTCAGTTTTGGAAAAAAATAGTATACAACCCAGCTATAAACGATGCTGATACTCACCACATTTTAGTAAAATTGTTGACCAAGAAAAACAACATAATTTATATAAAATAATAATAAGTTGACAAAACCTATATGCAAGGCTGTCATTACGAAAGGAAAGGAATACAGACATTCCAACAACAGACACACGTATTCGGGTAGTACATAATAAAATTCTAGTAACAATCATGAATTAGAGCGCTGTTCTACTTGTCAAAAAAATTGTTTTAATAAATATTACTATAGTCACATTTAGACTTATTTGGGAAACAAACGGGAAGAAGTGAGGTACATAATGGAAAGGCGGCTCCCTTATAAAAATAATCCAGCAAAGATTGTGGTACATATAATGAACTTTAAGCACAATAATTTTCTCTTCTCAAATAGAAAATTGTGAGATGTCGCACAGAGCTCCGAAACCAACCAATCAGTAAGTTACTCACGTAAAAAAAAGTTTTCAAATTCTATATTGAAGTGTCATCTTCGGACGGAGGGGTCAAACATAATCAACCACCAAAACTTAAACAATCTTTTACTGAAAAATTTGAGGTTGAATAAAATAAAAATAATCTTCAATCCTCTAAACGTTATACCAGTTTGAAAGAACAACGAATGAACGTCATGCTAATATCGAAAATATATAACACGAGTAGCAAAACAACTTTCCTGAAAGTATCGAGGTGCACTCGTCTACAATACAAATCATTCTGATGGAATACACAAATCATGGTGGTGAAACATGTTAATTATATTATAAAAAGATTAAACACTGAGCATCCTTACACTTAGGTAAGTTTTCTATCCGTAACTTTTTTTTTAAACCCTTCACGTCCACACACATTTTATTTGTACCCGGTAACTTTTATAATTTTCTACCAAGAAACAAAAAAGCTCAGAAACAAAATTAAACTAAAAAAATACAACAAAATGTCCTTGAAAATATTTCTATTTCATTTTTCTTTGTGTTGGTGTGTTGAAAATGTGAATCCACAATAAAAACCTATTTTGTAGGTAAAGGGGGTAAACCGAAGTAGTTACCGGATAAAAGTTACCGTAGTGTGAAGTTGCACACTGTGACATAAAAAGTATTTTATTTAGAGGAAATTGCTGAATAATAATAAAAGATTGGCACAACGATTCAGCCATCTATGGTCATTATTCATCAAAAAATGCTAAAAATATATGAAGTTTTTATCATTTTTATAATTCTTTGACAACGTGCCTACTAGTGATTTATTTACCTAACGATTGGAAAAGGAATTTGCAAGCAATTATATTAAGGCAACGTAATATCTTGATCTATGATCGTACTTACCAAATTCTTTTGGGAACATATATAATGAATATACAGGAGCAACCTGTGTTAACACTTAGTTACAACAATGGAAAATGGCTTAAGATTTTGTAATCATCCTTCGTTGAAATTCGATACACCGTTAATACATTAAAGCACCACGCAAACATTAACGTGTTCATGAGTTCACTTGGAAATTAGGATGCACTTTTATATAGAAATATTAATCTATAATTTTAGTTTGGTTTTGTACCTTAAGTAAAATTTATTAATTTTCCAAATATAAATAAATAAATATAATAATCAACAATTACCGGGAGGAAATCATGCTGTATAAGATAGCAGAAAATTTTCAGCAGAAAAAATTTTGATACTCACCACCAGGGGAACTACTATCGATAAAGAGAATTTCTTCTGCTGTCATTTTTGTATAGCAATTATTAATTTTCTTCAATATTTTAACTACAAAATTATTCCAGGTTTTAAATAAAATATGTATATTATTTCCATAAGATTATAATATACTGTATAAAACATATTAATTTCATCTACATTTTAACTACTTACTGTAAGCTATGAATGAAGCCCCTGTAATAAATTCAGTTTGACCTTCCAGAAGCTTAGTCATCTTATCTCCATACAAACAAATATGCAGTTTGAGGATAATCGACCGGGTGTGAGCGCCTCCAGAATTTTTCAAAGTTTTGGCCCATACATAAAAATCATTTTTTTAATGTGAGCTATGGATGAACCCCCCTGTAACCAATATGCCATTATGGTTTTTCAATAGCTTAGATAACAATACATCTGAATATGAAGTTTGAGGATAATCGACCGAGTTTGAGCGCCTCCAGAATTTTTCAAAGTTTTGACCCATACATAAAATCAGTTTTTTCACTGTGAACTATGGATGGACCCCCCTGTAACCAATATGCCATTTTGATTCTTCAATAGCTTAGTAGACAATACAATTACATCGGAATATGAAGTTTGAGGATAATTTTAGAGGTATACATATCATATAGTTAGATTAGTTCTCATTGCTTTCTCTGCTAATTCTACTAGCTTAAGAACTACATGCAATTGTACTATCTACTTAAATAATTAAAACAATTTAGTTATTTTAATTATTGTAGAATATTATTTTAATTGGCTAGTATTCCACTTTAAGGCTATAGAAGCTACTGGGTTAAACAGTGTATAGTAAGAGATTATATTCATTATTATTACCATTTTTCATGTCATTTTGAAGCAATTAGTTTCCAACATTGGACCAAACCATGATTAGGACCAAACTATCCTACCTTCCAATATTTGGTGTGATTTAAAGTACTATATACATAAAAACAACGAGATTTTCACTAACGGTGATACTTTAAAACTGTTTATAGATAATCAGTTAGAACGCTATAGTTCCGTTTTGTTACACGAAATTAATACAGGATCGACTGCCGAACTGAACACTATAATAGTTGAACCGCAGTTGAACACTAGTTGAATTATCAAACGACAACTCTACGTGATTGCCCGAGACATCCTTCAAACCAGGTTAGTAAAACTGCACTTATTATGTGATGAACTCGTTCGAGCCCTTTCAAACACAAACAAATCGATAGATCTGATCAGTAAGTAGTCACGCAGTAGTAAGATGCCACAAGTTTCTTAATATACCTATTGATCTACGGTACAATTGCGTTACAATTGGCTTCGGTTTTATTGCAATTCAACGCCAGCATATTGTAAGTAAACTTCTTTATTCTGGTTCCTCACTTAAACATTCACATCATAACTGAGTTGTCAAAATACGAGGAATTGGATCTAATACCGTTATCTATTCTGGTAGTTTGAAAATGACTATCAAATTACATACACATTTTTCTATCACATGAGATGTTTAAGTTTTTCCAAAAATAACAAGTTACTAGCCTATTGTATCTTATCATAATTTTGAATCGAAGACGATTTCGTCCCATATAAAATTAGCTGATCCGAGTTTTTTAAGTTTCAAAATATCGATTTATTGCTGGCCGCCGAGATATGTCAAGAATAGATATGTCATAGTACTCTGTGGGACAAATCAGGTTGTACGACAATCTTCCCATACTCCAGAGTACATACTGTACATGGTCGAATTAAATCTGGAAGGAACTAGTCACCACATTCAATTCCTGATCATACCTTTTCATAAAAGTTTATCGCACGAAGCAATATTGGTTACAGCGGGGTTCATCCATAGCTAACAGTGAAAAAACTGATTTTTATGTATGGTCCAAAACTTTGAAAAATTCTGGAGGCGCTCAAACTCGGTCGATTATCCTCAAACTGCATATTTGTTTGTATGGAGATAAGATAACTAAGCTTCTGGAAGGTCAAACTGAATTTATTACAGGGGCTTTATTCATAGCTTGTAGTAAGTAGTTAAAATGTAGATGAAATTAATATGTTTTATACAGTATATTATAATCTTATGGAAATAATATACATATTTTATTTGAAACCTGAAATAATTTTGTAGTTAAAATATTGAAGAAAATTAATAATTGCTATACAAAAGTGACAGCAGAAGAAATTCTCTTTAGTGATAGTAGTGCCCTTGGTGGTGAAGGGGTGAAGTATAAAATCATTTTTTCTGCTGAAAATTTTCTGCTATCTTATACAGCATGTGGAAACCTCTGTAGACATATGATAACACAGGAATTAAAAACAAACGTTAAGTGGTAAGGCTCCCGTTACTTCCAGTTTAATAAATTATTTGAATAACTATTAATGAAGTAAATAATACTTTGCACTAGAACAAGTAATATAATAGTGTAAATAATACAAGAGGCCCCGATTCAAAAAACGACACAGCACAAGCGTTTTATAAAGATGACATGTGAGATAAGAGTTCAAAATAAATAGTTTGTTTCTATCTTTGCAATCTTCTTCAATAAACTCTTTTGTCCTACTTTACGCCATTATATAGACAACTCGAGGACATACTGCTATATGCCCGATTAACCTAGAACCATCTGCGCATTGTATATAACTCCATGCCATCCATTAGATGGGTCGGTCCATGAAGTCCAACAAGGGGTCATAGATGTTCATTCATATCACCGATCGTAATCAGACGGCGAAAAATCAATTATCATTTTGCGCCTTATCTCAATTCGATTCCAGAAACTCCCTCACCAATTACTACAGCTTTATACATTGCGGCATTTGCTCGGTAATAGTGATACACCTACTATGGTATTCAACTTTCAATTTTTAAGGGGTGTTTTGATCTCGCGTTTTATCATCTTGATCAGAAAGATTTGAATTTATTTTAAAACCAACGTCGTGTTAAATGGTCTGAAGAGATCCTTTCTATACTTATGAGACTTGGATCTAAACTTATAACCCAGAAACAGTTCTATAATCTAGTGAATATCTTGCTGCATGTGATAATTCAATTATCTTCTTTTATTAACTTCTCGACTACCTGGTGTTGTCCTTACAAAGAGTTCCAATAAGCCAAATCAACAAAAAAAAATATTTTAGGCTTTATTTTTTAAATTTTATGTGAGGCCAAAATTATGGGGAAATAATTAATGGTTTTTGCATCACGATGATGTACCTTCGCATAGTGCCTTCATTATTCGTCAGTATTTATTGAAAAATCAAATGAATCTCGTTTCAAGCACCGTATTTTTGAGTTTCGTCTATTTCCTCGATTGAAATTACTACTCTGGACATGGTTTTGAGTCTATAGAAGCCATACATAATATAGGCTGACCGCTTTGAATACATACCAATAACTTACAATTTTAGAAATTGATTCAAATTTGCAACAACAAACTTAAATTAAATTTTGCGTAAAAAATGGATTTAATGGTGCGCGAACGTTGGAAAAGTGTTTCGGCTAAGAACACGGTCGTTGACCAGTGGCACGAGCGGTTTAAAAGTGGTCGTGAGTCAATCGAGGAACCGACGAAAACATTGATAAAGTAAAAGAAATGTTGGTCAATAATCGCAAATTAACCATATCAGAGAGATAACGGAGGACTTGAACATTGCCTGTGGATCCGTCCAAGACATTTTGGTTATTGATTACGGTTTCCCTCGTAAAACAGCAAAGTTGTTACCAAAAGACCTCAATTTCATGCAAAAAAGAGACCGTGTTAACGGCGCAAAAGAGATGATTTGCGAAGCTAAATCCGATCCCACATTCGTCAAAAGGAGTATTACTAGAGGATTATTCGTCAAAAGTGAGCAATGCTCACGGTTTTCATGGATTACAACTCTGTAGTGCATCATGAATTTTTGCCAGACCGTACACAAAGAGTATTATTTGGGCGTTATGAGACGTTTGCCAGAATTGTGGGCAAAACACTCGTGCACCATGATAACGCACCGTCGCACAGTGCCATTATTATTCGTAATTTTTTGCCCAATAATGCAATAAATACCATCCAAAAGCCACCGATTTTACCTGATTTCGCTTGCAGTGATATCTTTCTGTTTAATCGAGTTAAAAAACCATTACGCGGAACGCGTTTTAGCAGCTGAGAGGAAATAATGGAAAATCGCAGGAAGCACTGACGGACATACTAAAAATCGGATATAAAATGTTTCTGTTGTAGTCAAGGGGATTACTTTGAAGGGGACAATATAGATTTAGATTAATAAACTTGTATTTCTAATTTAATGAATGAATTCCGGGAACTGTTTGATCAAGGTATATAAATAATCGCCAACACACACAGAGATAAATGTACTCTTGAGTACGTAGCTTTTGCAAATGTCAAGCTATGACGCTAAGTTTTAGATGGAATATCAACAACAGATGTACCAACTTAACAAACTAAACAAAAAAACAGAACTCAAATCGGAACGATGGGAGCGCCACACGGTGGTTATTTCGGTAACTTTTTGATCAAAGTGTGATGCATTAGCAGTTATTTTAAAATTATTTCTGAATTATTCTTATTGTTGTAGTTTTGAAATAGATTTATGCAAATGAATATTGGTGTTATACGTTCGATTGCTGTTAAATGGAAATTATTGAAATAAAATTCGATGTTGCAACATTCCATCATCCTAAGATTTATCAGGTAGAAATACTGTGAATTAAACCATATATTTTGTAATAATGTGAAATTATTGTAAAATAAGCCGATACTTTGAATATTCTACCGATGACTGAACCCATCGCAACAAATTATGTTATGTGCCAACCACACAATATACGTATTAAGAAATATAACGGGTTTATAAAAAATCTAGTTACAATTTCGTAACAAGGTCAAATTAACAAAAACAATATTTAAAACATAACAAATACATTTTTTGTATAGCATGTCACATAAATTACATATAACTTTAAACATTGTTTACACGATTTATGTTTTGGGGTTTATTGACATTGGCAAGTACAACAAATAAGTAAACAAATACCAATATATATATATATATATATATATATATATATATATATATATATATATATATATATATATATATATATATATATATATATATATATATATATATATATATATATATTTCTAAATAATAACCGAATTATTTGCGCTTAACTATTTTAAGATACTCAACGTGGTATTAATATTTACAATCAGTTTCATTTACAATGTAAATTTACATTTGCCATGAGCTAGATCTAAACTTTTCGAAAAGCTTTGCTAAATGCAGAGAATTCACACATGTCAAAATTTTGTTGTTACCAGACATGTTATAAAAATAAATTAAAAAATATTATGACCGTCAACAGTCTAATAATTCTAAAGTTCATTTCATGTTATGTCCAAGAAAAAGGTTATATTGCACAAATACCATATACCTAAAGTATCACTACCATAAACATATGTATATAATATTGGATAACAAATTAAAAATTTTATCGAAAGTCATTTGCATATTATGCTAACAACGTCATGTAAATAATTAGTTAAAAAATAACAGTACCTTTTTAAGTATTAATTGAACTTATTAATAATAATTAATTATATTTACACTCTTTCACAATGTATAAAAATATAGTGAACACAAAACGGTTACGTTAACTCCGAATGAAGACTTTATCTAAACTACGATTGTTATGAACTATTTATATATATATATATATATATATATATATATATATATATATATATATATATATATATATATATATATATATATATATATATATATATATATATATATATATATATATACATATGTTTATATTTATAACAACAATAAATAAACTTGATTTAACCCATCAAGTCGGTATTACATATATTTCTTGCGTGTAACAGTTTTAACGCTATTATAAGTTTAAAAATAAAATTTTAAACCTTTATGTTTAAACTATTAAATACTATTAAATAAATTACTTTAGAAAGGATAAATTTCGTAAATTAAGTTACACAATTCCCTAAATCACACTTTATTAAGGTGTTAAAAACCTGAACTGGTAACATGTATACGTTTTATTTTTAGTGGATATTTGAACAACAATCTTTGAATATAAATGAAAAACATTCAATTTCTTTGTTATCCTCGATATAGCACCAAAACAATTTCTTGAATATTTAAATTTAAAATAAACTTAAATAAGTTGCGAAACAAGATGCTTCAATTTGCAAGTTAAGCCATTTAGTTTGCAAGTTTAAGATCGGAACATCGACCTATTTGTCAAAAACTTTTAATGTTAATTCTTAATTTGTTTACACAGTAGTTAAGTTATATTAATTGGAAGTGTGAAATTTAAAGTTTAGGATCACATCATTACAACAAAATCATTAATTGATAAAATTAGGATAATATTGGATCATATACTTTATTATACATTGAGCAACTATAATTAAAACCAAACTAATAATTATATAATAATATTTATTTTGCATAAATAAAATAGACAATGATAATAATTATTAATAAATTGAATTTAATTTATATACCCAGATGATTTTTCTTCATCTTTTAGAAGGTGAAGGATATAGGTTGGATATCTTTATGTGATCTTTAATGTAAAAAATAGTATAATGTTTCGCTGCATATGGGAATGAGAGTTATATTGTTTAAACCTCTGGATGATGTTGCCATAAATTGAAAACTATGCCACTGAGACACAACCAGCAGATAAAGACGTTCCATGTTTTTGAATCGAAGGGATAAATCAGATCTTCTGACAGTAGCGGTTAGTGGGTGAGCAAAATTTTATAATATTTTATGAAAAATCAAATTAAAATTAGAAATGTTTTATAAACAATGCTGCCATTAAAATTGTCGATTTCATTTATCACGCTTCTTTAAATTGAATATACTGCTTAATTGTTCAATCTTGCTTCCGTCATTGTGCTTCATAAATAAGAATTTACACGTTTCAACTTTAAAAAAACATCGTTATGATTCTGCGCTTGACGTCAGTGTGTTTATTACTATTATCGAAAGGCGAATAACTTCTTCGAGTATTTTTTCTAAATTGTTATTATAAATCGTTTTGACTAGCTCACAAATAGTTTTGCGGACTGCAAAAAACATTGATTGTTGATAAACTGCCTGTAGTTTAAATTTCAAGCGTTCTTTAACTAAAAATGTTTAAAACATAAAGCTTAATCTTTGTACAATCTAAAACTGGACTGTGTTACAAAACCTTTCGTTAATATTCTCTCGTATTACGTCACACGCTTCATTTTAAATGATTTTATTTTGTTGCGCGCGATCTATTATCATTAAAAAAATCATTAAATTGTTTAATGGCCTGAACGAGTGATACGAACAAAAATCGTATCACTCGTTCGTTTTTGCAGGATCTTATATAAAAAATTAAATTGAGGCACAACACGAGAAAACAATCTTTAAAACGTAATAAACTTCACATCCTTTAACAATAAAATAAAAACACTCGCTTCACGAATCGTTCTTATATCTTCCTAAGTTGTGCCATTCTGAAGCCATGATTTCTTTTATCTCTTCCAGTTTTTCATACACTACTTCTTAATTGTACGACTCTGTAAATTCCATCTCGTGTTGTTTGGTTGTGGTAGCTTTTTGTCACAGAGTTCCAATAACTCATTCATTTTTTTAAGAGATTATGGTATTCCAGGTAAATTGGCAAAAAAAATACGCAGTCCTGATATTTGTTTGGCGCACACATTAGACAAAATATACGTAAGGATAACTTTTATTCAAATAACTGATAATAACTATAAGGAAAATTGCGTCGATATTATATGCCAACATGATATAATTCCGGAGAAGATTAAAAGATTGCACTAGTAGTAGTTGAACGAAAACGAAATGTTTACATTTTTTAACTGCAATTTTTTATATTCAACGAATTATTAACGAAACCAAAATTTAAAATTGAAAAAAAAAATATTTAATTTTATAATCGAAATTGTCAATTTTTGAAGTAAATGGGTTTATATTTATAACTAATAATAAATAAATAAAACAAGATTTGTTTTTTTAATAATGTCATTTCATTAAAAAATTACTTCGCGTGCCATCTATTGTTCTCGTTAAATCGTATTGGTATGCCATCTAGAAATCTTCTCCGAAACATATATTGAATGAAATCATGGTGTCGTTGGCATTTACTATGAAAATTGACATGATTTCCCTTATAGTATTATAAGTTATTTGGTTTTAATATTATTTGCACTCCACCTTTTTTCCACTCATAACTGCAGTATCGTCGTCAGTTTGAGCAATAATTTGCTTACTGGTAATATTCGCAACTGCCACAAATTTAAACTATTAACCGATAAAATTGACAAAGTAATAAAAATTACAATAATCTGTAAAGTTACAATAGCTGTAAAACGTCTGACGATGAAATATCTGATATTTCAGAACTCAGCAGCAGCTATTAAAAAAAAACATATCTTGCGAGCAGTCTTTATAATGTTTCGGTTCTTCCTCGTACTTCGGCTGTATATAATGATGCGGAATCTCACATGGAATGTGATCGAGCGGAAACGAAAAAAAAACTTGCTGCTGGAAGCACTCACCAGTTTCAAGTAATTGAAATGGATCAAAACAAGTTTTATGATTTTGCCAAAATGATTAAAACCAAGTGCATTTGGCGGAATTCATATTTCTTTCAGCTGTGACAAAGCTTTGTCATTAAAATAATGCTTCAAACAGTAATAAGACTGTATGTTATTTAGAGACCGATGTATTTGAAGCGTGCGTTAAAAATGAAACTCAATCTAATACCACCGCAACTTTATATCACATTCAAATTTCTAAATTAAAAGCATTTTATACAACCATTCTGATGATGTTTCTATTGATTCATTTGACGATAGTGACATCGACCCAGACTTCTATCCTTTTAATGCTGGAAAACGTCTGACGATGAAATATCTGATATTTCAGAACTCTCAGCAGCTATTGATAAAAACATTGCGAGCAGTCTAATGTTCATGATGTTTCTGATCTTCCTAGTACTTCGCCTGTACATAATGATGCGGAATCTCATAATGAATGGTTGACAAAAATTGTGAAACCTAATTATAAGAAGAGGAAACCCAAAAACCGAATAGGTAAACCATTGACAGTGTGTAAAATGAAATGTCAGAATAAAATTCCGTATGAACAACAAAAACAATATTTACAAAATATTGGGACCTTCACTCATATATAGCTTAAGACCTGTATATGTAACAGGATTGATGGAAGCTCGAACTAAGCAAAAAGTTCGTATAAACACGAACTAGGACACATTTATACGTTTATAGTCTGACACGTGCGGTAAATGTGATATGTTTAAAATGCAAATCGATGCTGCAATTTCAGTTGATGTAGATAATACAGATAAAAATAATAAAATACAGATGCAAACGGACCATCTCAATAATGCAGATCTCGCTTATAAAGCAAAAAACAGCAAAAATCAAAAACTAAACTTTCGACCTCGAAAAGTATTTACCAACGCCGCTTCTAAATTCTAATATTGCCTTTTACAAATGCCAATTGCGGACTTATAATTTAACGGTGCATGATTGTGAATCGAACAAACCTTTCTGCTATATGTGGCACGAGGAGGAGGCAATATAGGCAATGTAGTTTCTTGTTGCCTTCTTCAACATTTACTGTTGGAACCGGCTAGCACTGAGCAAATAATATTCTATAGTGATTGTTGCAGTGAACATAATAACAATTCGTTTGTGTCTATGATGTTTATGTTGTTCATGCAAAATAACACTAACATCAAAATAATCGAATTATTACCAGACAAATTTTTATTACCAGGCCACACTCACATGGAATGTGAAAAAAATCTGTCGTGCAAATACACCATCCACGTGAATGGTATCAATTCGTACGTGCTGCTGGAAGCACTCACCAATTTCAAGTAATTGAAATGGGTCAAAACAAGTTTTAGGATTTTGCCAAAATTATTAAAACCAAGTGCATGTGGCGGAATATAGATCAACAAAAAAATAAATTTAGATGGTCGGAGGTTAAGTGGTTGCGTTATACTGACAATTTTGGAATTATTCAATATAAAAACTCTCTTACCGAAGAAGAACCATCCAAGTCATTAAATATACGACGGAGAGGTATAATTATGCTTAGTTTATACGACCTTCAACTTTCTTATGATAAACCTCAAACCATAAGCATAGAGAAAAAGAAGGATTTAATTGACCAACTACATCTCGTGAATGAAATGTACCATTATTTTTATTAAAATCTCAATGATGACAATATCTCAAATATCGATCCTGATATTGAAGATGAAGAGGACGCTGAATCATAGGAGAATGTTCTCTCAGATTATTGTAATTTTATTTACTATTTTTTTTGTTTTAAAAACATCTTATGTGGAATAAATAATAAAATTAATTTTAAAAAAATCGATTTAGTACTTTTAAGATTTATCATTTTCTTAAAAGAAAAATGAAAAAATTACTTAAGTCACATAAGACTTTCTTTCTGTTGGAGTTAAAAAAAATGAAAATCGCTTTAGTGAGAAAAATTGGAATTTTCTATTAATTGATCGTATTTTTCATCAATCATTTAATTCCTAAGAGAACAATAGGCTTAACCTCTCGAATAAGCTAATTAAGCTAAGGAAATATGCTAAGATTTTTTTTCCGAAAATTATAGATATTTTCGAAATATTTTCGATTTATGAATTTCTATTATGGCATGACGATCATAGTATTGTGTGAACAACGACGAAATATTATTATTGATTGTGAACATTACATTATTACATTATTAGTTCTCTCACTTAATGTAGCAAAATTCGATACAATACTTAGAAGCTATGAACGGCTCCATGACCAAAACGGATACGCTACCTAGTAGTTTAATTTTACAAAAATGATAAGTTACTATAAATGATTGTAAAAAATAATTTTTATTGATGAACAGTAGATCTTGTTTATGATACATTACATTATTTTAAGATTTTTCAAAATTGGCAAAATAAACAAAAGGATCTAAAAATATGTCTATTCTAAAAGTCATATATCATAGTTCTAACAGAGTAAATTGACACGTGGCTTAACAACCCGGTCCTGCACTATGACAAACCCGTCAGAAGACTGGAAACGATGGTGTTAAGTTAAATTAAGTAAATTAAAACAACAACAAATAAGTATTTATATTAGTACTCGTATGTATAAAAAGTAAATTTTAGTACATTTAATTACAATAGTATAATTATTAATTTTTTGGTATAAATTACATACATAGTTTTATGTTTTAATTCTATCATTTATATCTATATGTAAATAAATCTTAAAAATTTCATAATTATCATTTTAAGAACAAATAGATAAGTAGAGGATATGATGTAATTTTAGGTTGATTTAGTTACAGTTTAAACTATTTATTGCTTTAACCTTGAAAATCGAGGGACCTTGGTTTTTTTTATACTCGTAGATTATCTGTTTGTGAACAAATAGCCACGAAAACTTAATGTATATATAAAATTAATATTATATATATACAGGGTGATCCGGTTTGGGATGCTAATCCGTTAAGGCGTGATTCCTTGGTTCATTCTGAGAAAAAAATCGTATTGGGAGGGGAGGGGTCCATTTTTGATATCCTTTGAAATACAGGGTGTTTAAAAAATTCGGTCCAAAAATAAAGATACACACAAATATTGAACTGTAACTTCCGAAATACTTATTCCAGAGCAACCAGCTTTGAGTATAGCTATCATCTGCTGCCGTTTGAGAGCTACAATTCTTTAAAGTACAAAAAAAAATTTTTTTTTATAAAATTTAGTTTTTCTAAAAAACAACCGTTGTAATAAACTGAATTTTATAAAGAAACATTTTTATTTTATTTTAAAGCATTATAACTCTTAAACGGCAGCAGATACAAGATAGCTACTTGAACCTTAAACGTAGCCTATACAATTACTAGTCTAATAAGACTAAGCTGGTTGCTCTCGAATAAGTATTTCGGAAGTTACAGTTCAATATTTGTGTGTATTTTTTTTTGGACCGAATTTTTTAAACACCCTGCATCTCAAAGGATATCAGAAATGGACCTCCCCTCCCCATACTTTTTCTCAGAATGAACCAGGGATTCACGCCTTAACGGATAAGCATCCTAAACCGGATCACCCTGTGTATATATATATATATATATATATATATATATATATATATATATATATATATATATATATATATATATATATATATATATATGTTAGTCTACCATACAGATAAATACGTCGAATATATATATATATATATATATATATATATATATATATATATATATATATATATATATATATATATATATATATATATATATATATATTAGTCTATCACACAGTTGAATACGTCGAATCGATCACACAAATATGCTAAAGAAACATTAATGTTTCACTAATTATCACTATTTCTACTCTATGACAAATAACACCTTGATACACTTACAATTACCAAAACATCATATTAAACAAAAACTTTCATGCTTATACAGATACTTTAAATTAAAATAAAAACTACAACGGTTTTGTTTTATTACTATGAGATAATAGCGCGTTATAAGTAATATATATGATAATTAGTTAAAAAAAACCACCTAAGTCGGTATATGAAACATATATTCCGATACTGGTTTTATTTCCCACCAAAGTCAATATAATTAACTTAACATGGATTAATAAAAGACTGCTGCACTTCTAAGAAATCTAACCAATAAACAAATTGATAAACTCAATAAAATGCTTAATCTGATAAATGCTGATTAGATACCAACTAAATTTAAAATACAAACATTTTATAATTTTTATATAACAAAAATCGAATGGTAAGGCAATATTAAAATTATATTAAATTTCATTTACTTATTTGTGTAAAGCCAAGTTTTTTCTCCCGTCTTAAGATTAAATTACTTTTGATCTGCACAAAATTTAAAGATAAACATGACATCGTTTTTTTTAATGGGACGACTATCTGAGTTTATTCATTTTATCTGACAAATATTTTAGTATGTTGTTGATATATGTACTCTCGAAATACTTTGTTTGTTACATTTATTTTTGCTCTTTGAAATTTAAGTATATAAATTTTAAAATATGTCACAATTTTTAATCCAAGACTGTTATTTAAGTGTTTTATATAACATGCAGACAAAATATTTCTATTGTTAAAATTTTATGAAGTTGCAAGAAAACGTGAATGATTGAGATATGCTGATGCTATTACAGGGTATTGACATTGAGGAAGATCAAAAATGTTAAAATGGTTGGTTTCGAACATAAATAATTTTGTCACGTTGTCGTTGGTAAATAAAATTCTATTTATAACTGTTAAATCGTATAAGAAATGTTTTATAATTATAGCTAAAAAATTACCACCGTATCAAACTATATTGTTTGTAATCTGTACCAGATAGATTTTACAAACTAATTGATATAGTATTTAAACCACTGTTGGGCTTCTAAATTACACGATATACTTTACACAGGTAAAATGTGTAATCTACATAAAGTTATTTTTTACATTCTATATGTAAAAAAAATCCATCTAAGAACCTGACGCGCCATCTATTATCAAATCTAATTGTTTATAAAGCACTATATACTAGATTTCATAATTCCGTCAAAAAACACGTTAATTGGCTCAGGTGAATGTAACAAAAACCCCTTTTCAACTAATAACGTGGACAAGAAAACAAATTGATTTTGGAATGATGAAACTGAACGTAGACAGATTTCTGACATTTTAAAAACAGATGGCACTTCGAATGGTTTTTACATGCAATTTACCTTTTATGTATTTTACATAAAAACTTCAAAACAAGTTTTTTATATGTTGTGTGTAGTCGGATATTGTCAGACTGAGTACGTTACAGGTATAGTGTATATCAATAACGCTAGTAGAGTGTTCAGCACACTCTTCATTAATTTTAAAGATGTTTTGAGCGATAAGAACTGTTTCAAAACTCCGGAAAGTCAAGTACCACTATTGGTTGTACCACTCTGGAAAGTAAAGATTATTTCATAATTCCCTTGTATCTGCATCGTGATTAGTATACATTAACCAGTTTAACTATGGTTTTATACTTTTGTAGGTAGCTAATTCCCACTCAGTAAAAAATTGTATTGTTCATGATCTGTATGGCAAGAATTGAGTTGAGGAACTCTTTTATTCTTGGATTTGAAAAGAATCAGACGGTGAACCACCATGTGGAAGACACCAATTTCAAAGCGCCTATTAGTTTATATATGTCTATTTGACTGTTGATAGTGTTCGAAAAACTTTCAAGTGTTACAATGCCAAAATCAACGCATTGAAAGGATCCGATTCAGTGAATCGAATTTATTTATCACAAGATACTCTTGGCTTAGTTATCTCCTGAAGCTCAACCTAGCCGTTTCCTTAGTTCACAAGATTCTATTGTTACTGGTGGTTTTGTGACACCTACAATTTCATACACGTTTTGATCTGCCAGGATGTCTCCTTCCTTACAGTTGTGCTGTTGTATCGAGGCAGTTGTTCTATTGATTTTATCTCTTGTTTGGAAAGTATGTAAATCGTTATCTAGAACAACCTCAAAACATCACGAGGTGTATATGTCGCTGTTAGTGAAAGAGTTCAACGGGATTCCAAAACCCATCAGTTTTATTATCTGCAACAACATACTGAATTTCGTTTCCGAACCGAAACTTCAGTAAATCTTATGACCTCGATCAGTTTATACACAATAAGTTGGATGAATTGTTCTGAATTTATTTTTTAAATATTGATGACATTGTGGCTTTTCTTTAATTTACTTCACGAATCGTTCTAAAATAAAGAACAGTACATGGTACAAAGGGAAATATCTTGAGTGATACTGTTATGGGTTTAACAAATCGTTCATCAATCGTTCAATGTCGTGTTGACACGACGCTTTAGATTTAACGACTGAACAACTACCAATAGTTAAACGTCTGAACACATTCATAACAAACACAAAACTAGCCAAGATAATATTTTAAATAATAAAAAAGAATTGTAATTTGAAATGTCATTCAAAAAAATTCGAACAACTCGAAAAGTGTTACGATGGCTGTTTTTGGAATATCAAATGGAACCACTAGAATCTGGCTATATGCTCGTACTAAATATTATCAAGTAAAAATTGAGTTACCAGAAAGTTGATATGTTAAGCCCTGGAGATGTGATATTAGATATCGATCTGGAATGGTTACGTAATTTAATGCCCAGCAATCCTCTCAAGGTCCTCATTTGACGTTCTTTTGTCGTTCCAAGTTCAAAGAAGTGTAGATTAAGCACTCAAACTTGGTCTACATATAGAATAACAATCTGTCCTTTTTTAAAACAGTTTATATAGACTGATCGTTGAAAAATTTACATGTAACATTTTATAACAGATGGCACTATCATCTGTGTGTTGTCTTAATTTTTTACATTTGTTTTACTGCCAATGGTTTTTATTTTTGAATCTTTCTTACATAGGAAACTAACAAGATGTTGCAAACCTATGTTAGTTCTTAATATTAAAGTGCTCCCGGTAATCTTGAATTACCTAGCTAGATCCAGAGGTTCCAATTTTTTAGTTGCATATTTCTTGGGCTATTTAATAGTTCCCTGGCTAATTCGTTGAGGGTGATAAATCAGTTTAAACTGGTATTTTTTGCTGTATCGTTTACGGTATCGACAAAGAGAATAAATATAAAGAGGAACATCTTATATGAACCGCGGTTACACTACACTAAAAATATTTCTGAGTTATTAGGTGATGGCAAACGAAATAGGATAAACATATATTTTGTATTTCGTTTTCTCTTTCGAACGACAGCAAAAGGAGACTGATTTTATTTAGTACAGGCAGACAGGTGAGTTTACGGAGTGTGAATGTAATGCAAGCAGGTTTACGCTCATAGGCGTTAATTCTGCATTTTGTTAGCCATTTTTCGATTTTGTCCAAATGTTCTTGTAGAATTCTTGTTGCTATCGCGGGATTTTGATGCACAGCTAAGATTGCAGTGTCATCCGCGTATGTAGAGACTTTCACGGAATTTGATGTTGGTATAGATCAAGTACAACACTGGCCTAGTATACTGTCTTAAGGTATTCTTGTATGAATATCATATAAATCTGTGGATACGGTATTATATTTCACCAACAATTTTCGATTGAGTAAATAATTTTGCAGAAAGTTGTCGGTAATTGTGCTCTGTGGTAGTCCTTTATGCCATACCTTATAGAAAGCTTGGGCTATATCTAGAAACGCTATAGAGCAGTACTTTTCTTGTTCAAGGGAATTCCTTATTTCTGATACGATTCTTTGAACTTATCCCACGGTCCATGTTATTCTCTAACTCCAAATTGATGAACCGGAAAGAATTTTTTTCAAGTACAGAATTTTCTTAAGTTTTTACAAGAGATGTTTTCGAACAGCTTTGAGATAGTTGGTAATAAGCTGATTGAACGATATGAAATCACGTTTGTTTCATCTTTACTAGGTTTCAGTTTTGTTTCATCTTTGCCAGCTTTTATTTCATCTTTGCCAGGTTCATTATAATAATTGAAGTTTTTCAAGATTTCTAGGTAGTGAACTGTTTTCATTATAGAGTTGGATAAATAATTTATTTGATACATTTGTCCGGTAAATTTCACAGCATTTTTCCACTTATCAGATCATGTCCGGGTACCTTTTTTATGTCGATGTTTTCCTTGATCGTTTGTTTGACATTGCGCAACTTGTATTTGATTGGCTTACTTATACACGCGTCTACAAAATTCATTAGACTTTCTTGATTTCCAACTTGCTCATTATGTTTTAATACTTCGCTAAGGTGATTAGCAAATATATTTGCTTCCTCTACATCACTTTTTATCCAGCTTGAAATCTGTGTAAGTTCCTTGAGACAAAGAAGTTCTTCGTCACGTTCTATTAACATGTAATCTACGTTTTATGTAATTTAAACTGTTTTTGTTTTACATCATTTGCATAAAAAATGTAAAAAAACGTTTATTTCGTAAAATCTTGAAGATAGGGTATCGGGAAAGAGCTGGGATAAAAAAGTATTTATCTTCGTCTGATTATACGGTCGATACTGCAGATGGACATAGGGTTTATCTTCCTACCCAGTTCCAGTGAACAATTCATGCTGATGGAATACATAATTTGGATATGTTTTGCAGTCGCACCTCTTCGATATCGACTCTATTACGTTTGTTCTGTAGGAGCAAATTCAATACTTCTTAAATTCAGTTCTTCTGCAATCGCATCGCATGCAATATTGTTTATATGTAACCGAGAAAAATATTGAACGATTTTCGAAAGTATTACATGAATTTTAGAAATATAGATTAGAAATGACCTAATTTTTCTGATTAATAAATAATCGGTTTCTTAAACATAACTACTCTGGTATAGTGTACAGTTTAAAAGATTAATCTTGACGCTACTTTACTAGCATTACTAGAATACTTAAAATACTCTTTGATTGGCTTTATAAATAATTATAGTACATATAAGCACTTATAGTCACAATATGAATGAATACAACAACATATTTCTAAAGGCAACTGAATGGATTTTTGAATAAATTGGTTTTTTACATCTATCAAACTGTTCATTCATTTTCGTATTTATTTTGCAATGAAAATACTAAAAATTAATATTTTTAATCAATTTTAATAAATAAATACTCATATTTGTTGTTCGGCACTGGAAGTGTTATTAACTTCACGCTGTTGAGCAACCAAACTGTGCATGACAGCGCGTTCATTTTCTGATAAACGTCAATCTGTTATCTGTGAAACGAATTCGAATACTATTATTCACGCTAAAGGTGGCTTTAATAATAAAATAACATATTTTTAGTTAAATATGAAATGTTTTTACGTTAAACTGAAGTTTTGAAATCAAGAAAAACAATTGACAAATTTAAAGCATTATCTATGATCGGTAACTTCGAGTGCCGACTCCGGTATATTCAAATGCTTAAAAAAAATGTGTAGACTTGTTAACTTGTAATGGCATTTTATTGCCATTACAAGTTAACAAGTCTACACATTAATGGCTACAACTATTGCCATTAAGTAGAGAAGAGCATTTGGATGTAAAATGCACAATTATGAATAAATCAAGAGCAGAACACATCTAATGCAACAATTCGAAATGATTGGTTTAAAAATAAAATAAGAATGTTGGACGTCTGCTCAGTAAATTAATACTTTCAATCATAACGAGTGTTTTTAAGAGGTTCACAACTATGAGTTGGCAACACTTTTTAATTTGACAACCCATTTAACAGCTGATACTTGCTTTTAATTTAGTCTGGTTTGACATTTCATTATGGATAGACTTGACATCATAGCTACGCTACAAATTGTTGACATTTTTTATAAAAATAATGACTGTTCGTCATACGTATCATTACAAATACGTAAACATCCTATATCCTTAATTCAATTAACTTATTACTTTTAGTTTTTTGAATATGATAACAACATCATACTGATTTTAATTGAAACAGTTTTCTCTCTCTCTCTCTCTGTCTTAAACGACTATCTCACCCACCAATTTTGTTTCATGCTCAAGCATATTCTTTTCTTAATTTAGTGTGCGAGTACAACATCATTAAAATTAATTTATAATTCGATAATCGATACATAACTTTAGTCTAGTATTGGTTATAAAGGGTTTCCCAATAAGAGGTTTCTTAAGAGAAATCAATGAATGTTTATTTCTTTATAAAGAGGAAGGTATGCCATTAACATTTGAAAATAAAATCAGTCAAATAGTCGCCCCCAATGGTTTTTAATCTTAAATCGACTGTGGAGCATTGGCCTAGACCTAATCTTTCACGTGGAAAATGTCTAAAGGTGTTTAATCAAAAGATCTCGGTGGCCAATTGTGATCACCCTTTGGAGAAATAACACGGTCAGGAAATGTTTCCTTTTTCGATTGTTTTGTTGCCCTTGTAGTACATATCGCCGTTTTGCTGAAAATAATCGTCGTTCAAAATAATATCTTCCAATTTCGGCTATAAAAAATCATTTATCATAGCTCGGTAGCGCAATCCCATACACCGACACAGTTGCACCAGCCTCATTTTCGAAAAAGTAGGGTTTAATGAAGGGGAGGCTTTTTAACAAACATTCTTAGAATTTCTGAGCCCCAAATGCATTAATCTGCTTATTAACGTAGTCTCCGAGGCGAAAATGGGTCTTATCACTGAAGATGATTCGGTGAAAATACGGATCATTTTGATGCATTCGAAGAATCTAATCATCGATGATACGACGTTTTCTTTAATCTAGGTTTTCTTCAACAATACGGATCACAGCAACAATATTCTCAGTTTTATTCTCAATCTTCTTCATATCACTCGACATTTCACTACTGCCGACCGAGAAGGTGCTTAACACGGCCAAAAAGTGCTTTACTTTTGCGAACTGTTACTGATAAATAATCACTATTTTTGTAGTGAATTTTAACAATTTCAATTTGTCTCAATATTTTTTTTTGTTATATTTTATACAACGCAATCTTTTTTGGGGCTCAATGCTCTCCCAGCTCTTTCGCGGTTCGTTTATTTACGTCCTACTTTACACCTTAATAACCAAAGCGAGGACGTACGGCTATAGTCAGATTTACATAGAACCATCTGCCCATTGCATAGCTCCCTGCCAGCCTATAATACTGACATCGAAGATGGGTCGGCTAATGAGTTCTGCACTCCAATAGGGGGCCATAGATGTGTTCATTCACACCACCAATCGTATTTAGATGGTGAACAATTCCTTTTGCATCCTGCCCCTATTCAGAAAGTGCCCCTAATTCAAACCCGGTACCTCCTACTCCAACTTCCACAGTTTTAACCACTGCGCCACCTGGGCGGTTTGTCTCAATTTCAATTTCGTTTAATATGACGTAGTAATGACGTAGTTTTTACTTGTCAAATGTCAAAAGATGACAGCTATTCAAACAGAAGGCTATTCAAAATGAAACCTCTTATTGAAAAACCCTTTATTCATAGAGTTGACTTCTATAATCTTGGTTGATTTATTGATTAATGTACTTATATACAGAAGCGTTTATTTTAACAACCGTCTTATTCTTTCTATAATTTCTTTGTAGTAAAATCCCGTATGAGTATTTCTCGCATTTCATTGGAATTGTTTGAGATACATATTCAGAAAGTAATGTGCTTGAGATGTTTTATAATAAATTGATTTTTATAGATTAAAATAATAACAGTTATTGTTTTTCATTTAATTGAATGTCAATTATATTTATATATAATATTTAAGAATCGGATTTTGATTGATAAAACTTGAATATGTTGTTTAAGATAATCAATACAAATCGAATTTATAAGTTGTTATGCTTTTAGACAAAATAAAAGAATAATAATGGCAATTATAATACAATGTTAAATGGATATACAATGTAATTTTCTTGATTTCACATATAATTAATGAATACTATTGAACTTAAACAATATATCGATCTGTCATGTAAGTATGTTGCTGTATTTTTTAAACAGAGACGTCAGTTTAAATTATTTGTGATTGATTTGTTCAAATGAATTTGCAATTGAACTTAATTTGTAAATAGAATTCACTTATATTCCAATTCTATATCCGGGTGGAATTTTTATAATTTTTTTACGGCTTTAAAATACCATTGTTGACTCGTACCGTGTCAACAATCTGACTCTATCGGCTCGATCACGAGCCAGCTCGTAATACTGTTGCAAGCCAGAAGATACCATAACGCTCTCTACGCCGTGGAGCCATCGTCATCGACGTCTTCGCCTACCAAAAGGCGGCTCTCCTTTCAATGATCGCTGTATCATTTGGTTCGGATCAGCACACATACGGTGATCGAGAGCGTATATTCGCTGTCCTTTGATTTCATGCACGACATCAGGAACTCGCATTAAATTCTTATTCTCGTGATTGAATAGAACTCGGTATGTGCCATCAGTGTCACGTTTTGGGCCATATATCACACGCATGTTTTTTATCTCGAATGTTAGAAGTCCGACTCTTACATCCATACATGACGACGGGTCTGGTCAACACTCTGTAAAATTTTAGCTTATCCGCATTTGCAAGATATTTTGATTTCAGAAGTGGGCGTAAAGGATATAAAACCCGATTGTCAATTGCAAGGCGAACCTTGATATCCGCTCCCACACTGTTATCGTGAGTAATGAGAGATCCAAGATATTTGAATCTCATTACTCCTTCAAACGTGTGGTTACCACTACTGAAATCATTTGCGTCTTGGTTTCGAAAACCAGAGATCAGATATTTGGTTTTGAACTCGTTGATTTTGAGATGAGATGGATATGAGGCTTTTAAAGTACTTTTAGCACTTTGAGATCATGAACGATTCCAAACTATATCATTCTTTCTCCATTTTCGGTTACAGTTCGTGTCGGCCGTACGAAACTATATTATTACAAAAATCGATCAAATTTCTGCCAGCTCTCCTGTTATGGGAAGTATAGAGTTCATAAATAGTCCATCAATTACCATTATATACCGTTACATAGACGGTTTTGTGTGCAACTTGAGCTCGAAGAATCGTCTTATTGGACTATATTTTTACCAAAATCTAAATTATTCAGCTGTTACAAGCCGTGATTTAATATTCGCTCTGTATAGTGGCTCTGGATAGCGATGCGGAGCAGGCATTTTTATGCATTAAAAATCCAATTTAATGCGCTATTTATAGGAAAATACAATTTATTTAACGGCAAACTATAATTTTTCATTCAAGTAGATATCAAAATTTGCAAAAATAAATATTTAGCTGTACCTATTTTTATAGAGTACTATCAGGAGCCGCTAACCAGAGCAGTTATTATTTGATGGGAAATTTACGAAAAATATGGGTTTTTAATATTCATCCCTGAAAACGAAAAACTTCTTTGCATTCAATGTCGAAATTAATTTTTTTTACGTATTTTTTTGATTAACAGTAACACTCGTCGATAATAGAATAAGTTTGCATATATAGACATTCCCCTAGCTCTAAAGATCTGGATAGAAAGATCTGGATAGCACGAATATTAAAACACGGCGACTGTCACTCCCGATATGATAAGGAACTTTTTTAGAATACACAATTGCATATTAATCGTTTATGGCATGAATCGGTGGATATGTGATTCCAACAGGACGATGCCACATTTTATTTGAAAAAGATTTAATGGAGAAAAAAGGAAGTAAACCTTTCGGGTGTATTACAACAGATAATAAATATTTTACACTTATGATCAAATAAATTATGTTTTTCTATATAATGAACTGCTGTAATATGTACGTAATCGGTAAATAAATTTAAATGTATCTTACATGTTTCTTGTCAGTTTCAATTGATATCTTATACTACGTTGAAATTACCTGAAAATATAAATTAAAAAAATTAATATGTCGGCATACGTATAATTAATTTTATGTATTAAATACAATTTATTTAGAATATTAAGATAACTGAAGACGCAACCAAAATAAACCAATTTGGTCTAACATTACAGTATTTTATTACATCTTGCAATTGAAATGATGTAGAGGGACAGTTTGAACATTTATTAGCCCTCATCATTATGGTTAACCTTTATATACAATATTTAAATTATTGAATGTTGGCTACATTATTTTTAAAAACTATCCAAGTAGTTACAAATATGTACTTGAAAAAATATGACAGTTAAAACTTTAATACAGTACACATATTATGAACATATAGATGAGAAGTTTTACAAAAAACTATCAAATATATGATGTGTGAATGATAAAATCTAATAAAATTTAAAATTAAATAGATAATTTATAGGGTGTGCAGAGACGTAGGAAATATTTTAAAGAAAAAAAGATTACAATTTTAACCAAGACCAAAATATGTATTAATAATACAGTTGTTAACTGACAGTCAATTTATAAAACTATTAATTTTCATTATAAATGAATGAATGACAGATTAGTGCAAGCGGTTCTAACAAAATTAACATTTTTTTTTAAACTTAATAATCTCTGGTATCATAATATGTATATGGAACTATATATGTTTCTTACTATTATGAAAATGATCGTTATTAATGAAATGGTAATAAAAAAAATTAACATGTTGCACCACAAGCGATATTAAGTGATATTTATAAAATGAATCATCCATATGCATCCAATAAATTTTCTATTAACTGACGATAAGTAAGTTTGAGAGATTGCAAATCACAGAGAATAACAGCTTTTTCAAAAAGAGCAGTGATCTACATTAGATAAAAAAATGTAAATGTTTGGTAAATAATTAACAAAGGAACAGTTCAACTGCGACTACCATCTTATTCTTGGGGTAACTTAAATAGTATAATATTACAAATCAACATAACATTTAATGAGAAATGCAATTTGGAGTAAGTGTATGTATGGTGCAATTTTATCTGAAATATGCATGCACTTAACTATGAATGTGTTTCATTAGACTTGGTAGTAATAACTAACTATTAAATAGTGCTGCGATTGCCTCTAGTAGAGATTCAAACCAATCCAAAGTTCAATCTCTGGATTGTGAATAATAAAAACCACTTGCTTGTTTTTCACTATAACATTTATTATTAAATTACAGTTAAATTTTTCACCACAATTAACTTTTAACACTGTTACTTTCACTTTTTATCGCTTTTCTGATTTTAATTTATCGCTGTTCAAATTCAAACTGAGCTTTCTGTTCGCGTATTTATACTCAATTTGCCCGCTTTCCGCTTGTTTATTATTTCACCTGTATCCTGTTCATATCGCCTGTTCATACTGATTTCCAATTGCGAATATTAAGTTATTCTATTCAATCAGAGGTGTCACCCGTGTCCGTAACAATTTTAGCTGTGTTTTTTGACGTTTGATCTGATCGAGATCTTTGATGGAAAATATCATCCATGATATTTTGTCATTTGCTGTCAGCAATAAATAATACAAATATTATCGCTTGTATTTTTGGCAACAAAATGGAAAATAAGGATTTCAATGATTTTGCAAAAATAAATTTCAAAACTATTAAGTTAATCTTCGATGCAACAAAAATGTGTTAATTGTTGTTATATTCTCTTTTTCAAACAAACCAACTGACAGCTCTACTAAATGAGTGCGTTCGATGTCAAATTTTTGTTGTTAGTTCATTATAATCAACCTCTAAAAAAATATTAGTTTCCCTATATTTTCAAATTATTACTAATTTTTTGATCAAAATTAGTGATTCGAATAAATTTTTGGATAACATTTTGCTGTTGCTTTGCATGTAAAATTTGATATGATCCGGATCACTGTGCGTTAAGAAACACGAGTAGTGTTACATCAGCATGAATCGCAGTATACAGAGGAAATAATAAACAAATGGAAACTTCTACTATGGCCGAAAAGCGGGCAAAATGAGTATAAATACGCGAACAAAAAATGTAGTTTCAGTTTGAATTGGAATGCGACTGATTAAAATCGGGAAAAAGTGATAAAAAGTTGTGGTGATTTTAATAAAACTTATAGTGAAAAACAAGCAAGTGGTGTTTACTATTCACAATCCAGTGAACGAACCGTGGACTGGTTTGAATCCCTACCAGAGGAAAACGTACCAATTGGTGACAGCGGTGGGATTGTGAATAAGAAGACATGAAGCTACTTGAGTTAAAAGTGTCGGAGCTGAAGAACGAGCTGAACGCACGGGGTTTTTCTACAGCGGGTAGCAAAGCAGAATTACAAGAGAGACTACAACAAGCTTTGCTAGAACAGAACATCGAGACCAGTACGTATTTAATACTGGAGTAGCTAATGAGGAGGATCCAATAGAAGGGAGAACAAATGCCGCAGAAACCATTACCCCAGTTACAATAAATTTACTTACCCCAGCAGCTACAAATTTTGATATGGGGCAGTTAATGGCAGCGATGCACCAAATGATGACTGGTTTAGAAAATTTAAAAACCGGCCAAGAAAATTTAAAAACTGAAATGCTAACCAGCCAAGAAAATTTGCTGACCAGCCAAGAAAATTTGAAAACCAGACAAGAAACTGTCCTAGAAAGGTTGGAAGAACAAGAAAATATTCAACGGCATTTTATATCCGAAATGAACATTTCGCGGAACTGTTCACTCAGTTCCGCGAAATATTCATTTCTTTAAATGCCAAAGTGGATACAGTAAAATGTCAAATGGAGCAACAATTTAAAGCGGCTGATGAAAGGTTTTGGAAACTTGAAAAAGAAATCATAGACATTAAAAATAATGGCGGAGCTACTCAAATTCTAAAACCCGTCAGCGGAATTAAATTAAAACCTCCGACATTCGACGAAACAACGTCGTTTAACATTTTCAAATTAAAATTTGAAACGTTAGCATTAAGAAATAATTGGTGTAAGGAAGATCAGGCAGCAGCTCTCATAGTGGCGTTAAAAGGCGTTGCGGCAGATATGTTGCAGATCGTTCAAGTATCCGAACGCGGGGAATATGATAGAATCATCCTACCCTTGGAACGAAAATATGGTGATGATTACAAGCGAGAGCTACACAGCATGGAGCTCAAAGTTTGTTATCAAAGAATCGGTGAAACTCTTCAAGAGTTTGCTGCGGACATAGAACGATTTGTGTATCTACCAAACTTCAATATGGCGCCCGAATACACAGAAATAATTATAATTGATGCGTTTACTGATGGTATTCGTGACGTAGAAACAAGACGAGCGGTAGTGTTAGCATCAAAAACAACATTTACTGATACCATCGCTTGTGCCTTAACAAACGAAACTGTATATAACATAATCAAACCGTTAGTTAAAATGCGACGAGACGAATTAGCACCAGAGAACTATAGCTGGAGAAATAATGAGAAACGACCAGTAAATGAAACATCGAAGAGGTTCCGGAATAAAAACCATAGAATCAGATGTTGGGCCTGTTTTATATATCGCGAGACTGTTGGGAAGTTAAACGTAGGCGAGCAAGAATACCGTCGCCTATGTACCGTGGGTCCAATGATGAACACAGTAGATCGGAAGAGAAGGCGAGTCCTGCAAGATTGCAGGTATTAAACGAAAGATTGTGTTGCTTCGATACCATTCAACAACAGGAAGGCAGTTCAGATGCTATGTCAAGACGGTCATGTCTCGTTGATTGTGGTCAAGTGGAGAGTAAGTAACATGTCGTTGACGTGAGACTTATGCAAGTGTTACCATCCGATGAGTGAACCAACGAAGAAATCAGAAAGGGGCAGTCAGAAGATCCTGATTTATCGATCATCGTTAAAACCGTGGAAGACCACCACGGACCATTATGGAAGGAGATTGCTGACAAGAGTCCTATAGTTAACGCAACTATTTTGTTGATTGCACAGTATAGGCGGTCCGACAGGGATAACAATATAATTACACTGCGCATGACAGCATAGACCTATACAAAACCAATAGATGATGTACTATTGGTTTTGGTGATGTCTACTAAAATAAAATATGTATATAACATTCAAGCAAAATTAATTTAGCCCATACACAAACCAATAATTTAATGATGGTGTGTAAAGCGTATAATGATCACAATAAGTTATAAAAGCGACTTGGCTAATATTATGTTAGTTTATGCTACAAATCGATTTGAATCGACCGCTATGATTAACAACGTCATATGATATATAAAGTTAAAACCATAAAAGTAAATATGTTTTGATTCCAAAACAGATATATAAATATAAAGATACTTCTTCAAATACTAGCTTCGGGGGTGTGTCACATATAGGTTAAAGGCAAGTTTAGGTTACTAGCCAATTCATTATCGTGGCCTCTTTTTTGGCAGGTTCTATATAACGACTGATTATTATTTTAGATTTTCTGCGGTTTTTGTATATGTGTATAAGATGTACGAGTAAGGCCATTATGTATTCTACCTCGAATACGATTTGTAACCAACCAGAAAATAGGTAGTCCTCCGAATAATTTGTTGTTAATATATGGAAGTTAATTCATTTATTTTTAATGAAAATTTTAGGTAACGAACCCTAATGAAATACTGGCGAGGGCAATAACTAGATGTTATGTCAAAAGATTCAACTGCCTCATCTAACCACGATAACTTTATAAGATTTGCTAGAAGTGTTGATTTTTTAGACATTAAACCTTGCTGTAAAGTTATTTGTTTGGTTTTATCTCTACAATATGTTTTACGGTTTGCTTATTTACGTCCTTACCTTACGCCATAACAGCCAAATTGAGGACGTACGACTATAGGTCCGATTTACGTAGAACAATCTGCACATTGCATAGCTCCATGACAGCCTATAGTACTGACATGGAAGGTGGGTTGGCCCATGAATTCTGCACTTCAACAGGGGGTCATAGATGTGTTCATTTACACTACCGATCGTAATCGTATGGTGAAAAATCCGATTTGCATCCTGCCCCTATCGGTATTCAAACCCAGTACCTCCCGCTCCAACTGCCGCAGCTTTAACCACTGTCCCACCTGGGCGGTTGCTGTAAAGTGTTTATCTATACGCGTTTAACGAAAAAATTTATTTCCCAACTTATTAATAATTACTAGTTCAAATAATTTTCGTGTGATTTGGTTGTATTTGTATCCCATACAAAGGAAAAATATCAACGATTAACAAAATACTAGACACATAAGAATAAGTAATTTATTGAACTCTCTTTTAATTATCGTTGTACGCCGTGCTTTAGAAGCCAGTGAATTTGTATAATATTTTGCTATTTACTATATGCGGTTTACATCGCAGATAGCAAAACATTATACTTATTGATATCTAGAATATGTTAATATGAAATGTATTATTACATTTTCGAGACTCGGCGTTACATCGAATGTTATAAAAAAATCTATGCCTTAGAGGCGATAATCGGCCATAACCGCATCTCAACTGAGCCCTTACGAACCAATAATACGAATTGGTGCACATTATAGGAGGTAAGGCTAACGAATGTTTCAATGCACGATCGCTTTTTAAGTCATTCGATGCATGTTAATTTTATTTGAACGAAGAGAATAGAACTCGAGACCCAAGGCGTAATAAGAAAGTCCCTTAACCAGTAAACTATAACTGGCGATTGAGTGTCATAATAAACTAAAAATATTTTACTGTGTAGTATACTATCTAAAGTTCAGAACCATAATAAGTTACAGTTAAAGTTATTTGATTAAGTACATATTTTCTATTTTATGCAACTCCTCAAAACTGAATTAACTCAACTATGAAATACCAATGGGCCAGCGCAACATTTCTATTAAGGAACTTCTACTTTTATGCAACACATGCTGATTTTTGTAGCTTATTTTACATTTATGAGTCATTTTCATTTGTAAATCAAGGGTTACCCAATTTACGATACTAAGAATTCCAACGGCAGATCACTTAGAGGTACATCAATATAAACCATAAAATAATGCATGAAGAGCACACACAAGCAACCAGAATCTGTCTAATGGAATGTTTTGGAAAGTCATTCAATTAAAGGCAATAATTTAATAATTGTTTTAAAACTCTAGGAGACACTAAACCTGGCATTTCAGTAGTAATTGATAAATAATTAAAAATACATGGCAAATACGACATACAACTTATGTACTATGACACAAAAGCTATTATACTCGATAAAGACCTGTTTCCGAAATAGGTTATCAATTTATTCATACATAAGCAATCAAAAATATTTTTCCTCTCGATTTTTAGTAATGTTTTATACTGAATGAAGTTAGTAATAATTAAGTTAGATTTTCATAATCAACAGTCCAAATGCATTTTATCACGATATGTTTATAATAACAATATGTTAATCGTATCATATGACATCTGTATATAATATTATGCATACGCCTCTATTACACCATGGCTAGGCACTACTACACTATTTAACATTAAAATAAAGATGTATCATGAACATAAAAGATCATTAACAGCATACAATATTCAATCAACAAAATTGTATCAACCACACAAAAACACACCACATAATCATCTAATTTTATTCATCGCACGCCAACATAAAAACATAATATAAACATATGAATTCGAACAAGTAAAAATCTATAAATTATCGTTCATTGATCTTTTTAATTAATATAATTTTCGTCTTTTCGTTGTAAGATTTGAAACACACATACACACGGTAAATACACATGTATTAGAACGGAGGAGAACGTTACTGACATTTAATCAGTATTAATAAAAAATAATTTTCAATATTATACTCGTATGAAACAAAAATCAAATTATGTGTATTACATATAATTATGTATATGGTATACTCATACTCGTGTAGTAAATAGTTCGTTTACTATTTCAACATATTTTTTCATTCAACTATGTATTTTTAAACAAACAATTTATTATATTTTTATTACTGATTAATAAAAAAAAATTTACATGCATATGGTTATATTATGTTTAAGTTAAGTCGTTTTAGGTGAACTATAATGTTATTCGTGTAAATACCAGCTCTGTAAATATCTTTTTTAAAAAATTATTTATTATTTCACAATCAATTTTATTTTTATTTAATTTGCGGTGGTGGCTTTTATTTGTTTTAAATTAATTTGTATGGTTTGATCTTTTTGGAATTAATGAACAATTATTTTAATAAAATGTGTTAGATAACATGAAACGAAAGAAATAACCATGAATTTGAACTACTCAACGATTATTTATATTTTTGTTTAAAAACTATTTCGAAATTTTCATATATAATTTTTGCCACCAACTTTATTTGACACTTGATGACTCACAAAAATGACTTCGCAAATCAAAGCAGGTAGATATAAAGAACTCGAGTAGATATAAGGAATTGCTTGAAATCCTTTTACAGCGAAGGGATCTCGGCCTCGAATGACGGCGGTTGAAATGGTGAGTACTTAAACAAGTAAACACTTAACTAGTGCTTGTAATCACCAATTGAAAGGAGCTTAGAGACATCCAATATAAATTATATTGGAGAACCTTCAATGTAGCTTAAATCATTAGTAAAATATAGAACTGGGATTCCTCAGAAACAAGAATTTGGATATATTCAAAAAACGATTAAGGAAGATTTCACATAAAACTCAGTTGGTCCTATTCTCTAAGCAGTATAACCTTTTTCAGACCAACTCTTTCGTTTTAATGGCTATTAGCTTGACTACTATTTAGATATTCTAGGTAAACAAATGATGTCTAGCACAACCATAAAGCTGCAGGTTATTTCCCAGTGGGTTTACGCAACAGGAATATCCTCATTAACATCGACTATAATATCCCCTCACCCTCCTTTGTGAGGAGGTCTTTAACTTGCATGCCCTCCAGGGAGCTACGATACCGAACATCTTTACATTTTATGAGGTTTTAAAACATGGATGACAGGGTTGGCTTTTCTAGTTTGACAATGTAGGCTATGGACAAGTTGAGGTGTAATGTAATAACGCGCTAGAGACCACTAGATACTTTAATTTTTCATACAATGACAGTTCTAATAAAACATTTAAACCATACTTTACACTAAATTACAGATTATTGTCACCTAAATAATGTGATTTAAACCCTGGAAATCCCTTTGTCAAAAGAACGTGACGACGAGCTTCAACATTACCTTAAGACAGTTTTAGCTACTGAAGAACGGATTTCTCGGATTATCTAAGGATTATAGAAATTCACACGTAAGCTGAAACGACCAACACTCTCATTTCTTCCAATACGGCTCTCTGACGGGAGCTAGGCAGGAAGTGATGTAGAGCAAGCAAATAAGCGAAGTGTTTTAACCTAACGAGCAAGTTGGAAGTCAAGAAATTCTCATCAATTCTGTAGATACATCTGAGAGCAAGCCAATCAAATACAAGTGGCGCAATGTGAAACAAACAATCAAGAACAATATCAATATAAAAAAGGCACCCGGACATGATTTGATAAGTGAAAAAATGCTGTGAAATCTATATCTAATTCACGACCCAGAAATTTGGAGGTCTTCTCCGAAACCTGGAAAATATGAAATAAAAGTTAATTCTTATCGTTCATTCAAGCTATTCGAAAACATGCTGCAATCAGGAATCCCTTGAATAAAAAGTACTGTTCTGCAGCGTTTCTAGATATAGCCCAAGCTTTTGATAAGGTGTGACATACAGGACTACTAAAGTTATTGCACTCAATCGAAAATTGTTGGTGAAATATAATACTGTATCCACAGATTTATATGATTTTCATGCAAGAGAACTTCAGGGCAGTGTACTGGGGCCAGTGTTTTACTTGATCTACACAGCAGACCTACTAACATCAAATTACGTGAAAGTCTCTACATACGCGGATGATACTGCTATTCTAGCTGTGCATCAAAATCATACGATATAAACCAGAATTCATCAGGAACATTGGGACAAAATGGCTACCAAAATGGAGAATTAAGGCCAATGAGCGTAAATATCAGTTCAGTTGTGAGGCTCCGCGTGAGCTTCCAACATCATAAAACGCAAAATGCAGCCACGAATACTCCGAACATTAGTAAACGCACCCTGGTATGTACGCAATGCAAACCTACGTCGACACCTTAACAAATTTTCCAGGAAACTGTTAAATAGGCCAGCACGGTTTTGGGTTGATTTCAACTAGCCCATTTCAAAATTTGTTCTTCATATAAATTTTAAATTAATACACCAATACCTCACTATGCGTCGTGGTTACGTTCCAAAAAAACACGACGCAAAGTGAATTATGATTTTCTTTGGCAAACCATGTAAAAATCGAAGATAGGTTCCGCTGTCATGATCGTTTTAAAAACAAATCTCCATAGCTTCGCCAATCAAACACATCGTTTTGGAAATTTGTTTGGAGATTTCTATTGAACGGTCACTGTCACATCTTCTTCATTAGAAAATTGCAATTCTCGTTGCAATAGTTCTTCACTAGACAATTATTGATTGTGCGAGGTAAGCAATTCATTTATATCAGTCTCCTCCATACCTTCAAAATTAGACTCTCTAGCTTAATGGAAATTTCATGACGAATAACAGGTGTACCATCAACTTCTGCAGCGCATATTCTGTGAACACATTCAGGCCACATTTTGCGCCAAACACCATTTATGATGGTTTAACCTCCTTCCACGAAACTGAAATAATTTCATAATGTTGAACTTTTACCAAAACTCTAGCGTGGTAGGCTTATATTGTCCATCAGTCTCACTTAAAAGAAGATTAAATGCAAAAATACAAATTTAACGTTTTCTGACAACTCATCATCATAAACTGGATGGCCAGAAGCATTGTCTACCAGGACCAAAGCCTTAAAGTTTAAGTTTTCCTTCTTGCAATAAACTTTAATTTCAGGAATAGCACAAGTTGGAACCCAGTTTTGAAATAATGATGCTATCATCCATGCTTTTTTGTTTGCTCGCCAGTGAACAGGAAGCAGATTATTTGAACAACCTTTCATAGCTCTTGGATTTTCTGATTTATAAATGAGAAATGGTTTAAAATTGAATCACCATTTGCATTACCACCAAAAAGAAGAGTCAGTCTATCACGGCTAGATTTAAATCCTGACACAGATTTTTCTGTTTTGGTCATGAAAGTTAAGATATTAAGGACTTGTTTCGGATCAAAGCTACTTTCATGAACTAACGCTTTTAACTCTGTCGAATAGCGTTCTGCAGCAGTTATATCAGCGCTAGCTGCTTTGCCTTTAAAAGCAATGCTGTGCAGATTTGCATAACCACTCCTTGTACGAGTCATCGTTTTAGCTTCTAATGATGTTGTAGATTTTGCAGCTTCTCTTATTTAATCCCCATCTCGATCTCTAATAGTAAAACAATGTGAAAATAAAACTGTTTTAAAATTGCGTTGATTTTCAGCTAGAAAGTGAACCCTCGAGTTTGGATGGCATGGAGCAATTAGAAACAAAAGTCGAGCCATTATTTAGAAAATAAAAATTTTCATAAATAAATTTAAAGACTTGATCCCAAAATAACGCAACTTCGAAAATCTAACGACGACATGAAAATCTAACGCTACTTCGAAAATCTAACGACGAACGCACAGTGAAAATTAGTACTAATTCAGCAGCGACGCAACTTTGATAAAACGCAAGCGTGGTATTGGTGTATTATGTACTTCTTCTCGTCTCCGAGAAGAGTTGAAGTTTTAGTGTAGCTATTTATATTAATTGGGGAAGGAATTATTGAGGGATATTTTTTAATATGATCAGAAACACTACCATGAGTTTAATACGCTTTAAATTGCATAGGGTATTAATGGTTAGTGTATTGAAGTATCAATTTAATATACATTATGATACATTGAGAATTAATTAATTTGTCATTAATTCGACCAAAAAATGAATTCCCGTATAAGTCTTTTCTTATAATTTCTATAAAAACTAACTATTATAGAAAGAATTTTATTTTATTTATATAAATATAATCTAATAAGATTTCTTTAGATAAGGGTTGCCTGACCGGTAGACTCCAATCAAAATATCTTGCAAATGCAGATAAACTAAAATTGCACAGAGCGTTGATCACACTCGTTGTGATGTATAAACGTGAGAATTGGACCTTAATGGATGATTACGAGAAATGGTTTCTAACATTCGAAAAAAATGATGCGTGTATATAGGGTCCAAAACGCGAGGCTTATTGTACACAACGAGTTCATTTCAATCACAAGATCAGGCGAGCCACTTTTTGGTAGGTGAAGAGGTCACTGTCGGCGACGATGGCTCCATGGTGTAGATAGCGATCTAATTGTTACCGAAAATATGAAGAGCGGGCTCGTGATCGAAACCAATAAAGTCTGATTGTTGACATGGTACGGGCCAACAGGTATAAAATACTATTATATATGGTAATGAACTTCGAGATAGAGACATCTATAAATACAGCATAAGATGAATTGGCTCGTATGGATATAACATGAAGTCTTCCACATGAAGTTTATTTCGTGTTGAAGAATACCAAAGAGATATATGTATGTTGGAACATAACGTAATCATAACTTATATATACAATAATTAAATAAGTGATATAAATATGTAGTTAGATAACGACGTTCAAGCCGCCGTCAGTGGTTAGTTGTTTGTGTGACTAAAAAGGTTAATCCTTATGAACCTTTTTAGTTAAGAGGCCCACATAATTTGGAGGCCCACATAATTTTGATTCACGGATTAAGTTATACACACATTCGATCTACTCAAATGGACGCTTGTTAGTCTCAATCACATCATATCAAATCGGTTGGCGAAAACTATTTTGTTATGACGTAATTCGATTTTCATTAGTGAATATACCTTTGTATATACGCGTATAAAGAATTTAATCGCGCCAGAAACAACCTACCTTACAATTATCATACAATTCGTTTTATATTTGAGTTAGATTTATTTTATTTTATTTTTATAAACTAAAGATAAAAAACGAAAAACGTTTTTAGTCAGTCGTTGTAAGATTTCACACAAAAATTGAATATAACCAACCTCTATTTTTAAAATTAAGAAATTAATTTTAGAATTGAATGTGTTGTTGTTATATCAAAAATTATTTATATTACACTTTTTGTTTATAACTAAAAGCGATCGTTTTATTTTTGTTATTTTATAAAATAAACAAAATTTAGTTGTGTTCAGTACTGTAAAAATGAATTTTTTAACTGACTGTGTATACACGGAATTGGAATATCTGTGAATTTTCCCATTTCACCTGTTCATATGATTTACAAATTTTATTTTATTTTATTTTCATCAAGGTTATTTAAAAGATAACTTTAGGTATATTATTATGTCTTCATTTTCTAACTGAAAAAGATTAAAAGGTTTTTAGGAAAATTGGATATAAATTTTATGATGTCAAATATAAAAGTAGTATTGTAATGCGGATATGGCGAGGTTCAACTTATACTTTTAACCTACTAAATTGTGTAAACAATTAGTACACGTGTGTAACATTTGATTATCAAGGTAAGCAAATTCATAATTCGTGTAACTTGTGGACTGCGATAGTACTGAATAAATTGTTATAAATAAATTATACAACGATTTACAAAAGTAAAAAACAGTATCAGTTTAGAATGCATTTTTAATAAAATAATGTAACATGAACTCAACCCCACATCCGAGACACTTTTCAAATTAAACACATCAAAAACTTAAGCTAGGATTAAGATTACTTACATCTAGAGCCAAAACACTTTACGAACAGTGTAAGAATGTGTAATTGGCACTCTTCTGAAAAACCAACATACTGGCCTAAAGATGTCAACAAAGGTAAATTTAATAATATGAATAAAAATAAATTTAATAATCGAAAGCCAACAACTTAAAAAATGCAAATTATAAAAATGCAGGAAACTTGAGCTCTCCTTATGATCTAGTTGAATATAAAGAGAGCGGTATAAATTGTGTTAAGAAGGTGATTGAATAAATAATATAAATCTAACAACAGTGTTTGACCTATAAAAGCATAAATTTTAAAACTAGAAACATAAACCGACATACAAATATTAACTACCATAGTCGAAAGTATGATAATTTGTGGATATGATTATAATATCCAATGGGAAACCGTGTGGAAAACCTTCAAACAAAATAACATCTTATACAGCAAAGTTACTTCTATAAAAAAAGTTTAGAGATTTCTTTTGAAATCAATAACTTAAATTGAAAATAAAAAATTAGCCTCCACCCATCCTCATAGCATAACAAATATCATAGAATAAATTCTTAAACGAAAAACTATCTACTCAGCGTATTCGTTGATGTGTCCATGGTTTTGACAAGGTTTGCCACAGAGTTATAGTGACGTAGTTTCGTAAAGTTTTACTTAAGTTTTTAAATGTGTTCTATTACCACTTGCTAATTCGGCATAATAACTAGGAATAAATTAAGATCCTAAACTGTAATGGAAGAATAAAGAGCAAAGAAGAAAAGACAGCAAAATGTACTAGCTTTTGGGAACACTCAGAAAAAATATTATGACCAAAGATTTAGTAATACAATTTGGTTACTTTATTACCAGTATTTTTGGTTACATTCCCAATTCTCTACTTTAATTTAAAAAATAAACATTTTGCTTCTTGGTTAAAGCAATAATAGATCAAACTTTAGCTAACCAAAATATTGGGACGTGAATTTGGTTATATTATCTTAAAAAAAATAGTTAAACAACCATATAGAATATATTTAAGAATATATATAAGAATATATTTAAAATAACAAAGTTAAGTTTTTTCATTAATTAGTTGTTTTGACCAAACAATTTAACAGTGCAAACTTAGTTTTTAGTAACATTGACCAAACAATAATTATTTTTCAGAAAATTTTTAAAAGAATTTTGATAAAATATACCTTGATTAAAGTAACAGTATGTTTTTCACCAACAATGGTTTGGTTTAACCAAATATTAAGTTCAAATCATCAAAACTCTTGGTTACTAGAAAACGGGATTTTATTAGAAATGTAATTTTACATGTCAGATTGTGTTGTTTTTCTACAGTGAAAACACGTTTGTGCTTCCCAATTTTGGACGATACTCCAAAAATAAATAATCAATTTTATACTGAATCAAAAAATTATGAGTTGTATCTGGATTTATTAAGGAACGTTTTTATTTTTAGTTTAAATAAGATTTGGTCACATTTTGAAAATATTGTTCAATTGTAGCTGGAGATAAATAATTTATTTAAGTAAAACGGGACCACATAGTGAGCCGCCTCAAACATCTGGCCCGAATACTTTATCAAAGAATTCATCACTCAAAGCTTCAGCATAGTTAGTTGTGCTTGTAAGGTACCACCATAAAATAGTCAATAACAATTCCAGTATTAATTTATTTTTTAATTTTAGAACTCAAATTTGCATAAGCCTGTCAAACAAAAACGCCGTTTCGGTGGTTAAATTAAGGCGAATGGTTGGCTAGCTCGTCAGCGGATAGGTTAATAAAAATTTGGGGGAGCACACAAATTGGACATAAACGTTGTAACAGTCGGTAACTTGTATAATGTATCGGCGAGTGAAAATATGGAGAAACATTAAAATATGGGAATTAAGCTCTGGAAATGTCTTAAGACACTAGATGGGAACAATAACTATGCATTTTGTTGTAACTTTAAATGTTACGGGCAGTTTAAAACTTGTTAAATCTAGCTAAATCGTATGTGAAATTTACTTTTTGTTTGGCTAATTTAACTTTTTTATTTAGTTATTAAAAACAATTATTTTTTTTGATATTTAAAAAATAACCAAATACTTTTGGTTAAAGTAACTAAATGTTTTATGTTAATAACCAAAGTTTGGTTGTTTAAAATTAAAAATTATGTTTACCAAGATTTTAGTTATTTATTTTACTAAGGTATTTGGTTGGTTGAAAAATACTAAGATTTTGGTTAAATTGGCCTTGGTTTTTGGTGTTTTTGACCCAAGTGTTCTTCTGAGTAAATCAACTCACGACTGTAAACAATCTTGGGACGTATCTTGGGACAACCCCAACAGATCCTATAGAATAGATTCAGCCGCTAGCTAGTTAAAGTTACACAGATCGGCGACAAAAAGCGCATCTATCACCAAAACATTGATGCCCAATCAATTGATCGACTACAGGAGGGTAGTGAAAAGAGAGTAAACCTTTTGAGTTTGTTTTATAATCAGTGCAAATCAGTAATATCCAGAAAAACTTTGATATATTCAAATTAATATTAAAATAGTTTTCATTAATAAATAAGTGTAAAACCTTAACTTTACTAAATAAGTATACATTAGGCTATTTTACAAGCGAGTGGGATGGAGCCTGAGTCATCATCGCTAGATTGTATTCGGCATAACATTTAAAGTTTGAATGCAAATTCATAAGACCAAATTGCGCATAAACATTAGTTGTTTAACAATTGATTGGATTTCAAGATTAACCGATCAAATATTACCTAAATTTAAAAACCAACATTTATTTCGAAAATAAAATTATGAAATAGCAAGTAAAACCCAAATATGTCACTTTCAATAGAGATCAGTAATAATGATAATATTATTATTCTCCGTGTTGTAAAAATGATATTGAACAATAAACAAATTATGATTATCACTAAACACTATAATAAATTCATAATAATAAAATAGATGATAGATACAGAACACCAACACAATTTTTAAGATTTATTTTTAAAGATTTTCTTTACACTTATTCAACATTTTTAGTAAGTAATGTTTTATTGGACACGCAACAATACGTACTTTTAAAAATTATGACAACATCAAACATGAATTCTATTAATCATATTAAAATCTACATTTTTATATTATTATGTGCTTTATCCTAAACCAGTCAATAGTTAGTCGAGGGTCATATGTTAACATATCTATGTAACTAAAAAACAATAAATTTATCTATTTTGTCTACGTCATCTTCATTATATATATATTTAGAAAATTTATGAACCAATATAATCCCAAACATATTAAATCACTATAAATAAAACGAAATGGTCAATTATTTTAATCAAATTAAAATAAAATAACGATAACAACATTTTTGTTCTGTTTGTCGTTAAGACACATCTCTATTTTTTTAAAACACGTTGTTCACTCCTACAACTAAACAAATTCTAAAGTTATTAGATATTACTATGTGATAACCAAACCCTTATTCATTTCGATTTCTCTATCACTTTAAAAGACGGATGCTTTTATCATAATTTCTTTTAACCATGATTACGAGAATATACTTTCGGCACAACGGGCAAACATTGATTATTAGAACAATATCATGATATAACATTAAATAATATATATATATATATATATATATATATATATATATATATATATATATATATATATAAATATATTCTTAATATAAGATCATCTGGTGATTATTACTCATACGTTTTCGAGTGACGTTCTTCTGTTCCTTAGAATTATAAAGTTGTGGGGAAAATTGTAGACTATTTTCTAAATGGAATTTTTAAATGTATCTGACAGACTGTAAAACCAAGCGCTCGGCAAGAGTACAGGATAACAAGAGACCTATTCTTACGGATGTTTACCTTAAAACTATATTTAATGATAGGAAGGTATGTTAGTTAGGAAAGAACGACTTAGATACCGGTATCTGGCAAATTGTTACTACATTTTTGTAAACATATGACATTACATTTCTTATGTGCAACAGTGAAGCCTCAGTCTACAGTGTAGTGATTGACTATTTCTAGTAAATTTATACAATTACTGAATATCAGTTTTAACAGTACGAATCCCCTATATTTGAAATATTTTTTTAAACGATTTATTCCGAGAGAAAAATTGAATGTCAGTAATTATTAAAATGAGACAAAAATATATATTTAATAGTTGTGTAAACGAAACAAAATGCTATCTCAGTAAATCTTCAATGGAAAAATATTTGTATTTTATGTGGTTGTTCTTAAAAAATATCGTCTCAGTTTTTTAGTTTAAGCAGATCTTGCTCAGGATCTTCACCGACTTTGGAACAAAATAGTCAAAATAGGTCCAAAGTATATTAAACCACAAAGCGCTATTGAAAAGCAGCATTTTATGAACAGCACAGCTATTTAGATTCTAATGCCATTTAGTCTTCGATTTTCACATTTTCAAAAAATTAAGAATATCACACGCAAAACTGAGCAACCAGCATTAAGATATTAACTATGTCTTGACACGATCATTAATTGGAGCATTAATTGAAATAGCAGTGTAATATTACACAGCAAAAACAAAATACGGACAATATTTGATGGTTATTAATTATGAAATAACCATGAAACCCAAAATTAATTGTCAATTGAAACATACTTTTACTTCTCGGAAAATGTGGTTAGATAGCTTCGATTGATATTTCAATTAAATATTTAAATTACTGTTTTCTGACGTATGTTCCAGAAAATTTAAAGAAAATATTGGTAGTAGTACTCTATTTAGAATTCTAAATCATAAAAAATTCTTTTCATACAACAATTTAACTTGAAGTATGTAAAATTATATGATAAAAAACAAGAAACCAATTCGTTCGTGTATTCGAAAGAAGGAAGAGTAGAAGTTCATATTCACCGTCAAGACGCAAAACCCAATTTATGATCATAAAATAAATTCTTTTTTTTTTAGGTAGTGTTATCTGTCACTCAGGCTATATTAGCCCATTGTGATTTCCCACTTTATTACTTTACGTTCCGGCTGTAGGTCCGATTTACGTAGAAACCATTTGCAAATTGCATAGCTCCATACCAGCTTATAGTACTGACATGGAAGATGGGACGGCACACAGGTCTCAGATGAGTTAATTCTCACCACCGATCGTAGCGCCCAAATGATCAATGGTGAAAATCCCTTTTCGCTTTCTGCCCTTATGGGGATTCGAAACCGGTACCTCCCGCTCCACACCGCAGTTTTTGTGCCACTGAGCAACCTGGGCGGTGAAAAAACATTCTTAGAACTATATTTGTTTTATCGCAAGACAAAGCTATTGTTTTCACATAAAAAAATCTGTAAGTAGTGAATTAAATCTGTAAGTAGTGTATTATTATTATTTTATCTCATTACTAGTCCACTAAGTTTGTGCCAAGACAATCTGGAAAGAAAACCTCCACCGGAAAATTGCGTTGGGTAAATGTTAACGCCTCTGATATAGTTAAAAAAAATAGAAGCAGAATAGTAGTTTTTAGAAGTAATTGTGAAAAAATATGGTCTTTATAAAATATACAGAAATACTTGAGCCGATACTTTACATATTGAACACTTGGGATCTAACTGTAATAGAAAAAAAACTGCCTTCCCATTTACCAAATATAAATATAGGTGTTGGTTGATAATTAGCAATTATTTAGTCAACAGAAAATCTGTCAATGCGCATAGGCTTACGGTGAAGCTGCCGAAACCTCGAACTGAAGGTACAAAGCGCGAATTCATTCCTCGAACATCCAAGAAGTCGAACTCGTTATCCGAGATTCAGTTTCCGTTTTGGTATAAATTGCACAAGCTTAAGGCAGCTATCAATCTTTACTTGAAGGACCACGCGTTGGTGGCAGGAGTTCTGACAGTTACAAGGAGCTAGGACTGTTTAAAAGTCCACCCTGCACCCAATTTAAGCTAAATTTAAAAAAAACTCAGTTTTAATTATCATTTATCGCTATAACGTAAACGTAAATAGTCGTATGACTATAAAAGTTTTTAGATGAAAATGTGCACTGCACCTACACGTATGTAGCTAAGGCACAGATGTTCATTTTGTAGGTCAAGAATAGTATGGGAATGATGACTCAGAGATCTAAAATTAACTTTATCTTATGATCAAGTGTCGGGAGTCTAAAAATAAATAATCACAGTTAATTTTTTAGGTTTTTGACTGCACCAGACGACACTGTGTAGGTGTTTAAGATAAATACGAGTGTTAATAAATTTTAAAGGTAATTTTTTTGTTTTATGTACTACATGAATGTTAACTGTTCGAGTTATATAACAAAATGATTTTACGGAGTGTATTTCAGTAATTGTTAAATGTATTTGTTTGTATCTGTCGGCAAATCTCATTATTTGTTATATATAAGATATATTTATGGACATTTCACTTATCGAATTAAGTCCTCGGATAATACATGTAAACACAAATATTAAATATCAAAACTCAACACCTTATCAAAATCAAAACTCAATAAATCTTATTATTCATATTTGTAAATAAAAAATAATTTTACAAAATGATTGAATTGATTTAAATTGGCTGTTAATGTGCAATATAATTTATCATACATATACTATACGCATATATATATTTTCAATTAATAATAGTAGTTTGCATCCTCAAGTGAACTGTTAATTTTGTGCGAAGTGCATCATAAAGTAATTTATCTCAATTATTAATTTGGTCAATTTACATGTTGACAACATATATATATATTAATATATATATATATATATATATATATATATATATATATATATATATATATATATATATATATATATATATATATATATATATTTATATATATATATATATATATATATATAAATATATATATATATATATATATATATATATATATATATATATATATATTTATATATTTATATATTATATATATATATATATATATATATATATATATATATATATATATATATATATATATATATATATATATATACAGATGTCCCTCGTTTTACACGATACTCGCACTACACGATTTCGATATAACACGGTTGATAAATTCTAACAAATTCTCTTTTAACACGCCGTTGGGCTAAAATGGATTCATTACAACAAGATTTTGACCCAGAATTACAAAAATACTTGATGAAAAAGAATCGAACATTGCTGCTTCTAGACAATGCTCCTGAACATCTTTAAGATTTAAAACACCCGAATATTCAAGTAGTTTTTTTTCACCTAACTACGTCGTTCATCCAGTCAATGAATAAACGTGTTATAATCACTTTAAAGCTTATTATATAAGGGGGTTCTTTTTGGATATAACGGACATTGATAATAGCCTTACAGTTCCTCATTTCTCGATTTTAAATTGTGTGGAAAACATTTCTTTGGCCATTAAAAAAATAAAATCAACAACTCGGTTGTTGAAAATCAATATGACACGAAATTGTTGCAGATGATCTTATAGTTGAACCAGTGAATGATGAATGTGGACGAATCCTATTTTTGTCGTGCGGTAGGAGAAAGATTCGATGATTTATAAATTTCTGACATTCAAGAAATAACGGAAGCAGATCTATTGGGTATAATTGATCAATCATATAATAGTTCTCAAATGAGTCAAGCGATTTCGATAGTCACAGAAGTATTGAACTTTCAAATTACTTCCAATCTTTGAAATGCAATTGGAAGCCAAAAGAATGCAGCTGAAAAAGAAAGACACATTTCTAAATTGTAAAAGGAATCAAATTAAGACTAACATGCAAATACTTTGATATTGGATAGTGTCTCGCATGTTTTAGTTATAAAACCTGTACTATCATCAACGTCATCATCATTTTCCTTGTCAGTGTCATTGATGGACGTTCCAATCACTTCGCCTACAATATCTTTTAATATTGCTTTTTCATCGGTTAATACTAAATTATCACAGGTCGCAAAATCATCCCATTTTTTGTTATTTTGGATATATGCTCCTATGAAAAGAGATAGTTGGGTTAGTTCACTAAGTGGAATTTCATCATCTTCGTCGTATAAATGAGACTCGGTGTCAGAATTGCTCTCTAAACATAATAAAGCATGTCTAAAGCAGTTAGAAACTGTTCGCTACTAAACCGATATTACGTTGTTGCAGCCGTTTCAACCTAATCTATCAATGTTACGACCGTATTTTGACTGCTATCTAAATTTCTGACCAATTTTAATAACTTATGTAATTGCTTTCAAATTGTCAATGTGAGGATGTGAAGGACAATTATCGACTAGTAAAAAAGTCTGATTTTTCTTTTTAATCAGATTGGCGTCCCGTTTCTGTATAGCGCTAGAACCCGAATTTTTCTATTTAAAATCAAAGGCGAAAAATTTATCAAAACGAAGAAACGTTTTTATTAATCAGGAGAAAAATATGTCGGTCTCCTTAGATGGACCGGATTACAATGTCCTACTCTAATAGTTGTTTTCCTTTATATTGTGCTTTTGTGTTTTTTTACAGGGTACTCTCGTTTAACTCGGACAATTTTTCAGTCGTAATAAACAAGTCAGTGAAGTTAGCCCGAACTTTCAGCACGAATTTGTTTGGTTTGTTTCTTGGCTAAATTTTATGCATATACATATTCATCCCGAGAAAGTGTAGTGATAACAGAAAAATGTAGTGTCATCCCAAATCGATTTTTCTATATCAAAAATGTATACAAAGTTGAAAAAAATTGTAGAAAACCAATTATTAACTGTCCAGATGTGTAAAAATAATAAAATAATTTATTTTGAACTTATATTCACTTACTATAAACGAAATATTATACAATGTCTCTTAAGTGTAAACGTTACACTTGTACATTCCTATTGGAAAATATCAACCATAGCTTAATGAAGTAATAAATATGAGAAAATACGATTTCAATACCGCCAATCCTAGAGATATAGTGGCATATATGGTCAGATAGGCCATAACAATACCAATCTACCGTGTATACGCCATTTCCATATGATGGGGATAAAACAGTCTTTGGGTCACTTTTGTATGAGAGGATTTTCTCATATGTACATACGTAAAAATGACAATCTTTTAAATTTAACACCACCAATCCTAGAGATAAATCCGTATAGTGGCATATATGGCTAGATAGGCCATAACAATACCAATCTACCGTGTATACGCCATTTAAAAGATTGTCATTTTTATGTATGTCCATCTGAGAAAATCCTCTCATACAAAAGTGACCCAAAGACTGTTTTATCCCCATCATATGGAAATGACGTATACACGGTAGATTGGTATTGTTATGGCCTATCTGGCCATATATGCCACTATACGGATTTATCTCTAGGATTGGCGGTATTGAAATCGTATTTTCTCATATTTATTACTTCATTAAGCTATGGTTGATATTTTCCAATAGGAATGTACAAGTGTAACGTTTACACTTAAGAGACATTGTATAATATTTCGTTTAAAGTAAGTGAATATATGTAAGTTCAAAATAAATTATTTTACTATTTTTACACATTTGGACAGTTAATAATTGATTTTCTATAATTTTTTTCAACTTTGTATACATTTTTGATATAGAAAAATCGATTCGGGATGACACTACATTTTTCTGTTATCACTAAACTTTCTCGGGATGAATATGTATATGCATAAAATTTAGCCAAGAAACAAACCAAACAAATTCGTGCTGAAAGTTCGGGCTAACTTCACTGACTTTAATAAACGTAAAATGTTGACAATTTATAGTGAATATAGGTCGTTATATCCATATTGTTGTAATAAACGACTTCGGTTATAACAACAATTTGCGGATGTCGTTAAATAGTAAAACTGAACAAATTAATCATTACTTTGAGTTTCCGCGACGTTAGAAACGATATGTTGTTATAAGCGAAAACTACTGTATACAAATATATATATATATATAAATAAATATATATATATATATATATATATATATATATATATATATATATATATATATATATATATATATATATATATATATATATATATATATATTTATATATGTGAAATTTTGTGTCAACATAATTAAAAATTTGATTTATCGATTTGTGTTAAATTTATTTCATTTGGGTGTATACAAAACATGTGTTTATTTTGTATATAATAGTGTTGTTGTGGTAAAATTGTGTTCCAATATAAAATTAAGTTTAAATTCGGTATTTGAGGAAAGATAGATTCTTATATGTATATAATAAAAGAAAAAGAACCGATGTCTAGTGTTAAATATGTAAGTGGCGTATCCGGAATCGGAATACCTATACTCATTGATATCGGTCTAATCAATAGTATTGTGCTTTACTAAATTGTCAAAATAAAACAGCTATATATAAATCTGATCACTCAATATTGAATATAAGAAGGATTTTCACACCTTAATTTAAATGGTGTTAATCAAAGTAAATTTAACTGTGACTAATACTTTGCTTTGTTTTAGTGCCGCTCGACAAATGGTATGGTAATGGTAAATAATACATTTTACTATTTGATTTAGTTAGGTGGCAGTCACACCCAACTTTTCGCGAAATTTAGAAAACAATTATAATATGTTTCAATCCTTTTGTGAGAATATATTCCATTATAAATTATACAAAATTTCTTGTTGCTATTATCCAGAATACGACTACTCTTTGTTTGATTGTCAACAATTTTTCAGTATTATACAGGGTGTCTGCCGAGAAGGTATACTACTTTGTTTTGCCGCCATTTTGGTAAACGTTAGTATTGACAGTGCATATATTATTTGGCAGTCGTGAAGTAGACACGTGGCAAATTTATTATGGAAAAATATTCGATAAACCAACGTGTTTTAATCGTTAAAACATTTTATTAAAAACAATCATCGATTACTGGGACGATGAGAAAGTTACGTGAAATTTTTGGGAGAAACAACGTGGCAACAAAACGTACTATTTATCGTATAGTGAATGATTTCGAAGAAAGAGGGTCTGTAGGTGATAGGCCCAAACAACGTACTGCAAGATTGGCTGAAACATTACTGCTACTCAAGAAAGTGTACAAAACAATCCATCAACCTCAATTCGACGCCGTGCTCAGGAGCTTGGTCTTCAAAGAACAAGTTTGGCCACAATTTTGCACAAGGATTTGCATTTGTTTCCATTTAAGATTCAGTTGACACAAGAGCTTCTTCCACAAGATCATTTACGTCACCGTATATATGCCAATAGTATCTAACAGCGATTTTCATGAAAAAATCATAATGAGTGACAAGGCACATTTTCATTTGAATGGATGGAAAACCCTCAAATTATTCATCAGTCACCTTTACATCCATTAAAAGTGACAGTCTGGTGTGCAATTTGGTCAGGAGGAATCATTGGACCTTCTTTTTTTCATCGCATACAGCCAGGATTACAATGAAATTACTGCGAGACCTCTTTCCTCAACAAGTTTTTTAAAAAAATGGTGATGTTGATTGGCCGCCACAGTCGCCTGATTTGATTGCTCCGGACTTCTTTTTGTGGGGATATCTGAAAAGCAAGGCTCATGCAAACAAACCAGAAACGCTTGAGCAACTCAAACAAAATATCCGTGATGAAATTAATGAAATACCGCGTGAAATGTGTGAGAATGTAATGGAAAATGTGCTCAAAAGGGATCGCATTTGGGAGGCTAACAGAGGCGGACATTTATCTGACATTGTATTCGTATTCCATACATAATTGCCGACATTAAATAAAACATTAATCAATATAAGATCCATTCTCTTTCATTTAATCAAAAATTATAAACAAACAAAGTAGTATACCTTCCCGGCAGACACCCTGTATTAACGTGTAAAATTATAAATTATACATTAGTTAAGTTAAAGATCCTTTAAATGTCCATGATATCTGTATTTCCGCCATCGGTATTTGTATTATATAATATTTGTTTCGGAAATTTTTTCTGTTCATAATTTAAATTTTTTGCAACAAAATTTTCGCAGACACAATAATAGAATGCGTACGATAAAACCAATTGGCTTAACTCCAATTCACTTTGAATTTTAGTTGAAATATTTTGCATCAAAATGAAATAAAGAGATTAAATCCGATTTATAAATGAACATACCGACACGAAATTATTATCTAATAATTAAAATAAAAATATAAATTGTATTTATTATATGGTATATACGCGTAGGCATCGCAAAGCCTAATTGAATCCAATTAATATTAATTATTATTCAACGCACTATTTAATAATAATATCAAATCGATTCGTCACAATTCTTTCTAATGCGGTTTCAAATATACATAAGTAGGTAAAAGAATAGAAGAAACCAGTTTCAAAGTCTCAACATTTTTATAGTTTTCAACATCTTAAACTAATAATTATATAAATTATGCGCGGGTGTAGATATACATAAGTAAACCGGTAATAACGGGTATCAGTAGTGATTAGTGAAATCTTTAAAGAAAATTATTAATCGTCAAATTGGTATATACGAGTATTTTTAACACTCAATGGCATTGATCTTGTTAATTTGAGCATCACAATGAAATGATTTCACTTTTCAAACAATTTTAATGAATGAACATAAATATTAAAATGTGAGATAAACAAACAATAAATATAGAGTATGCAGTCATTCATATTCCATATAATGTATATTTAAAAATACATATGTATATGAATTTTGGTTTGGCCATCAAAAAAGCGGCAAAGGTATTAAAAATACTAAAATTAGCAGTTTGTTGTTTTATATATATGTTAGATGTCATTGAAATTTGATACCAAAATGTCTACACAACGAAGAGCAAAAACATCGCGGTTTTCGAGCTTTGATCGTGAATTTTAATTCGCCGAGATTTTCATATAAATAAATCACTTAGTTTCATCATGAAAAAATCGATTATTTATTTCAAAACGGGTGTACATACTTTAAAACATAAGTGCTTTCGTAAAAGCTTGAGGAGTACTATTGAATTAATTTACCACAAAACTTAAAAGGCCAACAAATAAATAAATTGTTTATTTACATTTTTATGGATCTTAAAACCTTATGGTAATTAATAAAAATCTATTTACATTGGTTAGTAAATAAAAAAAATATCGAAAAATACGAGTGTTTTTTTTTCATAAATTTAATCTAAATCTAAAAATTAATTAATATTTAATGTTAAATTATGATTTATAAATTAAGTTATTTATCATTTTTATATTTTAAAAATTATAAAAATGCAATAAATATGATGGCCTAATATATCGATAAACAACCATTGATCGGAAATGTCTTCGTTGAATTTCATATATTGTTGTTGTGTAACAAGTGACCGCTACAAAGAGTTTAAGGTTGCAAATCTCTGGAAACTAAACATGTATCATATAATCGTATTTTCACGATAAATTTAATTATTAGCAACAAAACCATAACAAAATTAAAAAAATGCAAACGAGATTGTGTTGATGAAGAATAAAATTAAGATACAGTGATACTCCATACAACGTTCCCCCTGATAACATCATTTCGCTGTAACGTTGTTATTTCCAAAGAACATTTAAACATTTATTTCCAAAGCAGAAAAATCAATGCAAGAGCACTAAAGACTACCTTATTATGTTGGTTTACAGATCTGTGAACCCCAGAGCGCTAAAAAATATTGATAAACAAAAATTGTCAGTATTATGGAAGGCGAATAAAACAGCCTACTTGTGACAAAATCCTTGTTTCAGGAATGGGTCAAGGAATATTTTGTGTTAACGGTCACACAATTTTGCAATCAGAATAATATCCAATAGAGCATTGTTAATATTTGATAATGAACCTGAACATCAAAATAATTTATATTCAAGTCGTATTCATCCGACGCAAGAAAACATCGTTTTTGCAGCCAATGGATCAAATACCAATAGCTATGTTTAAAAATTACTACTTAAAGCGACCATTTGTTGAAGCGTGTTGAATGTGACAGAAGGTATTATAAGTTCATCAATAGTAGTTTTGGAAAGATCACAAAATATTAGATTTGATTGACTCGCATGATAATGAATTAACAAACGAAGCATTAATTGATAGAAAGCAAAACATTCTAGATTACAGTAATGGTGTCTCGGACGAGGAAGTGCAAACAGAATTTAGTTCTGGAAAGCTCAATAAAGCTTTTTATATTCTGGATAAAGCTAAACAATTTTTTTCAGATCACGACCGTTACGTAAAGCGATAAATCACGGTCAATCAAGGAATCAAAAGTGTAATCCATTGTTATAGAGAGTTATACAAACAAAAAAAACAAATCCTGCAATGCAAGTCACAGTAGAACCATTGTTTTGAAGTAGTGAAAAACGACGAGTTGAAGAAGTTAGAATGAAATCAAATGATATAAATTCCTCCAATTAACAACGTTAAGTGAGGTATGACTGTAAACAAAAATGTGATTGGAAATAATTATTTTGTTCAAAATTCACGTCATTAAAAATTTAATGACTAAATAAATAAAATTTAGTTGTTACTAAAATAAATTGTTATATCTAGTTGTAAGTGATTGCATATTATTTTTTCCAATAGCTTTGGAACAAAAGTAAATCTAACCCAAAACATATTGAATACATGGTACGGGAAAGTTAAACGACCTTTAATAATAATTTAAAGATTAACAACAAAAATTATTACAATGAACGAAATAGTTTTACTATAAAATAATAAAACACGTAACATATTAAACCGTAAAAATAAATGTCTAAAATTTAAATCGTTAAATCAATAAAGTATCAGAAATAACCAAATGTGAATCTTTAAATGTGTGCGAAATTCGAAGTGCAAGAACTAGTGAGTGCTCGATATTAAAAAGTAAAAGTGCGATACGCAACTTGAATTTTAACCGGATTGCAACAAAATTGTGCTTGTCATCGAAATGGCAATCGACGTGGGAAGATAATATACGACAAAATAATCGATATAGTAAATATGATGGCCGAACATTGATTATACATGTACTAAGAGCTCAGGTTTTCCGAAACTTCATATTATATATATATATATATATATATATATATATATATATATATATATATATATGTTTTTTTTTTCTATGCGGCCGTTGACCAAAAATTTAACATGCATCGTATGACATAAAAAGCGATTGTGTGTAAAAGCATTCGTTGGGCTGACACACCTACAATGTGTGCACCAATACGTATAATGGTTCATAAGGTTTGAGTTGAGACGCGGCTAGAGACTGCAATTAAGCCATAGATTATTACATGTCATACAGATAAAATCAAATTTTTTAATAAAAATCTTCATAACTCATAGTGTTTTTTTTGCTGATTATGATTTTAATCGGTCCACCCACTAAGCCATAGAAGGTAAACACAATTCAAACCGCAGCCAAAGTCAAACTAGTCTGTCAATGACCTGGTAATTCTCAATGGTATTACTTGTGATAATTTATTCAACTTGACCCACTCATACTAACCCACATATCGTTACAGATGTGTAACGAATTTTTGAGTCTGTGATTGATCAGTTTTGAAATTCTTATTTCTATTCTCTTTTTTGCTATTGTTTCTACTGGTGTTATTGTTGTTTAGTTTTCTGATGATTTTGTTTAGTTATTTTGCGATGAGTTTTGGTAGTTTATTCCTATTTATGTTTTCTCTTGAAATATCTTGAAATGGATTGAAAATTTTTATGTATTGTGAAATACCTACTATAGGATCATGATGGTGTTATCGTATCAATTTTTTTCTATTGTCAGTATGAATATATTTTCTTCTATTATCGATTGACTGACAACGTAACTCTTTGCTGAATGCAAAGAGTTTCGTTGTCGGCTTAATTTTTAACAGTCCAATAGGCGTTCTTATCTGTTGGATCTGTTTTGTTTAATTTTTGTGATGTTTTTGGCGTAATGGTATTTCTGTATTTCGTTCTAGGTTGAATTTGTACTTTATATATGTATGTGAGTGGATAAACATGCTGTTAAAGTAAACCGAAAATTTCCAGCCGAACAAATAAAAAAATTGATAATGCAGATTGTATCTTTGCAATTCCAGTCGAAAGTTAAATATTTTATATGTTTTGATTGATTGTAAACCGAAAATTATTTTCCATCATTTTCCAGGCAAAAATTTTATGCATCGAAAAATTACCAAACTTAACGGAAAAATTAATAATAATTTAAATAATAATTATTAAATAATGTATAAATTCACAAATCTCTATAAATGCAACCTCAAGAATGCTATGGCTGCAGGTGAGTTTATTCTTTTCGGTTATCACTGGAAAAAAAACTTTGGGCCAAGCTTCATGTGGTGAATTCGGATTATAAGTATTTTTCCGTTCAGTTTGGTAATTTTTCGATGCATAATATTTTTTTTTGTCTAGAAAATGTTGCAGAATAATTTTTGGTTGTCAATCAAAAAAATATAAAAATTTAACTTTCGGCTGGAATAGCAAAGACACAATCTGCATTATCGATTTATTATTTTTTTGCGAATGGAAACTTTAGGCTAAACTTTAACAGCGTATTTATCTTTCTTCTGTTTCTATTCTGAATATTTTGTGTGTCGATATTAAATAAACATGGCATTAATTATGCTTAATATAAGTTTTAATGGTGATGTTCCATTATTATATAGGATGGTTCTGTTGATAAGGTTTTAGGATATCCAATTTGTTAACGTGACGGAATAATGTGATATATTTGAATTCTTTTCATGACTTGTGGGTTTCAATGTTATTTTATTTTCATCTGGTGTGATCTGTTTTTGTTTTATCGTTAGATCTTTGTATACTAAATGTTTGTTGGATTTTGTCTATTGATTCTGGAAAGTTTAAGTTCCTGATTTTATTTGCCATATTACATTTATCTAGTGCATAAATTAATTATGTTTCAAAATTGTTTGCTTTTTGATGTAGGATTTATACAACTGCTAAACTGTTGTATTCGTTTAGTTTTTTTTCGTTTTCTTTTCAATATTGTAACTCATCTTAAAAGTTCTTATACAGCAGTAGAATTTTATTATAAGCTTTTTGCCTAAGCGATTATTTGCTCCATAGTCTTCTATCATGGGTTTGAACTGTTTTAGTTGTTTATCATACGAGTTTTGTAGTTGGTGTTATTATTTCGAAATTTGCTAATTTCTGATATATGATGATTTCTGTTTGCCCTACGTATATATCATCTTGTTACAGGTTTTGTTTTCCGGTGTTCAGAATTCAAATGTTGCTATTAATTTATAGGTCTTCGATTTCCTTTGCAATGTTGTCTTGTATGCTTTGACGGTCTTATAAACTGCTAATATTATATTTAGGTTGTTTTCGGCTTATTCTTTTATTTTTTTAAAATTTATTTTTTAAATTTTAGTTGTATTGCGGTTTAGAAGATTATATAACCCGAAAAGGAATATGGATTCCGTTCTTTATATGAACTTGCTCTTCTTCGTAATGATTTAAATTGATCTTAAATAGTCTTAAGGTCCACCTGTCTTACGCCTATGTTATGGTTTATTATTTGCTATGAATCTGATTTTTATTTTTTGTTGATGGTTGTGGTTCTATGATTTGTCCAAGTTTTGTTATGTACTACTATTTTGACATTATATTTGTGAATATATTTTTCGATAAGGCTGATATTACTGTACTTAAACTTTTGATGGTTGATTAGAATATTTCTAATTCCATGTTAATTTGTAGTTCTTTGAACTCAAAGGTTACAGTAATCGGTCAAAGGTTAATACAGAAAGTAAGTGTATTTTTTTTGGTTATTTGTATGAACTTTGTCCTAAAATACACCTTCATCTGAACTAATGTATTTATTCTTAACTGCAGTTTTTGGTTGTTTATTAGTTTTTCGATTGTGGTATCCATATTTTCTTCGTGTTTTTCAAAATTTTATGGGTATTTAATTTTTGCATGTCACCGTTGTTTATTAGTTTTGTTTTATAAATAAGTTTTATTTCATATTGTATCGTCTTGGATATAGGGATAACTTCTGTTATTTGTTTTATCGTTTTCGAACTAGTTTTGCATTTATTTGTTTAATAGAGTATTTTGTTTTTGATCATTATGTTTTAATTTTTGAAAATTTTAATTTTTACAGTTAAAATAAAAACATATTTTTAATTTATAATTTGCCGCTTAGTTTCTTGGAAAGAAAATGAATTTTCACTATGTAAGTGTTTACAAATGGACTTTTCTTAACAAAATAGTAACTGGCAGTTCGTACTCCTAATAGAAATGCAAAATATTCGTTATTTATATCTTAATATCATTTTATATATTATTAAACTATAAGGGCGGCTATTACACTATTACGTAGAAATTAAAGACATTAAAGGTTTTTATTTTATTTTTATTACTTTAAGATATTTCATGGATTTGATTTAAAATTCTTTTACAAATATTCAGTCTATCTTAAGTAAAAGATTATATTTTTTACCAACAAGGTCTTAAAAATCGGTTTCGCATTGCGTGACAGTCTATTTTAAAGTGTATACACATCGTCCAAAATATTTGAATGCATTGATGTTTGATACGGGTTATTTAAACAAAGAATCTATTGGTTTAGTACCAATAGAAATTAAGTGTTTTTAACAAAACTTGCTATCTACAAGTTAAAATTACATTATCTAATTGAAAAAAATTGATTTTAAAACTATAATTCCATGTTATTGAAATTTTTTATTATGATTAATGTTAATTGTTCATGCAGCTCTAATCTATTTGAATTTCACATCTAGTGCATATGGTATATATATATATATATATATATATATATATATATATATATATATATATATATATATATATATATATATATATATATATATATATATATATATATATATATATATATATATATATATATATATATATATATATATATATATATATATATATATATATATATATATATATATATATATATATAATACATTTGAGGGTTAAAATTGTATTATTTTTCTATGCTTTTGATAAATTAAAAGTTGTTTCAATAAATTTGTTCACGTCTTTCTAATTGACACTAATCATTACGTTTATTTACTCTAATAAAGGTTGGAACAAGAGGTCGACTCATTTATCAATTGGAGCAAAAAGCTTGAATTTGTTTATGTATTGTTACTATCTATATTTTTAGCTTTACTTTTCTCTTTTTGGAATAGAATTACAGTGTGTAGCATAATTATATAATCTCTCGGTTTTGCGAATTTCTAAACTAATGGCAAAGAGAATAAATATAAAGAGGAACATCTTATATGAACCCCGGTTGCATATAGACTAAATATATTACTGAGTTTTTTGGTGATGGCAAACAGAAAGGATTAACATATATTTTATATTTCGTTTTCTCTTTCGAACAACAATAAAAAATTTCTTTTTGACTATTTCAAAACTTCGCTTACTATTTCATATTATAATTCGATTGTAAAATGGAATAGATATATTTTCAAATAATAATCTATTCCATTTTACAATTGAATTATAATATGAAATAGTAAGCGATGTTTTGTAATAGTCAAATTTTTTTTGCTGATTTTCGAAAGAAAACAAAATAAAAAATAAATGTTTATCCTATTTCGTTTGCCATCACCAAATAACTCAGAAATAATTTTAGTTTATATCCAACCGCAGTTCATATAAGATGTTTCTCTTTATATTTATTCTCTTTGCTAATGGGTTAAAAAATTTCCAAACTTAAATATTGAAAAATTTCCAAACAAATTTAAATATTTGTTGTTTTTGCATAAAACAATTGCAACAATATTGTAACAGTTTTTTTTGTATTTTGCTATATTGTAAGGACATTTTTGATTAAAAGCTTGGAAATTTAATAATCCATAATTTTACAATAGAAATTCGCAAAAACGAGTGGTAACTTTATAGTTATGCTACACAATGTGTTTTCGTTGCTATAATAAAACTATATTTGAAATGGGTGAAAACAATTCTAAGACTTAGAGAAAATAGCGCTACGGAAGAGGTACGTAACGTTTTTATTTAGCAAAATCATTGAACAAATAGCGAATGATTTTTTATATATTTAGATAAAGAAAAATAAAATAAATGTGTTGCATCACTTGTTAACCTGATCGACTAATTGCCTGAGGCTATTATTAAAATATCATTTGCATTTTTGACAATATATTAACTGGTTGAAAATTTAAAAAAACCGATTACTTTAATTTAGTCTACTTCCTCTGAAAAAACGGACGGTTTTATTCAACAAAATTCTCAAAATAGTAAACTATAAAGTTATTACCAAATATATTTTATTACCTACATATATATATATATATATATATATATATATATATATATATATATATATATATATATATATATATATATATATGTGTATATATACACATATATATATATATATATATATATATATATATATATATATATATATATATATATATATATATATATGTATATATATATATATATATATATATATATATATATATATATTATATATATATATATATATATATATATATATATAATCGATGTGTCACATCTGTTACGAGATCTTCACGAACATTAATCACTCGATTTGATGGACGAAGAGTAAAACTATAATTCTTAAATCAAACTTAAAACAAAGTTTTTAATTATTGAGAGAACCTTCTTTAAGTTTTTGAACAAATATTACAAGACTTGATAAAACTAAACATATTTAAAAGTCGCCATAGGTTAAATACTATTTAATAAAGTCACAAGATTAAATAGTCAATTAATAATCACCCGATCTTATAGAAATTTAAGTTCATAAACCTTATCGAATAAAAATTTATCTCACAACAAATCTTCCATTTTTAATTAATTTTCCAGGTAAATAAGAATCGTGAATTAATAATCAATTTACCTTTAAATGCAATATACGATATTATACGATGCCATGATGACAAATATCTATATATAATGGAAAAAATCATACTGTTTTATTTTGTTAAACATGTCTGAACGATGCGAGGCAGTACTATTTATGACATCAGAAATATTATTGCATTAGAAATAAATGCACACGATTTGTAATCGAAAGCAACCGTCTATCATTACATCAACTAAACAACAATCTATAAACATATATAAATGATCTCATATGCCAGGAGATGTATAGATACCCAGAGTCGTGAAAAACTATTAAAACCAATTGATGAACTATGATGAACTATATATGAACTACAAAACATTAGTTTGTTTGTTAACTAACGATCTCATATTGGGTACTCGCAATACTTATCATTAAATTAAATAGTTAGATGAAATCATACATCATCATTATACTCAAGTACATACCCATATATACATACATAATATATTATATATAATATATATATATATATATATATATATATATATATATATATATATATATATATATATATATATATATATATACATATTTCTTTTTTCTTTTATATCATTACCATATAATCATAAAATAATGTTATTTCGAAAGAACGCATAATTTACATTAATTTAATTACACATTATTAACTAATTTAAATTATTGGACACCTTAATAAACATAATGATGCAGTCGACTTAAATGCATTTCTTGATGACATAATTAAATAATTATTAATTGATCAACTCGTTTTAATATTCAATTTGGATAACTGTAAAACATTCAAAGCAGTTGAAAGGTTTTTGCCTCAATTACACGATCAATTGAAATGCTCTTTGTACAACTAACAAACTAGCTCAATGCTGTAGGCAATATATTATAAAGTGTAGGCTCCAATAAACATATAATTATGACATGTAATTTTAGTAATTGCACTCGTATTTTAAAATATCTATCTTAATATTTAAAGGTGTACACATCTTATGCCAAAAATACAAAACACTTAATGAAATTTATTATTCGAACATTTTAAAAGCTCCTCTAAGATGTTTATAATATCTGATCAATTCTTTAGATCAGAGATGATAGATTATCAAGTAAAATGGTATGCGACCAAGAGCGAAACTATGACATTCGTATTGGGTTTCGAAATTGGTTGTCAATAATGCATAAAATATTTCAATTAAGAGAGTCGACCAGATTTTCATATCATAAAATGTATTTTTATATTTATTTTCTTTTAATAGTCGTCCCATCAATTTATTTAACTAACTTAATTCTGAGTTTTCTAAATTTGCTTATTTTTTTAAAAATTAATGAATTCTAGTCTAAAAAAAAATAATCATGAACATGGGTGATTTTATTATAACTAAAATTGAGCATGTTACGAAATTGGGTCAGAAAACTTTTATAGAAAGTATATTTTTGTCAAGGATGCAGTAAATCCACGTGGTGTAAATCGCAAATTAATATGTCGAGAATTAAAAAGATTTCTGAATATAAATAAAACAAAAACCGAGTTGTTCAAGAAGTGTACCCATTAAAAATTTTATTGAGACCAAAATCAAAGAAATCCTGTATATGAACCAATGAAAAAACTAGTTGCCAGTCCGACCTAAAAATACAAAAACTACAAAATTTGTGGATTAATGGAATAAAGAACACCAAATACTATTGTCACAGGTATCATTTTGATTGTGACGAATCAAGGTGATACCTGCGATAGTTAAAACGAAGATCCAAATTATCGCAGAAGTTGAAGTGTTACTTTGTAACCAAATGTGACAAGAGTAAAGCATGATTTCCATTATGAGAAAAATTTTGTCAGTATTTTTTCTGAAAAAACCAAAGCAACAAAAAAAAATCAAAAATACCATTAGAGTGACGGACATAGTTTTTTATTTTTTTTTTTGATAGTGGAAATATTTTGACAGATGCTTATAACATAACCAATAAATTTCAAGGTTTTTTTGTATAAAAAGACAAAAAAACACTTTAAATCTACAACAATAAATAAAAAAAAATTAACATAATTATTTATTATTTAAATTATTTTCACAATTAATTAAGATGAATGACACAAAACGAAATGTTAAAATTATCAATTGACCATAAAATAACTACTATAAAATGCTTCATAATGACGTCATAAAATCGATTTCTCATCCATATCAATTTTTGCTATGAAATATTTTTCCAGTACTGAATAAAACTACTTCTCTTGATATTTTTGTCAGTACTGCTATAATAATTTTCTCAGTAACCATAAAAATTTATTCAGTACTGAATAATTTTTTTTTACAAAAAATGTTTTTTATTTCTTTCGCACTTTAAGAAAAATTATATTTCTATCCTACTTTGACTATTTTTTTAGTATATTTTTCATAATGGAAATCAGGCTAAAAACAAAATTAAATAACGAACGCGATAGGTGAACAAAATACGAAGAATAGAGAATAATGGAAACTTCGCGACATGTAGACACATAAACAATATAATGGAAAGTTCTACAAGATTAACGTCGTTTATAAAGGTGTAGCCATTTGAGTTACGAATTATGGAAAGTAATAATAATTGAATAGCTAGTGAAATAAAGATTTTTAATAATTGTGGTGATAATTATTGTGAAAAATAATTGCGATAATAATTAATTGTGAATTATTGTGAAATAAATTAAGTGTGAAAATTATAGTACTAGTTGAGTTTTATATTCACAATCCAATGGTCGAACCTATCACTTACTTGCCTGAGGTGATAATTTCAAATTATGTTTAATTTTTTATACGATTGATGCATTTAGAGTGTTGACTGTTTGGTAGTGCAAACATTTCTCTATACCATTGCAGAATATTAAGAAAATGAGATTCAAACCTCATAAATTTCATGATTGAATCATACCCGTAACGTGAAGAATTCCACATTTATCCACAAAATTTCAATATGTTAGCATATTTTTTTTGAATGGCTTGTCTGAATGACAATATAATTAGTTTAAGTTAATTGTTAAGATTTTTTTTGAATATATTGTCTGATCCCTGCTGCTCATCCCATTGTAAATGAGCTTGTACTCAAAATGGGATGTGCGTGCATGGTGTGACCTTTTGTAATAAAAAAGTTAAGAGGTTTTTATGCCTAATAGATGTAATAATTTTTTACAAGTTGCTTCCATATGCGCTTTTCCTTCTTAATCAAAATTATAAGCAATATATAAATAAATAAACAAACAATACACTGTTTGTCGCTCTCGTGGCAGAGAAGGTATCGTGCTTACTCTGTCATTCGAGGGTCTCGAGTTCGGTTCCCGGGGTGGTGACTAAACAACAATCACGATTGGGTGATTATAATCTGTATGTGTATGTGGGTTGAATCGTGGCCTCTAACTTGCATTGAGTTGTGGAATAATTTCCGCCTTCTTGAATTTTTTAATACACTGATAAAGTTAATTCCAATAAAAAAAAATTATTTCAGATTTGAGTAGATTTTAATTATAGGTATGAGTAATGATTTTAAAGAATATAACAAAACAATCACTTAAAAATTATTTTAAAATAGTTCAATAATAAATTTTTAATTATAATAAAAGCTGAAATTAAAATTTTGGGGATTTAAGTACGCTTTGTAAAATTAAAAAGATCTTTCACAACAAATATAATATTTTGTACCTAAAACATTTATCTTTTCACAATAACGTAAACGTAACGTAAGACAATTTTGATAATTAACATGATAATTTTGATATCTATGATAATCAGGAGTCAAACTTGAGTCAACATCTATAGGGCAGGCTGAAAATGGCCATGGATCGAGGAAAATATGAGTTTAATTTGGTGTTTGTGGAAATTACTTCACAGCAAAATATCTGAGTGCTCAAACTTTTTGTAACTTACTGTAAAAGTAGATAATTACAAAAACTATAATAAATCGAAACCAAAATTGAGTCAACATCTATAGGGCTGGCCGATAATGGCCATGAATCGTGGAAAATACGAGTTTAATGTAAATAATTTTATAGCAACATATCTGAACACTCAAAACTTTTGAGTTTTGGTGTAAATCAAATAATTTTAATATGTTCTCAAATCGGAAGCCAAGCTTGATCAACATCCAGTTGGAATTGTATTGAAGAGTCCAGTTGGAATTGTATTTTCTATTTTTATGGGTTCTTGACTACATAGCTATATGATTTAAATTACAGTTTGATTTTATTTGTCAGGTTAAATTTGATTTAACTAGATAGATAATAATAATAAAAATAATAATTTTTTATTATAATTTAAGTAGTTTCATTTGAATAAATAACATTAATTTTGAAAATCGTATATTTGAAATATTGATAAAAGTGTAATTTTTCAGTCTTAAGGTAACATCTTACTCATATTTGGTAAATGGTGTCAAATGTTACAACCAATATATCAATATTACAACCAATATAAGAATTCAGAAATTGTTTAAGAATGATATATAGAATATGACCAATTTTTCTACACTTCACACTTTTATTTTATTTCAAAGCAACTCCAAATATATTAAACCCCTTACAAATGCGGTAAACATTGAAAACTTGATTACATGTAAATCTTCTTCAACAACCTATTTCATTATAAATAATTACTTCGAAGTTCGAGAAATAAATACTTCTCATGTTTTATTTGTTTATTCAACAATAGTGTAAAGTATAATGTTTTTATTTAGTTATCAATGAAATTAAAAAAATAATAGTTTCAGTATTAGCAATTAATAATTGTATTACGCAATTTTTACGATTTTATTTTTGGGTTTTTAATATTTATATATTTACGCGCGAATTTTGTTTATTTATATTTTGTTGTTTCACGATTATCATATTATTTTACTATAGTAGTTTTGCTAGATAAATATGTATGTATATATTCGATATAGATTCATTCGATCTATTAAAAAAAAATAATCGTTTATTTCTGCCAAATAGCGATCGTTAAATAAAATTGTTCGATTTGTTTATATATAAAAATATATTTGTTTTCGGTTGTGAAATCTTATGATCATTGAAATTTTAACCAATTCAATCTAGAAATCAATTTCTAATTTGCCATAAGTGATGGAAATATCTTTTGCACATACAGCAGAAGTCTTTGGATTGATACTTAATTTTTCTTTAACGTATTTGTTTCATATCAACCATTAATTCCGATGTTAACAAACGACGGCCACGATAGTAGAGGAAAGGCTCTGTATATATATATATATATGTATATATATATATATATATATATATATATATATATATATATATATATATATATATAATTATATACTAAATGATTTTCGTTATTCAAAATATATAAATTTTTTTGTTTTTGTTTTATTATTAAAATCGAGCATTCATCATATAATAACACACCTCTAAGGTACCATATGATAGACAGTAAAAAATGTGTTGTAAATAATTTCTCTATTCGAATTAATAAAAAAAATATACATGTAAACTGTTGAACGCAAACATTATATAGTTATATACATATAAAAAACTATTAATCACTTGTAATTGTAATAAGACTGAAGTAAGCCTCCGTATATTGCACTCCATCATGCGAGTCCTTAGTACTGACATGTACTAAAGATGATAAGATGAATTTCAGTCAGATGATAAATTCTGTACTCTCTACCTTATAGATATGTTCTTTCACATCGTGGATCGTTCCCAAATGATGAAAAATCTGTTTTGGTTCTCGCAAAAAACCTAATAAAGAGTTAAAAAACTTTCAATCTTAAGTTGAAATTGACATATCGATGTTCCAAAAAGATGCTTGCATGCACAGGGGATATTTTGATTACATATATCGTGTTCCCGAACATATAATAAGCAATGGGTATCATTTTGAATGATCTAGATTCTGCTTATTTATAACAAATTGTTATCTTATTTGATGCCAGATTGTTAACACGATACGGTTGAGCGATGGCATTTTAAATTTCATTAAGCGTATGAGTATAGTATTATTTATATATAAAAAAATATTACCGGATTAATTTTTGAACGACTATCTTTTCCAGACAACAAGCATTGTCTAAAACGTGGTTATATGATACATACGTTTGCCATGCCATGTAAATTTATGGTTAAACTATATTGCATTGAACGTCAAAATATTAGATAATAAGAATTTATCATCACAATTTAGTAGCATTATGAAAGAAAATCATTTCAAAATATAGTTTCAAACCTACTAAAAAAATTAACATTTCGAGTTTTCGATAGGTAAAAATTGAATAAGTTAAATGCTCGCACTTCAACATTAATTTTACATAACAATTTTAATGTCTTCCATAAGACTAAACACAAAAGCCGACATAATTAGGAAATTATGTGTAGCCAACAAAACAACAAAAACCTTAAAATTTATGATCTGTAAAAACTAATTTCCATCTCATTCCAAGGTTAAATTGAACTAAATTTGTTTATCGTATATAGTGTGTCAGCTCATTAATTTATTTACTCGCATCGTATCGCATGATATACGTACATAGGCATGCAAATCTAGGAAATACGAATAAATATTTTAGTAATAAACACACACGTGAATATAGGTCATAATAGAACTTATGCATATAATTATTATGTAAAAACAAAATATTTTTGTTATATTACCATAAATTAAATTAAACTTTTATTTTAGTAAAATTAGCAATACCTACAAGCATAAACAATAATAATTTTAAAAGAAAATTGCTTTCTTGTTATCGTCATTGGTGATTTCATCGTTGTACATTTTACAAATGAATTCGTTTTAATGTACAAATCGCGTTTGCTAATCGATCAATGTATGGATTTCTCGTATGTGTGCTTATATTTCTAAACTAAACAATGGTGTAATAATTTTGCAGACAATGCATAGTTTATTTTAGTTTTTATACTTTGCTACATGGTTGCTATATTTATATACGGTAACTAAACGTGTCATAAATCAATTTATGTATGAATATAGAACTGCAATCAGCAATAATGTGTCATTTAATTTACTATTCCGTGTCGACCTCAATTCATCATGTATTATTAATAACATGAATTGATGTGCCACAATAAATCTTGCAAACTATTTCCAAATAGAATGAATTGGGTTTTGGCAAAGATCATATATAATAAGATAGACCGTGTGGAAGTTAAATTTGTAATATGAAATAATAACGGGATAAGCAAAAATCGTATTTTTAGTTTTTACGTACATATTTATAGACTACATACACACATCGACATCACTAATGAATATTCGACGAAGATCATTTATAGATTTTTTTACTCTCTGATTTGTATACATTACTGTGTCTCGTAAAAATGCAAACATTTAATTCATTATTGAATTACTCTTTGCCATTCTTCTCAGCCAACACTAATAAAGTCCTCTTTTTTTAGTTATGCGTGAAAAATGTGCTGTACTGGTTTATTTTATTCAATTAATCTATTTTCGTCCTGCTTCTTTCTTTTTACACATACAATTTAATTTTGTTACAGAGAAACAGAGCTGAGACTTTATACAATTGTTATTAATTATACAACAAAGATGAGAATGACAATAGAACAAAAATAAATTGTATGTAATGTCAATATTGTGTTGTAATTGATCACGTTACCTGACTGGCCTAATGATTTCAGCCATCACATGGTACTAAATACATATACTTTGCACATTATAAATACATCTAGTGCACTATTTCATAATTCAAAAATAATAAAGCCATAATGTTACGACGAGCTCAAATGCACATTACAAATTTGATGAAGGTAAATTTTTTGCACTCACAAAAAAGGTCAGTTAATTCAAATTAAGATAAAAAATCATTTTGGAATCCCATTTCTAGGACCCAAAATAGAAAATTTCACAGTAATCGATTGAGATACATTAGAGTTCGATCATAATTGCTCATATTCCAGAACTTTCTCTAAAAATCATTTAAGAATCCCATTTCCATCTCAAATATCGAATTACACAACAATCGGTTTTGAAATATCCTGTTTCGAGCTGTTTCTATATTGACATTTTGGAGGAATATTGAAAACAATATTTAAAATAAAATTTATGTTTCGGTCAGAAAGGGTTTCATTCAAATTTAATTTCAATCAAACATCAAAAAATTTTATAATTATATTGAAAAATTTTTTAAATTTAAAAATGGCTTTTCGAAAAATTAAACAAACCAAAATCTCCTCAGCTATAATTCCTTTCCTCATATGATTGATTTATCAGAGTTTCGCTAGACATTTACCAGAAAATAAAACAAACTACAAACTCTGTGACTCGTTCATAAAATATACCATGTATATAAATTATGTAAGTATGTGCTCTGCTAGCACTAATAATTCTCTCTCTTTATTTTTTCTGTTTATTACAAACACACAAAAACGTTTGGAAAAATAAAAATACGATTCTACTACATTTATAGTGGAGGCGTCCAATATAAAATTGCAGCGCCCAACATTTATTTTATTTCTCATACTGAATGGTTTCTTTTTAAGATTTTTAATACTTTTTGGTTTTTTTTTTAAATTTTTTTGCGATACGAACTATATCATAACCATCAAAATGGCGCATACACAGGCTCAGCGTGTTGTCCTGCGAGACCACTTGCTTCAAATTGGCGAGACTGTGATTCTCACTTACTTAAAAAAATCAGTTAAACTTAAAAGTATTTTCATAAAGTAATACATATATGTAAAATTGAAAAGTAATATATCATACGGCCATTTGTTTATCATTATATTGAATTTTATATGCAAAACATTTGAATTATAATAATTTAATTTTTCAATAACTAAACAAACAAATGTGTTCATAAGTATTATCTTTAAATGTACCCGTTATTATAAAATAGCCTTGACACTTTCTATACGACATTCCCATCTGGTTTCCGATAGTAGTTTGGGTGTTAGAAATTTGACACGTTTGCTTAAACCACGCGGAAGTCGTCATTTTGCTAGCGCCGGGCCGTGTTTATCCTCTTTGAAGCACGAGTCAAAAGCTAGATTTTGAAGCGAAGTTTGAAAAAAATCTCGATAGGCGCCAAATTCAAATAAAGTTTAATTAATGATTTATGACCGGGATTTTTTATATGTCAGTACTATTTTAGGCTTGGACATGGCAATTATACAATGCGCAAATAGTGTATATACGTAAAAAAACTCATTAATATTTGTTCATTCGTATCTAAAAAGCTATATATACTATTATACCGCCCAGATTGCGGTGAGGTTTGCTGCGGCGTGTAGCAGGAGTTACTGGGTTCTCGAATCTCGACAAGGGCAGGATGCAAAAAGAGGGTTATCACCATCTATCGTTTGGGCGGTGCGATCGGTGGTGCAAATGAACTCATCTGAGACCCGGTTCAGTTTAGAATCCGTGTGCCGTCCCATCTTACATGTTAGTATTATAGGCTGGCATGGTGCTATCACTGCTATGCAATTTGCAGATGGTTTCTACGTTATGCAATGCAGCCTGAGTGACGGATAACACAAAAAAAAATACAATTAAAAAAGTTTGAAATATAAAAAAAATTTAAATAAAAACATATTTGCAAAATAAATGGACTTTTGGTTCTACTGAACGCGTGCCAAGTGCATTAAATTCTCAATAATAATAAAATAATTATATGTTGGTTTACTTTAACGTGCTAATTGTATACACATTTTTTTCATTACTACACATCCGAATTTCATATGGAAACTTATTAAATTTGTTTGGAAAAATTATTTGGGATAAATTCAGTCTGAGGGGTAAATTTAGAATTGGTCCTGTACTTATAAATTTAACCTGCAAATTGTTTAATTTAACTGGTAAATGTTTAAGGTCGAATATCACAAGGGAACTGCAAAAGACTTAACTTTGGTCTCATTTTTTCCCTCGTCACTCAGGCTTGATTGGACATTATCATTGTGACGTAAAAGCCATCTCTAGAGCGCACTCTGATCCTCCTGATCCACTCTGAAAGTGGACCTTCACTTAAACTGGTCAATTTATCAGCCAATGCGTTTCTTTTGACATCCATGTGATCGGATATCCAGTGAAGTCTTACTTCATTCAGACTGGCTAGTCGATTTAAGGTATTTACCGTCTCCAAAACAAATTTCAATGAAACAGTATTAAAGTCAATCGCCTTTAGAGGGGCCTGGCTGCCAGAAAATATACATATACAACGATTTCTGCAATTCATCTCTTTTTCATAGAGTGCTGCTTTCAAAATTGTTGCGTCTGAAAGACAGTAGCGTACCGTCAAAGAGGAATAGATAATTTAACTTCAGGAACAACCCGGAACCAATTGTTGAGAAAAAAATCAGCCATATTACAGCATACTTATTCATCAGTAAAGATCATTTCTGGATATTATTATTGTTATTTGTTATTATTATACCGTCACTGGAGAGGTAGCCAATTGTAGATAGGATTTTGAAGTCCAATTTGTAGTTTTCGATAATAACAAAATATTGTTCGATCGCATGTAGTCAGTTATGTTCTAACAAACCTACATTCAAATTTGATAGTGGCCAGAAAGACTAAATTGATTGTCTTTGCCTTGTTGGTGAGATTGACAGCATTACAAATTTTGAAAATAAAAAATTAAACAGTAGCTTCCACAAAAAAATACTACAAAATACTAACAGTCATGGGAGTAACTCCCATGACTGTCACATGCAGCTCAGCATTTCAAATTTATTCTTCAAAACATAGAAGCATATAGTTAAATTTCGCTCACAGAAGAATAACAAGACCAATTCAGATAATAATAGAATAAGTCTTACGCTAATCCCGATGTTTAGAACAAAAAAGAATATATACTAGAACTAAAGACAGACAGAAGAATACAATACAAACACATAACAAACGCAACATCAATCACAGCCAACACAAAAAGTGTGAAATAACTGTAAACCCAGAATCTATGATAAACACAAAACTAATGGAAACGATATATGTATACACGCAATGACCAATATATTGTGAATGTTGTGCTTGTGTTTTACAAGCAGATTAAGTCTGTTTTTTCCATTTCGCAAAATTTTGCGTACAGCTGTCTTAGAAAACTGGATGGATAAGTTTATACTAATGGTGGTACGATACCTGACTTACGCTAATGGGCCTAGAGTTGAACACTTAAGAACAAACTCTTCCAAAATCTGGACAGCTGCAATCGCAGTGAAACGTCACCAAGACCCTTATTTGAACTTTTGTTTTTAAAAAGTGCATACTTAAATAACTTCAAGTTAGGTTCACTAAGAAACAGTTAAGACTTACGGCAGCTACAGATGATGCACAACACTTCTGCTTTAAATCTATCAAAGCAAAATTACTTGAAACACTTTTACCATAGTTAAGATGTATCAACCTCATCTTTACTATTTGTATCAAGAAGCGAATTACAAACTAGAGATTGATCTACATGCTTAAATTTTTAGTATCATTTTTTTATTGATTTACAAAACAGGAACTTCATGGAATTTAATTATGATATAATTTTTTATGAAGTGAGATTGAAAATTGCGTTAAGAATGATTACAAGCGAATTTTACTGCTGATTACTTCAAAAATATATGTATAGCCTTAAGTATTGAAGTACAGGTAAGCCTCGTTTAACGCGCACACGCTTAACAAAACCTCGGATCTCCGAATATTAATTTTTGATACAAAACCTTAGTTAACGAAAACGTACCTCGGAATAACAAATAAATAACGATTTTAATCACACGAGAATACTGTCAAAAACATAAAAGTGATTTTGTTTGCCATTTATTTTCGAATTACCAGTTTTGTTACGACCGATGATCACCTAGGGGTTATCATTTAAATATTATTATTTACAAAAAGTAAGCAATTTAGTTTTAATGAGGGCGATGAAAATGAAAAGTAATCACTTATAAAACTATAATAACATTGGGGCTGTGTGGAACCAGATCAGAAATATCATAATGAATGCAGTTTGACGTACATTAAGGCTTGAGGTAGTATATGCAGTATCTAATGTAATAGATACTAGCAGCATAGTCAGCGATATTGTTATAATGACAAAGTAAGCTGATATTGAGGGAGTGGACTAAGAGGACAATCGAGAAATTTTAAATAAACAGCCAGCAGAAATTTCTATTGGCGATTTTCAAAAAATGCTACTAGAAACATGTTCTAAATCATTAACAAAGTATGAATAGCACTTAGATTTGCACCAAACTACTGGAGCCAAACTAATAATTTTTCAATAATTTGTAAATCATATAATTTGAAACCTCGATTTACGAAGCATTTCCAAGAACCAAACCCCTTCGTAAAGCGAGGTACATAACAAATTTGTGTATTATTGAAAATCTTTCGTGTAATTAAACCTGTCAGATTCGTTCTAGCTCATTGTAGACCACCATTTGTAATTTCATTGTTAAACTTTCAATACAAGTTTTGTTTATGCCTCAAAGAAAGGCGTGATTTGATGTATTTTATAATTAGAAGCTTGTTTTCAGGTTACCATATGAAAATACCATAAACATTTAAAATGTGGTGGCTACTATCGCCCACTTAGACCGGCGATGGTCCGTTGTGATACCGCTTTATGTACAACTATAGGTTCGATTTACGTAGAACCAGCTGCGCATTGCATGGCTCCATGTCAGCCTATAGTACTGACATGGACGGTGGGAAGGTCCATGGAATCTAAACTTCCCGTTCCAACTTTAACTACTGCGCCACCTGGGCGGTCAACAACATTTAATGTTATTTGAAACTGATTTTATTCATACACATGTCCTTTCATTTATATTTTTCGCATTCTAAACTGGAATTATAATAAAATATTATATTTCAGAATTTTTGATATTGATAAAATATTCTGTATCATAATTTAAAAAATCTGTTTTTGTCAAATATCATGATCGCGTTTTTTTTAACAATTTATCAAACGAACAAAACATACAATAAATTGTATAATTTATTTAATTATACATAATATACACTTCCTTAACATTATATCGGATAGGGGATACTTCTAACATTTATAACAAAGTTTATAATATCAAAAAGGACCTCTCCTAAATAATAATAACTATACATGGAATTAGGAACTTAACCCTATATAATTACAGATATTTCGTTATTTCAGTTAAACCCACCCAAACACGATTTGAGGTATGTTGAGTTAAACAAGTTTTAATTGACGTATTAATCGATATATTTCCCATTCAAAATAGACTACGAAGCTTTGTTTATCAAAATATAACATGTTTACTAAATTGGGTGGAAAATTGCACGTCGTGTCACATAAATTATGTTAAAATATTATGTTAAGCTCTTCACCCTTTACATGTTTTGAATTACACAGGAAATGATAACATCAACTTTTTGTTTATTTAAGATCTTAATACAATTAATTATTATTATAATATGACTGTAAATTATGTTGTTTTGTAATACACATTTTAATTTACACATCATTTTATCATTTATTTGATCAAAAAAAAAATTAAACCTTGACAATTACAAATAAAATACATGTGGATGATATTTAAGATACAGCTTTAATATATACTTATATATGCCAGTTATTAAATAGCGGTATGTCTAATGTAAATATTTTTAACACTTAAGATAAATTTGTTGTTCGTGATAAAGATATCCGAGTTTCATTTGTTTTATATATATATATATATATATGTACATAATATAGGGGCAGTGCTGTCGTTTTACTTTGATCAAAGTATTTTACTATCTTTCCAAAGGAATTCAGAGTATTTTTGGAAATTCGGTAATACCCAACCTCCCAAAATACTCGATTTAATTTTTTTCTATTTTACTATAAAACACGTCTAAAATGTTTTTACTCTCAAGAATTTGATAGCGACAGCAATGAATACAGGTCATATATTCAGGTGCTACTGAATTACACACAACACACACACACACACACACACACACATATATATATATATATATATATATATATATATATATATATATATATATATATATATATATATATATATATATATATATATAAACTAGTGCTATAACTTATAAACGTTTTGGTTCGTCAATCATACACTTCATACAATCATACAATTAATTATTTGTTACTATAGCCCTAAAAGAGTTCTGCATGGTTTGCGATTGCGACTCGTAAGGAACAAATTTATTTATTTCGCCGGATTATACCTAATATTTTAACATTTTATCAACTATACGATTAATTAAGTGGGCTTTAAACAACATGTGTTATTTATGTACAGCAAATATTTACTTTTTAAACAATGTATAGTTTTCTGATTCTTGAATTTTCTTTTGGGTAGAAACCAACCAAAAAAAAAATGATTGTAATTTACGATAACAACGTGTATATAGTACACATATACATATAGGTACATTTACTTGTGATATATAAACAAACTGAGTAATAAACTTACATACGTTACATGTAAACATAATCTGGCTAACGTCATGAATACAAACATGTTCTAAACTATGTGGGCATATTTTATTACACCGCACATGATGAAGATTTGATAACTACTATATAAGTATTATTGTTGGTAACATATATATTGTGTTTGGTGTGAAATGTATAGATTGAAAGCCGCTACAGCCTCCTACCCTCATTTAGGTTATAAAATTATATACATATGACTTTGGGCGGCCTATCTCTGAAATTATTAATCGGTTATAGAATAAGTAAATGATACTAACAACTGACGAAGGTGTTAAATATAACACACGGATATTAAATTTTATTTTCGCGCGAAATTAACGATTTTCAAATAATAGAAAATAACAAAACAATTCTCTTTTCTAAACATATAATCTATATTGAATGAACACTAAAAATAGCCTCGACACGCATATACAATAGGTGTCAGCAAAAAAATTTTTTTGCTATAATTAATCAAAAGATTGGTGAGTTGTATTGTGTGGGACAGTTCCTTAATTTTAAATTCGATTTTGATCAAAAATTTTAATTTCAAAATGATAAATGGATTTTATTAATTGCCTTAATCAAAACTATTCAAGGTGATAAATTCATTCATATTAATAATTGGTTGATTACAAATAGATAAAAACATTTAGATACACTAAATTGGTCGGAAGCTTTCTATTATTTATTTAAAATTATTTCATCTAAGTCATATTCTCGGCCGGATTATAAAAAATTAATGTTACTTTAACGGTGACGGCATTAAAGATGCAGATAAAATCTAATTGTTTTATACACAAGGTGAAAATCGATATAAATTTATAACGTACAGGAACTTGGTAATAATGTCAATGTCGTTTTGACTATATATTGTGTGCATATGTTTATATCGATCTCGTAACTGGTGGTTTATTTACAGGGTTCATTGATGTGCCAACGTTTTGAAATAACTTTTTTTAGGAAAATGATAATTCCTAAAAAAGTTATTTCAAAACTTTAAGTATTACTATTATTAAAAGGACATACAGTGAGGGATTAACAAACAATTAAATAAATTGCAATCTATATCAGAACCAAAAAATACTAACAAATATTTATCATCAAAAATTGATAAATATTTGTTAGTATTTTTATTGTTTTTTTGAAAAAATTAACAATATTTTATCACTATGATAATAATGTAGTCTATATGATAAATTTATCAGTTTTTCTTAAATGTTCTGGCTGATCAGTTTCCGTTCAAAGTGAACATCATTTTAGATCAATAAGAAAATAGAAATTCCTCACAGTGTCCTTTATGGAGAGCAAAAGGAAGTAATCACACCCAATTAAATACATTGATTATTCATGGGCCAAAAGTAGTAAATAACAACATGCTTATATAGAAAACATCTTGAAGAAATAGTTCAACCGCTTCCAGTTCCAACACAAACAACAGTTGAAAATGGAACATTAACACCAACACTCAATCTAAAAAATATTCAATGATTCTATTTCTAAACTAATCAGTTTAGTAGCCTGACAACTAATCAGTTGTCAGGCTACTTCATATCATTAATGCTGTATTTAGTATAATAATATGAAGAGACTGAAGAACTCGAGGTAATAATGATATCTAAACCAAATAAGCCACTGAACAAAAAAAACTCATGCAGCCCGATTTCTTTGCTCTCTGTCAATTTCTAAACTATTCGTAATATTATTTCCTTATAGGCTGAAAGAAATAAAAAGAGAAAGAAATTTACTTCCATTCCACCAATCAATTTAAATTCAGAGAAAATCACAAGTACAACAAATGCACCAAGAACTACTAACATAATTGAAGACGTACTAGAAAGAAAGCAGATATGTTCAAATAATTATTTTGAAGGTAGCCCAAGCCTTTAAGTGAGCTATAAGGGTTAAAACACAAATTAAATCGTGGTATACTTATAAACAATTATACTTGGTATTAAAATCTTACACCTATGAAGATTTGGAGTTAAAAAAATATTAGGAGGGGTACCGCAAGGAAAAGTGGAAGCCAATATTATATAATTTATATACGAGCATAAAAATATGCCAGTTACATGTCAGGCATGTATTGCAACATTTGCTGAAGACACCATAATTTTAGCTATTAGATAAATAAACTGAATGATTGAAAGCAGTTCATTTTAATTTGTCCTTACTCACAACTTTCCTAAAAGCTATGGGGCTGTATTAAAAAACAAGTGATACAAAAAATCCAAAACAAGGTTTTACGGATCATAGTGAATGTTCCATGGTACATTAAATATATAAATCTTCATAGGGGCCAAAAGACGGATCACAAGTTTCAAATCGATGTACATTAACTGGCGTTTCTTTTAAAGAGAATTGTAAGTATTTTTATTATTATTTATCAAAACCACGACTAAGTTTAGTCCGTTATCCTGCACAATGAAGCCTCAATATGTAACGAAGTTAATTGATCGATGATTCCTTTGCGTCTAATATCTTCTAACAAATCAGCTATTACGAAATTTCTCCGCAGTGCTTTAATCTATCTTTATCACTCTTTATCATTCGTCCGCTCTAGTATCAATCAAGAATTATCTACTTGGGAAAGTTGAATAGTTTTTTTTTTGAAATTTAAATGGTTTGTACAGCCTTTTCCTTGCCTTAATACATAATTTACATGAAAAATGCAAAAATTTATTTTTTACCTAAAGCCCCATCTGTTTTCGGTATATGATTATGATTATTAAGTCTAATTTTAAAAAACCCCAATACTCAAAAATAAAAAATAATAAAGCAATAACACACACCATACTCTGCCAACGGTCAATCACAACTATGTGGTCTTAAAATACATATATCTTTCGACACAACAGTTGCATATTTCAAAAAGTTTCTTATTTCAACATTTCTCTAAAATTGGTTTGAACTTTTAACCAAAATTATATGTTGTTTCTTGATTTGTACTTATAAATTATATCATCAGTGGCGACAGTAAAATTAGGTCAGTGCAAAAATGTACCTACCATATCGAACGTACATCACACATTTGATATTGTTGCACTATACTCAAGACGAATGAATCATAAATGTATACAGTGTGGTAAAAGGCTTTATAACCATATAATAAATAATTTTTCTATTTTTACTAAAATATAGTCAGTTTGATAAACATTATAAAAAATATTTAAACATTCATATGACATAAGTTGGCACAAAATCTAGAAAAACAAAACACGAATAAAATTTATAAGAAATTACTAATCAAATTTACATACTGTGCGCATTATATTGGTTCAAAGACATCCAATAAATTAGACGCTACTGAATTTATGCATAATACAGCTTAATTTTATCAAATAAACGTGATTGTAATTTATATGCTATATGTGCATACAAAACTAACTAGTTTATAGATTAAAATAATCACACATACACTTATTTATTTTGTATAACATTTAACCGCTCCTCTATCGTACGAAAAACAGGGAATCAATCATTTTCTAATAAACTATTATATAGATTAGATCGGATGATATATATATATATATATATATATATATATATATATATATATATATATATATATATATATATATATTTATATATATTTATATATATATATATATATATATATATATATATATATATATATATATATATATATATATATATATAAAAGAAATTTACAAGTCATACTCGAGTTACAACGAACTGAATATTTCGTCATGAACCACGATGAAACAAATAAAACTGGTTATAGTTTCGAGTGTAATTTTTGACAATAAAACAAAACCAACCAGTAAATCTTTGGTAATGATAATGAATAATTGGTAGTATGATTCAAAATTCACAAGCCGAAGAAGTTAAACAAATTTCTCCGTTTTTTGTTTTCTGTAGAAAATCAGTTCAAATAAACTCAGTTGAAGTTTTTACACGGCTTAGGATATGAGTAGGTTGAATGCTGCGTTGGATAGATTGCATTACTACACTTCTATTTATCTACCAAAATTTCATTTTACAATTTTACACATAATAAAAATCAAATAAATAAGGCTTTTATTTAACACAATATCTTAACAAGATATCGGTTAATGTTAAAAAGAACTATTCAGCAGTGACAAAAATGCATTTTCCATTTGAAGAATTATTTGTCATAATTTCAAACCGGTGATTATACCAAAACTTACATTAGAACAACCGATAAATGGTTATTCAATACGGACGTCGAAATATGTTGTTAAAGGAACATTTGTTGAATTAGCTGTGACTTCTTCAGTATAGTGAATGTCAAATCACCACGGAAGGTTATAGCGTTGAACTTCTTGTCACGATGGAGATTCCGCAGGAGCATGAATGACATGGTTATGGTGACATGAACCAAGTTTCCTTAAACTAGGGTTTTTAGGAAAACGATTGACGCCCAGAATTATGTAACAAAGTCATCGAAAATCGTATCTGCCAATGCAAGATTATATACTTATTAGATATTCTGCCAAATAAAAAACGAATGGATATATTACACACAACTCGGTTTATTACAGTTAAAATCGAGCGCCCTTATTTTAAACTTGTTTCATACTATATCGTAGAAGAAATTTACACTAGAGCCTCGAGTTGCCTAGATTCCACTTGCGTCTCGAAAAAAATTAAAACCATTAATACATAATTTCCATGATTCCATTTGCGTCGCATTTTGAAAGCAACTCGAATTTAGTTTTAGGAAAATTGTGTTTTTTCAGAGCTATCCAGAAGACGGATCGGGTTTTGTAAAAACCAAATAAAACGGAACACATAAAGAAAATTATACAGTAAAATTGAAAAGCAAATAGAGATGTCCCCTTAAATGGTTAAACTATAATTAATGATGAAACTTTATCATTAATTTCCTTACTATGGTACGCATCGTGTCATATTTGAGCTTGGGCTTAGTTCTTTTAACAAATGATTTAAGTATGTACCATACGTTTCAAAATCTGTGTGTATGGTTCAATATATGCAGTTAATCGTGTTTCATTCAGAATCTAGTAAAAAACATTTTATTTAGGGTTTGAGTTGCGTCGCATTTTCCTGGAACGCATTAGCAACTCGAGGCTCTAGTGTATTCCATACTTGTTTCACTTGTATGTGCCAAAGTGTATTCATTTAAAATGCAATTAACGCAGAATCTATAAGATGATTCGATCCGAATAACTTGAGTTAGTATTTGCAATCCCAATTCTACGGTCAACTCATTTTAATTTTTGATTCCAATTGTTACTGAATAGATAAGTCGTAAACGTTTTATGTAATTTATTTCGCTATTTGTATCCATTTTTAAAACAAGCGATGCTAAGGTATTGACTATACAGAGTGTTCCGAAAGTGACTGACACGAATGTTACGGTTGGATTCCTTGATCAAAGTGGAGACTTGTATTAAAATTAAATCAATATATCATTAAATCATTAAAAAGGTGAATATTTACGTAAAAACTATTTCAAATTTAAACAAAACTTTTAGAATTAACATTTTTTTAAGGACCTTTTTTGTTTCTCTACCATTTTGAAAATGAGTCTCTTAGCTTTCAGAAAAGCTTTGTGTGATATTTGCAAAATTATTTTTATCTAAAAATGTAAAGTTCCAATAAAATAAATTTTCTTTATTAGACACAAATAATTTCGCAATTTATGATTTAATTTTAATACAAGGTGCCTCTTCAAACGCCTATAGCTTGATAGCGGGGCTTCACAGTGCGAAGTGGTAAATGTAAAGTCGTCTTCGCTTTGATCAAGAAATCCAACCGTACCATTCATGTCAGTTACTTTCGGGTTACCCTGTATAATTGTATTTGACAGGTCAACAAATCTCATTATTCGTGTCAGCATTGACTTAATCAGGGTTGGTTATGCCGACCGCACCGTAACATCATTAGTTTTTTTTGATAATAACTATCATGCCTACTAGGAGTTATAATTGATTTGACAACGTAAGTTGAGCATTACCTGTATATTTTCATTATCAAGGAATATAAGTAAGTGCACAACATTAATATAAAAGTTTATTGTAAATTTACCTTCAGTTCCTGCCAAATCTTTTTATGTGAATGCATTAAAAAATAAAATAAAAGAATTATATATTAATATTAATAATATCTTATCGAATAATATTAAAACAAAAAACATTTTTAAGGAAATTACGAGTATAACAACAATTTTTGGTTGTATGCTGTTATTACTTAACGTAAACAGATGATTTCAGTTGCGATAAGTCTAAACTGAACGGTCGATTAAATTTTTGTAGTTTAGTTATGTTGTAGCATTGTTATACATTCATTTATAATAAATTATGGTAGCAAAATTTTTATTTTTATTTTATATCCGGAGGAATATTGTTTAATGGAGTTAGTTTTCCCAATTGTTATTACGACATTAATATTTGTTATTATTGTTCCCTATAGTTTGATTAAATCGAATGAATAATTCGAAAAGAAAAATTGTAACTTGTAGTATTTTCTTAATCGTTATTGCACGAAACAATTTATCGAATTTAAATTTAGATTTAGATGGACCGTGTTTACCAATATGTATGAGTTGCGACAATACTTGAAAATAGTGAATACTGTCACATTAAGTTTTATTTTTTACAATAAGAATTATATGAGATATTATATATATATATATATATATATATATATATATATATATATATATATATATATATATATATATATATATATATACATATATATATAATCAACAGCTTTTACATATCAAGTATTGTTACAATGTTTTAACACTGTTTGTTAAAGGTCACTTGATAGTCACTTTATATATTCAATCACTTGTGTCTATTGTTATTGTTCGGAAGCAACACATTACTTTACGTTGTAAATTATCTGGAATATATTTACCACACAATTATTAATTGCAATATATAAACTTACGATCCCACTATAAATACAAACACGTAAAATGGTTTCTGGTGCAAGCTAACATCAAAAGACGTTCTAATTAATTATACAGCATAAAAATTTAGATCGCCTTACAATACAATTATTTCGAGTTAATATTTACCTGAAAATAAAAATAAAAAAATAAATAATTATATGAAAAATATATAAAAAAAATTATAAATATGAGCCTTTATGATAATTTTAAATTAAGTTATGAAAGTGTTTATAAATTTATGAAAGGGGCTGAACTTGTTGGTACATAATTGAGACCTAACGAACCATTCATACGAATTGGTGCACAATGAAGGTGATCAGCCTTAACTAATGCTTTTTACACACAATCCCTGTTTATGCCATCCGGAGCACATTAATTTTTGAACAATGACGAGAATCAAGCTCGAGGAGTCGAGACCGCGGCGTGATGAGAACCATTAATCTACAACCGGCGATCATGTTAAACTTTAGAAGACCAAACTTAATTTTGGTGTATTCCATTCTCAATGCGATAGGGTATAATACTGATTTAAAAAAATTACGTACATATTTTTATCGGTACGGAATAAAACACCCAACAAATAAAATCGGTTTTTGTTAAATTGGTTTTGTTATCGGTTTGCCTCTTATGCATATGCATATTAAATGGCATTTCCTAGTATTAAATTTTTAAAATATTTTGGGACAATCGGATTAATAGTGCGGCTGCACTGGGTCAATATAAATGATTTTGATGTGTTTTGTTTTGAAATAGTCTGAGTCAAGAATTAATTCGATACGGAACAAATTAAATTAAAAGATACGATGACTAAAATATTATTGGTACATCAACGAAGGATAGATATGACATGAAGTCACAAGATATTAAAGCGATAGACATTTCAACATAGTAAACTGTACAGGGTATAAAGGTATTATGCCGCTTATGTTTTGATTTAAAACATAAGTGGCATACATATATACCAAGTTGATATCGCAGCAATGTCTTCAACGTTTTTATTCGGATGTACTATCGGGTTTTCCAATAAGAGTGATACGATTTCTTTAAAAAAAAAATACACTCTAATTTTTTATTTAATGTGACGTGCGATTAAATCGATATAATTAAGTTCTGAATAAAACGTCATTCAAATGACCTTCAATCACGTCGTATGTCATGAATAGCACGTACAATATTAACTTGTAAGGCTTGAACAGAATTCGATTTATTGCTAAAGACCAATGACTTCAAATAACCCCACAAGAAATAGTCTAATAGAGTTAAATCACAACTTCTTGGAGGCCATTGAATATAACAATTTCTTGAAATAATCGAATCTCCAAACTTTTCTCGCAATAATTAAACTGTTGCACTGGCCTTGTGGCTCGTAGCTCTATCTTGTTGGAACCAAATATTGTCAAGACCAATTTCTTTCAATTCGGCCATATAAACGATCGAAGATTCCACCAGACCAAAAATCACACCAACCTGTCAATTTATGTGACTGTAATGAATTTTCATGAATAATTTGGGGATTTTTTCGCACCAGAATCGACAGTTTTGTTTATTTACCGCACCACTAAGATGAAAGTGAGCCTCACCCAAAAAGGTTATTATTTTTTATATTATATTATATCGTTTTCAAGTAGTTCCAAGGCAAAATCAGCATATTCACTTTTACGGTGGTCCAATAGCTTCAGTTCTTGAGTGAAAACAATTTTATATGGATGCAAACCCAAATCCTTACTCAAAATCAGCCAGGTTGTGGTTTGAGACAGTCCCAATTCTTGAAAACTTCTTGGAATCGACAAATTGCGATCTTCAGCAACAGTTGCCTGAACAGCCGCAATATTTGCATTACTTTGAGCGTTTCTTTGTCTTATTGACACTTGAACATTATGTCAAGAAAATGTAAGCTTGGACGATTATAACGACTATAAAATGGAAAAAGCGCACGAAAAGTTAAAAGCAGTTGGAGAACAATTATTTTGATGATATAACTGAATAATTTGTAAACGTTTTTCTTGCGTTTATCTCACCATGCTGAAATTGTAAACATTAATACAATGAACCAAAAAATGACAGATCATGACATATACCGGACGAAATGTCACTTAAAAATCATATCAATCCTATTGGAAAACCCGATGAAAAATTACATGAAATAATATCATTTTGTGTGATTTCATACCAATATTTTTTATTTTTTTTTAAATACAATATTAAAATATAATTTCTAATATTTAGTGGAACTTCCATTATGCTGAATAACTTTAAAAATACGATCTTTAAGTGAGTCATACAATGACCTCAAATAATTAAGTGAAATTTCTTCCCAGGCCGCGTTAATCCCAAGAATCAGCTCTTCTTTGGTATCATATTCTTTGGAATCTTACGTGTAAGCCAGCCCTAAACATTTTCTATTATGTTTAAGTCCATCGAATATGGTGGTCACGGCAATAGCTGAACTTTTTGGCTTGTGATGTACGACTTTACAACGCGAGCTGTGTGTATTAGTGCGTTTTATTGTTGGAAAATCCATAAGAGTGGTGTAAAAAGGGCATGGATTTTAGGAAAAACAGATTCCAGTAACGTCTTATAACTGTTTCCGGTCATTTTTGGACTTTAAAACACCAAATCGATTGTGCCATAATATGATATTGAACCCCAGACCATTAAGCCTTCTTCTCTACTATGATGGCGATTCATAAATACTTCATCTTTCCTTTGGTCATGAAAATAGTAATTATACCCATCACCATGACTTTTCGCCAGTCATTAACATTTTGGCCTTGCATCACATTCCAAATCATGTGTTGCTTTGCGAATTCTAATCGTTTCTGCTTCCGTTCATCATTCAGTGGTGGTTTTTTAAACTCTTCCTTTATAATAATTTAGGATGGCTTCATAACCTCGTCCGAACCTACGACCAATAGCACGGCCTGAAAGCCCTTCCTCACGATAGACATCAATTTTGGTCCTTTCTGATAAAGTTAAACACTTTTTCTTACCCATTGATTAAAAACTGAACAATAATAATACTAATATTAAACTTCACTTTTAAGTTTTTCAAAAGTGAACTATCAAAATTCATGAACAACGACAATATGTTTGGTGGCGATAATCAAATGAACTGAAAAAAATCATGAATTTCTGAATCATTTTGCAAAACATAACAAAAAACACAGTTTTCTTGGATGTACGGGTTTTTTGTTTTTTGCTATTCAATACTAAATACTCTTTCTTTCTCTATTTTACAATTTTTTCTATCTCACACGCACCGGCTGGAAATTGACTTTTGTTTCTCAGAATTAAGTGGCGGTAATTTATTGAACCGCACTGTATGTTATGGTTCTCACATTTGAGTCATTTGGTGACTTAACTCATCGAATTTATCTTTTGATATTATAGTAATTACCGTGAGAGTAATTCGAGCGAGATAAAGGCGAGTAGTATAAAAAATATCGATCTGACACTTAAAAAAAAGAACTAATATTTTTGATCAAATACAATTTAAATAGTGAGAACCATAATAGGTGTGTTAGATGTATCATTTCAGTATCCCAGATATAAGTTTGAAAAACTACTCGACACTACTCGGGCATAAGCAACCCTGTTATGGGATCGATATGAACACATAGGCCAACCCATCTTCCATGTCAGTGCTATAGGCTGTCATGAAGCTATGCAATGTGCAGATGGTTCTACGTAAATCGAACCTATAGCCGTACGTCCTCGATTTGGCTGTAACGGCGTAAGGTAAGGACGTAAATAAGCGAACTTCGAAATAGTTGGAAGTGCCTCGAGCCCCGAAACAGATTGTTGAGATAATAAAAAAAATACTGCATCTTCATGTTTTACGTTTATTCATGTCTACTTTCTATTTTTAATTCATCCTCTCATTATGCGAGTAAGATGCTTTAACGTAATTTTACCAAAACAAACAATCGTGAAATATTTGTTTCCTCCCATGCCGCCAATAATTTGATCATGATAGATGGAATATAAATCATTCACACCTTACGATTTGTGATTTACTGTTATAAAACGATTATAAGTAACAATATGATCATCTGGGATCCACACTTCTAAAAAGTTTATATAAATCAAAATCTATAAAGTGTCATCATTAAAATAGTGATAGGTTATTATGACCGTATAGGTCTTTTATAATTTATGTTCATAGCATTAAACACCATGTGTGTATAAGAGACAATGAACTCATGCATACAAATTAATATGCGTTATATTTTTTATAGGTCTGCATAATAAAACTATCAATATACAATATTTTACGAAGTACAATGTATGTTTTATGTATTACGATACGAAAGATGTGTGGTTGATTTGAGTTTTCCTTTTGTTTTGTATACGTACGTATGTATGTATGTACATACATTTATAAGCCACATACTTAGTAATCTTAGGCTATAAAACATAAAAATTATTATAATTATCTGATATAGCTATATAGGTGTTGAATTACTATTCATTTCACAAATAGATCGAATCACATTAAAAAATTGAATTGCAATTATGCAAAAACTAACATACATTTCTTGTTTATGTATACATTTTAGTATAAACGAGCATCAGTCACAACATGTGATATTCGCTTTTTATATATATGTATAAGTTTTATATAGGTAATTAATCATAATACAATCTAGTAAGATATATGTATGTACAGATACGTTTTGTCATATCATAAACCTTGAACATTGGCATAAAATTGAACAACCGAAGAAACACCAACGAACTGCTTCCTAGACATAGTTATAGTATCGATTAATTGATATATTGTAATATGGCAAAAATTATGTAATTTAAAAATGTCAATTTATTATAAATTAGTAAGAGTTAAACAATGGATTATAATAAATCAGCATTTAACGTAAACTTCTTAAAAGCTTTATGCCGAATAAAATACATACATACATAGTAACATTATATACAATCAATACAATACATACATATAATAGTCGACCTAAATAAAAACGTGATAAAGAGTTTTCCAATAAGAGGGGTCATTTTGAATAGCCTGCTATTTGTCCAGCTTTCAATATTGAACTGGTAGAAATTATTGATTTGAGCTGTTGGGTGAAATTATTGATGTAAAGAATCAAAACCGTGTGCGTCGCTAAATAACATCTGAGAAAACCCAGATTTGTTGAAGAAAACCCAGGTTTGTAGATGCCTCGTCGATCTTTGGAATTAAATATTCCACAAACGACATTACACCGTCTTTTGCATAAAGAATTGATCTTACGGCTCTTAAAGCTCAGTAAACAAAAGAATTCAAGTAGGTCGATCACCATTAACGTCGTATCTTCGTTGAATAGATCTTTCAATTTCTTCAAAACGATCCAAAATTTTCATCGAAAAATCATCTTCAGTGATTAGGCCCATTTTCCCTCAGAGGCTATATGTTAATAAACAAGATTGTGCGATTTATGAACTTTTTTGAAAATGAGGCTGGTGCATCTGTAACGGTGAATGGATTGCACTTTCGATCTTTGATTAATGATTTTATTACTAATGGCCGGAATCGAAAGATATTGATATGGATGACGTTTATTGCAATTTTACAAAAAAGTTTCCTGACCGTGTTATTTTTTCGTGTTATCACAATTGGCCATCGAGATCTTGCGTGATTTAATACGAATTGGTCATGGAAAATTTCATGAAAAGGATATGATGCTGCAAGCGAAGCCATGGCGGCTAGTTGGCTAGTATAATTTTCAAATATTAATGGCACACCTTCCTCTTTACAATGAAATAAACATTCATTGATTTCTCTTAAAAATACTCGTTTTTTTAAATATCAAAATGAAACCTCTTTTTTAAAAACCCTTTATATGAATTTTCATCAAAACTATAAAACACTACACATAGCTACCATATTTACGAAGTTAAACTTTTATGTTAAAGTTAAAATATTAATATAATAATTGACATTCAAAATACATACTCGTGAAGCCAGCCCCTTATATAGAGCATGCATTACAAATTCACATTTAATACATTTGTTATCCATGGGTGTTGGAATCATGTCAACCGTGAAACCCTCTATTTATTTGTCTTAATGAATGCACATAAACTATTTGTTCCGTTTCTAATTGATTGATGTTTTCCAATGAATTCCAATAAAAGCAAATATATTAATTTTGCACGTCCATAATTTTGAAATAAATAAAATAATATTACGTTACGTTTATCAGTTTGGATGTATAAAGTAAGGACTAAAATTATGTATGACACGAGTACTTGTAATTCTAATAAAGTTCCAATCCTGATCAAACTAATTTTATAAATCATTTGAAATGGTATATTCAATAGATAAATTGACTTGTTGGATAAATAAACAACCTCGATGATATTCTGGTTGAAATTAAAGACATTGATGATACCACAACAAAGATAGAAATAATGTTACAAGTTACTGAGAACTGCCTATAGAGGCACTTAAATTGCAGTGTTGGCTGTACTAGGCTCAATAGCTAAAGCGATGAATGTTAAATGCCACGTACGTATTGAGTTACAAGTTCGGGCAGTATGGACATATAGCCGAATCAGGAAGATGTGAAGTGGATTGTCCTCGCCTGTGCTTCAAATGCGGAAGAGATGGTCATGGACTTAAAGAGTGTAAGGAACAAGCAGATTACATGCTTTGTCAGATCAGGACGAACCGTAATAATAAAGCAGTGGCTGGTGCATGCGGCATTCATGGAGGCTTTGAATAAAACACGACGGACATGAAGATCCTCCAACTCAACCTTAATCATTATCAGGTTGCACAGGACGTATTAGTCCAATACTAGCGCGAAGCTAGAGTTGATGTTGCTATTCTGTGCGAAACAATACAAAAATATGGAAGAGTGTAGCTGGGTAACCGACACCACAAATCAAACTGCAATATGGACCTGTGACAGACGGATCTTGCAGGAAAGGGCTAATATGTGCGACAAAAGTGGACGGTTTGCTATCTACACAAAAGCAGAGTGTTTGGCGTATAATGCGACTACTTAGGCACTGTGGGTGGAATCACCCATGTTTCGCAAATATTTCGAATACAACTTTTGAATACCCTCAAATACACACCGCAGAGATGTCCATTGAAGAATTCACCATGGCCATGCAGAGAATAAAGAAACATCGTTTATCTGGAGTTGATTGCATTAATTCAGAGCTATTGATATTCGGAGGGCTAACTTTGTGAAACTGTCTTTTCGACTTTGTTCGATTGGTATGGCGAAATGAAGTTATGCCTGAAGAATGGGAAGTGGCCGCGTTATGCCCAATATTCAAGAAGGGTGATCGTCTCCGTTCGATGCACAGCATACAAGTTATACTGTCATAAATTATCTTGGGAAGAATTACTCGTCTGGCAGGGGAAATTATCGGTGACTACCAGAGAGGATTTCGTCCAAATCGGATGATTCTTTCCAAGTACTACGAATCATCGCGCGATTTACAGCGGGTATTCCTAGATTTCAAGCAAACCAATGACCCGACTAATCGATAGAGTCTATGGTAGGCGAAAGCATATTTAGGAATAATGTTGTATTAAAGTTGAGAATAGGCTATCGCGAACTTTTGTGATTAATTCCGGTATTCAAGAAGGAAATGCGCTGTCCCGATACTTTTTAATCTCATGTTGAGATACATCCTTCGTAAAAGTAGAACATCACAAGACAATATCTTATCCCGACGATCTAATCAATTGTGCATAAATGCAGATGTTATCTGTGTGATTGGTAACGGAGTGAAAGAGTTACCTGATCTACTGGAACATTGTTTAGCTTCCGTGTTCAAAATCAACGAGTCGAAAACCAAATATCTGATCTCTGGTTTGAGACTTCGACACAATTGATTTCAGCAGTGGTGACCACATAAGTGAAGGAGTGATGAGATTTAAGTATCACGATAGTGGGAGAGGATATCAAGGTTCTCCTTGCCACTGAAATTGTACAGAGTGTTGATCACATGACCAGTTGTCATGTACGGATATGAAAGTTGGACATTGACGGGTGAGTACGAAAGATATCTTCTATCATTCGAGAGAAGAATTATGCGTGTGATATATGGCCCAAAACGCGACGTTGATGACATATACCGAGTTCTATTCAATCACGACATCAGGAATTTAATGCGAATTTGTGTATGAAATCAAAGTACAGCGAGTACGCTGACTCGGTCAAGTTCTGCGTGCTGATCCGAACCGAATGATACAGCGATCTTTTAAGGGATAGTCGCCTTTTGGTAGACGAAGTGTCGAGGTCGACAATGATGGTTTCACTCCATAAAGTGCATTCTTTCATCTACTAATTGTTTACAACAGTATGAAGAGCAGGCTCGTGATCGAAACTGATGGAGTTAGATTGCTGACACGATACGGGTCGACAATGGCCTCTTAAAACCGTTAAACACATTATTACTATATTCTGGTTATTTACTTGTATGCAGATACTAAAATTGATGCAAAAACAACGTCGAATATAAAGAAAAGTCCATACTGATAAATGACTTTATACGAGTTAACTGACATATAAGACAAAATATATGAGAACCAATAATCGATTTAGAAATTGCAAAACTTTGCAAAAATACAAGTTGGCTTAACTTAAAAACTAAAAAATATATACCTGAGAAACCAATTAACATTTCCGTTTTATAAAGTTGATCAATTAATTAAAATCGGTTTCAGTAAACAGCAAACATTTGATCTTTGATATTAGATATTTTTGATTGTGTAAGTCTAGGGCTAGATTCTTACGATGCACTCACCACTCAACATCACACAATTGATATCACATATTCCCACGAATGCATTGTATTTATTGTTTTTAGATGACATTAAAGATAAATAAAAATTCGTAAGAATAATTTGTTTTACAGCCTCTTTAAATATGATGAAAAAGTTGATGTACCGTTTTTGATATACATAAGGAATATATATATTATAAGATATTTTTGGGTTTTTTGTACTGAAATATTTGATATATGAAAATAGCATTTACAAGTGATGTGTAAGTACAGTTGTTTAATATACCATAAGCATAACTGTATTTTTCTCATGAAAATGCACCAAGTGTTTAATTTTGTTTTTTGTGCCGACTTTGCAAAATATCTGCGAACAAGTTAAAGACACAAAAGCAAATTTTGTTAAAAGAAATTATTGAAAATTATTGCGGTTTCTTTCTTGTGCAGTATTTACAACTTAACGAGTATAATGTCTGAAAATTTGTCTGGTTCGCTTTTTTATGATACCAAACTCTTAGTTCTAACTTATACTTATGTATATGTACAGTAATCCCCCGCTTTACGGACGCTCTCTTAACGGAAGTTCGATATTACGGACAAAATATTTTTTTCTCTTTTGCTTACATTTTTTGTAAAATTCAAAAATAAAATAATAAAAAAGATTTTTAGTACATAAATACAGTTTATGCTTGGTTTATTTATACGGAGAATCCCAAAATAGTTATCAAACGTTCTTACGAATTAGTATTTCATGTTATGCGGTATAGTGCAGTGTTTATTTATTTACGCTCTATATTTTTAATTCAAATAAGTTTAATTAAATTTCTCTACTATTACGCTAAATGTCTCAAAAGCGAATCGCAAGCATCGACGAAAAGCATGTAAAAAAAATGCGAAAATTAATAACATTAGAGTTAAAATTAGATATTTTAAAACGGTTTGACGCGGGCCAAAAAAATAATGAAATCGCCAAAGTTTTGGGCCTAGCTACTTCAACAATTAATACAATAAAGAACATTAGAGATAAAATTTTATCAAGCGTGAAAAGGGTAACACCCCTAACCGCAAAAAAGTGTCAAGACAAAGAGGTGAGATTATGGAGGAGATGGCACGGCTGCTTAGTGTGTGGATAGACCATCAAACTAACAGAAACGTACCATTAAGCACAATTGTAAAACAAGAAAAAGCTAAGCATGTTTACGCTGATTTGGTTACTAAACAAGGTGAATCATCTCGGTCGGAGCCTTTTTTAGCTAGCAAAGGATGGTTTAACCGATTCAAGAAGCGGCATTCTTTGCATAATATAACAGCTGTAGGGGAAGCGGCTAGAGCAGATGTAGAGGGACCGAAAGCGTATCCAGAAGAATTATTAAAAATTATACAAACCGGTGGATACACATCACAACAGGTGTACAATGTCGATGAGACGGGGCTTTTTTGGAAGCGAATGTCCGCAAGGACTTTTATTTCTAAAGAGGAGAAACCCGCTTCAGGTTTTAAGGCAGCCAAAGATCGCATTACAGTTTTGTTAGGAGGAAACGCTGCTGGTGGGAATAAATAAGTCACAACTTCTCTCAAAAAAAAAGGCTGGATGACAAAACGCATTTTTGAAGAATGGCTAATTAATGATTTCCTAACTTCTATTTCGAAATACCCGCATCTATCACTTTTCCATAGGATCTCATAGTAAAGGCGGTTTCGTTTAACGGATTTTCGATTTACGGACAGTTTATGAGGAACGCATCCTGTCCATAAAGCGGGGGCTTACTGTACATTTATTTCATAATTTGAAGGTTTTACTTCACAATTAGCCTTAACACAAAAACTAAATTAGAACAATTATTTCTCGATCAATCAATTATTAAATCATTAAGCGATGGTATTTAAAATTCTATTCATTGTAAATTGTAAAACTAGTGGTGCGTACACGAATTGAAAATTAATTAATAAAGATTGACAGCTGTTATCGTGGGCGCCAGTATATACTTTTTCGCAATGATTTGTTTAAGACCAACCAAAGAGATGTAATTATATACTCGAGTGTTGAAAGTAAAAATGCAACGAAAACATAAATCTATATAGCTGACTGTACTTTGAAATATGTATTGGCGCCTTACTGAAACATAAACAATATTATAAATTTATTAATTTACAAGTGATGTTTTAATAGTTTCCGCTTACAAGAAAACATATTAACAATAATAAATATAGTAACAGTTATAGTACACACTTTTCAATCAATTTACTTTCCAATAACAGTTGTGATTGAATTTAAAAAGTATTTAAAATGTTAACATACGGATGCCGTGCAAGTATAGGTTCCAAAAATCTCTTTTGAATAAGCCTTTTAAAACAAATGATTGTAACTTGATGGTTAAGAGAGTTACTCGTCACACCGCGGTCCCTAGTTCGATTCTCGCCGTTGACTAAAACTTGCAGGGTCATTCAATAAGTCCGTAGGATGACGCATAGATCGCGTTACTACTAACCTTCAAACGATACGTGTATTAATTTGACAGAAATCTGACTATTGATTGAGTTAAAGCATTTTGTGTGAAGCAACTTTTGTTTTTGAACAAAATAGAAAAAAGAGATTTATGAGTTTTAATAAAGCATTGCTTTTTGATCAAAAAAAAAATACTGTGGAAGGCAAACAATGGCTTCATAAACATTATCCGAACTCTGTTTCATCGATAAATAATCCACAAAATGGTTATGAACGACCACAAATTGAGCTAGTTGACATTGTTAAGATATCAGATGGTAGTGTTTTTACCATTTTACACGAACATTTGGTAGTGCGAAAACTCTGTGCAAAGTGAGTGCCACGTGAACTCACAGTCACCAACAACGAATCGATGCTTCAGAGGAGTGTTTGGCGCTGTTAAACCGCAATAAAATAGAATTCTATCGTCGATATGTGACAATGGATGAGACATGGCTTCACAATTACACACTAGAATCCAAAAGACAGTCACCTGAGTGAGCAGCAGTCAACAAACCGAATCGAAAGCGAGCAAAGATGCAACAGTCGATCGGTAAGGTGATGGCGTCTGTATTTTGGGATGCGAACGGAATAATATTCATCGACTATCGCCAAAAAGAAACCACTATCAACAGCCATTATTACTGTGCACTTTGGGATCGATTGAAGGCTGAAATCATAGAGAAACGACAACATTTGCAAAATAAAAAGTATTGTTTCACCAAGACAATGCAGCGTGTCACATATCGATGAAAACGATGGCAAATTGAATAAATTGGGCTTCGAACTGCTTACCTACCCACCATATTCTCCAAATTTAGCCCCCAGCGGCTTTTTCCTGTTTTCAGATCTCAAGCCGATGATAAAGTAAACTGAGGCCTCTTTCGACGAAAAAAAGAAATCGTACTATAAAAGTGATTAGAAAATCGCTATACTCGTTGTATCGCCCTCGAAGGCAACTATGTTGAATAATAAAATCGAGTTTAGTCAAAATTTTGTTTTTTTCTTACTTATCCTACGGACTTATTGAATGACCTGTTAATATGGACCGGATAACATAAAAAATGATTGTGTGTTAAACATTCGTTGGGTGATCACCTACCATGTGCACCGTAATACGTTAAAATGGTTCGTAAGGTCTCATTTGAGACGCGGTCAGTGCCGTTTTACAGCCTCTTATTTTAACGAAAACCAACATTGGCGCTTCCATTAATTATTAATAAATTTTTGTCCAAAAATAGCACCACAAAAGAAAATTAGAAAATGTAGATTTTAAGAAAATTCCAAATAACTGGAAAGTTGTAATGGATGGTTATACTTGAAGAGTGTCTTATTTAATAAATGCAATAAATGAATATGATTAACTTTTGGCTTATATATACTTAAAATATAAAAGTAATAGATTCGTTTTATCTATCTGTAATAGTTGCAAAGCGAATCCATTACTAGTTAAAATTAAATTTGACTACAATCAACTTAGAAACAACTGAATCTAATCAAAATCTTATTTAGATCTTCATTAAGAAGCCAATTCCCAATATTAATGCCAAACATATTTGTGATTGGTCGAGTAATAGAAGCCAAATAATACAAGTTTCTGAAACACAAGAAACTTGTTCTGTCGAAAACCTGACATACTGTTAATATTGATGATTCGGTTTGAATGATTCAAAGTAGTAGGTACTTAAGTATAATATAAAATTTAAATGGTTAAAATTGTAATAGTATATTTACCTTCAGCGACATATCCACCCTCCATTGTTCTCGACTTCATCTTGACCTCAAATATCTCAATTAATCCTTTCACTATATGTTATTTTCAAATTATTTTGTTATTTTAAAGAATTCACTGGTTACACTTAACACTTGTAGAACAATAAATTTATTTTTGATTTTAAATAAATTAAATTTTGTGAATTGTGATATTTATAATTAATTTTCACTGTAAAACAAATATTTATTTCAACTTATCACTCTTCTTCGACTTCTTAATTTTTTTTATGTTATAATATAATGCAACGCATAAACATTATTTTTAAGTAATTTTTTTATTAATATAAACATTAGAAACATAACAACACCAGCACAAAATATTTAAAATCATCGCCACACACTAGAAAGAAAGTAAATTTGAAATAAAAAATTAGTAAAAATTTTAATTTATAAAGAAATTTAATTTGCACATTTATAATTCTAAAACAAACAAAAACATATACATATGTATAAATATATTTTGTAATTTAATTTTAAGTGAATTATTATTATTTTTTTCATAACTTTTAAGATTAAATTAAAATCTATTTTTAATGTACCACACAGTTTTCAGCACAAAAAACTAAATGTAAACACAAGCAATGGCTTAGTGTTTAATTTCATTTTTATAATATTTGGAATTAGAACAAATTATTATTTTATATAAAACCATCATGTTTAAAAAAAAAAGATTCATTTTTAACCTAGAAACTATTTTCAAAATTTAGATTGTTTAAATTATATTTTGCAACTGGAGATACATAGGTCGTTGCCAACTTTCCCCGTTTACTTTATTTTTTTCACTTGATATTTACCAGAACAACATACTATATTTGTATATGTATATAGTCGGAAATTGGTGATCAATCGCACAGTGCTCTACACTCAATATATACATATCATAGGCAACCCCATAATACACAATAAATTAACTGCTGCAAACAATCAATGAAATTCTAATTTAATTATGATTCCAATCTAAACATACACACACTCCTCCTCAACGTATATATCATCCAGAATATAATGTTATTTATGGGGGAACTAATAAGGGTTCGTTATGTTTATTATTCTTTTGGTATGAAATATAAATAAACCGAAGGTTCGATTTAATAAACATTTCGAAGTTAAATGGTCTGTGGATAATTATATAAATTGCTGTTGTCTATTTGGATAGAATCAACGATGTCGTTATTGAATTTACTAATTTACAAATTTTATATAAAATATATTAATAATATCAAACTAAAAAGCTGTGTGTTGATCTAATATGATCAGTCCAAGTGAAATATTGAAAGAATGTCTTATTGAGATTATCGTTTTGGGTAGCCAAAATTAGCTTGAAAGCTAATTCTAAAGATACTGCATAGTACCGTGTGCTAAGTAATGTAAAAAAGAGTTATTATAAAAACATTATAAATGTTACAAAAAATTTAAAAACTAAAGTTTGCAGAAAAAAATATTTCACTTAATTTGCGATAAACAAGTATACAGTTGACAAAAAAATGACACTACTATTTTAGTTTTATCAAATATCACTTCCGGAAGTGTTTGAATAAATTTTGAAAATAACATACGGAAGTCTGCCATCATTTGAAATTTATAAATGTTCTGAAATAAAATACCTTTATACATACTTATGTAAGTCACGTAGATGACTACATAATACTAAATTTAAACCCGAGCTATAGTTGTACGGGGTGCGTTGCTGAACATTCGAATTACTATTTATTTAAAATTTATAGAAATATGAAATACTTCTAAAATTTACATATAAGTCTTATGCACCATTAGAGTCTGCATCGTAAACTAATTATTAATTGCGCTAGATTTAAAAGAATTTGCTATACAGTTGTCTGTAATTTAAGATTACATTGATTATCTCATTGATTATCTTTTAACACCTGTAAATCATTAATCCACTTTAGAGTCTGTATTTCTACGACCTAAAAAAGTTCCATAAGTAAGTGTGTATGCATAGATAAGTTTCATTAGAAATCACAGAATTGTAGTACTTTGTGGGCTTTCATAATGATTGAAGTTTTGGTTAAATCAGATTTCGATAGTCAGTGTGATTGCAAATGCGATTAGTTTCAAAACATATATATACTAAATTTGTCTGGTAAACTTTGTTTTTAAGGATTTAAATATTAAGTAATAAATGAAAAAATCAACATTATTTATTTAAAATTTTAGTAAGACTTGATTAAAAATAAATTATAACCATCAATGATTATGAAATTAATTTAATCATGAATTGGGAATCGTTCTGAATTTATTTACTAGATTTAATTTATTGTTCAAAGTTCCAAATTTTAACTCACTTAAACTATGTAATTAATCGTTTTAGCAATCTATACAGTTATTTTAAACATTTTGGCTAATGCAATTTAAAGAGCTAAGCAAAACGATCTAAATATATTTTTCGCCCGCAGAAGATATCACAATAATGCGTAAAACTACATCAGTTAATCGATTAAAACAATCTTTGGATTAAAAGGATGCCAACCCCACAAACTAAACTTCTAAACATAATGAACATATGAGTTTTATAGTTGCTAATTTTACATTATTTAGTCTATGCAAATTGACTATATCCGAAAACTGCTCCAATTATTTTATTTATTTATTTTCACTACACTCAAATACACACACACACACACAGTTACACACTTAAATTAACATGTAACATGTATAATTTCACTCTTAATTTCATCAAATTTTTCTGTTGTTCAGTATATGCATAGATGCATCACAAACACGTGAATATTTTAAAATTTACCGGAAAAAATACATAATATATATATATATATATATATATATATATATATATATATATATATATATATATGTATATATATATATATATATGTAATATATATATATATATATATATATATATATATATATATATATATATATATATATATATATATATATATATATATAATTATGATGAATTTAGAACAATTGGCCAAGTACTTAATTTTCGCGAAGCAAATTAGAAATAAAATAAAATTTTTGAAGAAAATTTTCTTCAGAAAAAACTAAAAATAAATTACCGAAATAACACACAAGACACAATCCACAAATGAAATCGCGAAGAAACAAACACCAACAATTTATAATTAATTATTAATTATTTTTTAGTTTGAATAAGACAAATTTTAAAAACTACACAAATTAATAAAACAACAAACTTTCGAAAAAAACGCGAATAAAATTTATTTTTAAATTAAATCTACATAAAGCGAATGTGATCAACCGTTTCCCACTCCGTTCGATGTTCAACTAAATTCAACTCTAAACTGACAGTAAAAACAAAATTGTATAATTTGTTTTTAGTTTTCTTTTACTCCAATTTTATTTTCGATTAACGCATTGCTATTAAAAAATAACATTATTTGATTGTATTTTCTTTTCTACACACGACTTTTTATTTTTCTTTAGTAAAAATAATAATGAAGTTCATTGTTTGTTGCTTTTGTATGGACACGAAGAGGACGGCGATAAAACCGAAAACGAACATATAGATGAATCTTAAAACTCGCCAACAAAAAACTACAAATGTGCGATTTAAAATAAGAATATTCACTAAATGCTGCTGTCTCGTACTTCTTCCATAAGTGAGAATTCATTTTCGATGAGCGCACGTTGTTGTGATCGACTTTAAATAACAATGTCGACTTTAATACGAAAGAGAAATGAAGAAAATAAATTTAAATTAGTCTCTCGCTCTATTCTGAGAACATAAATTAGTTGCGCGTGGAGAAAATAAATGATGAGATAACTTGTTAAAATAACTACAGGGGTAATCAAACTTGATAATAAAAAAGCTAGGTATTAAACCCGCCGTAAGACAACTGTACTATGTAGTTATTGCATTTTATACTAAAACTAAGGTTATTTAAGTAAAATTAACTATGACTTAGAGGCCGAAAAATGAGACCTTACGAACCAGTTTTAACGATTGGTACTAATTATATTGTCATTCTAGCAAGCCGTTCAAGAAATTTCAATTATATGTCTTGGCAGATCTCAAACTCCTAACTCCGGAACAAAATTCAATAGAGAAATACCTCTAACACAAAATGACGAATTTAAAGACCTAGAAGAATTTCGAGCAGGCAGTAATCGAAGATTGACATAATGCGATCTGCTAATAATAACTGTTTGAATAGATAATTTGATTCTTTAGTTTTGAGTAGGTTCTTAATAAAAGCGCAAATCCGAAACTCATAAAAACTACAACCAAGAACAAGCCTAGTACACCAATCATTCGCTTAACGAAGTTTCTTTTTTCGCTATAGCGTAATTTTAAAAATAAGTTTCGATTTATGAATTTTATTTTTATTTTAACTAGGGATGACAATCAAGGAAAAAGCCAAACCAATTTTTAAAACATTGGGAAAAGCTGATGAAGAAGGTATTTTTCAAAAAGAAAGTTTCGGCGCCAGTAAAGGCTGGTTTGAAAAATTCAAACACGTCACAATCTTTATAACATAAAAATGAAAGGCGAAGCAGCCAGCGGTGATACTTCTGCAGGTCGTGAATAACCCAATGTTCGTAAAAAATAATTGAAGCGGGAGAGTACGTTCCAAAACAGGTGTTTAACGTAAATGAGTCTGATGTCTACTGGAAAAGTATACCAACTTTTATTTCGATAGCGGAAAACTCGATACCGGGTTTTAAATTGTCTAAAGAGCGCTTAGCGCTTCTTCTTGGATGTAATACTTCGAAGGATTTAAAACTGAAGCCACTGTTGATATACCAATCCTAAAATCCAAGAGCTTTAAAAGGTTTTGATAAATATTTTTTGCCGGTCATTTGGAGATCCATGCTGGATGACAACGAGTATTTTCGAGGACTTGTTTGAAAAGTGTTTTTATCCTTCTGTTAAATCAAATCTTAACAGAAAAACTTATATAACAAGGCGTTCTTATTGTTGGACAATGCTCTCGGTCATCCTGTCAACTTCTGCGATTTATCTGGTATAACGTATAATGGTGGTGTATTTACCAATAAAATTAAATACTATGGCATTGATCCAGCCAATGGATCAAGGAGCGATTTCTACCTTTAAAGCGTACTACTTAAGAAGGACGTTAGAAAATTAATTGATGAAACAGATGGCCATCGAATCGTTTCAATTTGGAAATCCTATAACATTAAGGATTCTGTTGATAATATGTATTGAGAAAGCATGGGATGAAATGAAGCCGTCCACAATAAAGGCAGTATGAAAAATATTTCGCCAGCTATTATCAATGAAGAATATTTTATGTCTCAAAATCTTTCAGAAGTGGTTAAAAACATTGTCAATGTCGGAAATCAATTAGGGTTTGAAGTTTATGTAACAGAGTTATTAAAAGCTCACGGAGGCAGTCTTTCAGATGATGATTTACTAGCACTAGAACAAAATCAACTAAGAGCAGTATAATGAAAACGATATTGAAGATAATCACCAACAGATTACAAAGCGCATGGAAGTATCCCGAGGAGTCAACGAGGCTATTGATTGTTATCTGTAAGTAAATCTGAATTCCACCACATCATCATAAAAGGCAACAGAAATATGCACATATATTAAGAGATATGAATTTTATTCAGTTATTAAATTAGTTCTTTATGTTCCTTGGAAGTTATGCTTCTTGTTTTACTTTGTTATTAATAAATGGGGATGCAAATATGTAAATAATTTGAATTGAATAATATTTATTTGCTAATGACTCGTCTAATTTATTGACGTATTTATTCTTCTCCGATTTTTCTTAATTTTCTAAGTTAAGATTTGACCAAAATACTCAAAAATATACTAAAAATTCAGTTAACGATATTTCTATTTACGTACAAGTTTTCGGGAATGAATTAATTCGTTAAGTGAAAAATTGGTGTATAGAGGGTGAAATATGGTCAAATTTCTTAATTCCGAAAATAAAACAAGTACAAGCATTAAAAATAATTGATAACTAATCTACCAGCCAATGTTATCATTCAAAGAATCAAAGGCCTTTAAATAATCTTACAAAGGTTGTAGTGAACTACATAAAACACGCGCTTTGGTAAGATTTTGGTATTTATCGTTCAAAATGACGTTCAAATGGACAACTAATGAATAAAAACACCAAAGGAAGTCAATTCCCTGTTTTTCATACTACGCTGAATATCATCGCTGATATTCAGTAACGCAGTATTTGTACCATGAAACATTCTAAACCCAGATCAAGACATTAAATAAATAATTATTAACAATATGGGACTGAATTTGGGTTTTTACTATTATCTCAAAGGCTTTGGAAATGAAACTTAAAATACTGAGAGGTCTATTTTTGAAATTGGAATTATTTTACTGAGTTTCCATTCGTTTCACTTATTTTAAACTAACTCTATCAAGACCAGAAGATTCTGATTTAACTTTCTAAATAGCAGACTGTAGTTCCCCATAGGAAATATTTAAAAAAGAAAATTAATTAGAACACTCATCCGATATAAGATCAACAATAGGACTAATACTATAGACAAATATCTAGTTTCGAAACCATAATTATGAAAATATGATTTTCCAAATGAGAATACACGACACACTACAGGTCTCATTTCATTTGACAGTTTATCATAATTCATTAAAATTCTTACGTTGGAAAAACCAATATTTATAGTTTTCGCTACTCACTAACTGTATAACTTGGCACTGTCGTCACTAAAATGCCAAAGGATGAGCAAAAATAGTTCATTTCGAAACCATGTTTAAACCAAGTTGCAAACTGTTAGCAGTGACACATTAAAACGAAATCATGGTTAACTCGAAACTGTAGGTACGAAACCAGATATGTGTCTATAGTATAACCAAAGTTTGATTCGAGCTAATAAAATAAGAATTTATACCGTCAGCTTTGAAATCTAAAATACCATTATTTCAAATAATAAAGAAAAACTTATATTACGTTTACTGGTGAAGAATAATTAATGTATTTTTGTTTCTTGAATTCCAATCGCGAAAAATAACCGTCAACTTTGTGACAAATTACATATCGTCTGTCGAAAATTTAAATTTCAAAAATAAACGAAAATTTTCGATTGCTATTAAATCGGTGACATTGAATGTCACTTGCGTTCGTTTATCTGTCAAAAAGATTGGGGTTGAAAAATTATTGTATATCTTTGAGTAAAACCGAGGTTGCCCAGGATTTTTACCCAGGAAAATCAAAATTTTAAATCAACCAACTCTTACTAACCATGCATAGAAAACTTTTTTTGAAGTTCTGATACTCGTTTCTACTCGTACATTGGATATCTTTAATTTCAAACAAAAATCCAAAGCTAAACTATAATTTAAAAAAAATATTAAAGCCTAAACAAGATTTAAATATAATAATTAAATTGTGAATAATGTTATTTTGAAATGCGGCGAATAATTGATGTCGAATTGATGTAGTCGTAATATGGACATTTATAAATATATTGATCTAAGGTTGATTTACGGACACTGGCAATGGGACGGTTTCCAAATAATTTTTTGTTTAACTTACTTTTAGTATTTAGTATTCACATTTTTAAATAATTTTATTCAAAATTGAATTATTATATTTAAAATATAAATTGTCACATTTTTTAGTTAGTTATGCTTTATGTCACATTTGTTTAGTACGTTTGCGTTTTGGACATTTATTTTTATCATTAAATTTACACAAAATGTGTAGAAGTTTTGTAGCCAGGTTTAAAAAAATCAGGATAAGAGTTGCGTGATTTAATTTATTGGTTTTTCTGGCTTCAAAATCCTGGATTTACTTCTCTTACGTGAGGATCTATGAAACTTGGCTTTTTGCACGGAAAATCTGCAAGCGTGGATAAATCAATAGTTTCATTAATACTTTTGAGGATATACGTTTATAATGACTTACTATATCCTGTAATTATCAACGGTTAACCGCAAACAACAAATACCTCAAGAGACAAATTAATAGACAATTGTATAACAATATATTATAATAAGTCTTCGACCATTGTTTATCCGAGAATTCAAAACATTGTATCGGCTCTATATAGGAAATCCTTTTTATTTCTTACTGTTTCTTCTGTTCCATAGACACCGGGATAAAATAATTACCAAATTTATCCAAATCAGTCAGATTAATGTTAAGTTCAATAAAGGTTTTTATATGTCAAATAAAGATTTTTTGACAAACACAACTTCACAAGTAAAAACAATAATTTTTAAGTTTAGCTAAGGCTAAAATCCCTTTTCTTATTTAGTTGCTTTAATCCATAACTTTATATTTATTTATCATAACTTTATATTTATTTATTTACTTATAGCAATTTTGTATTGTACTGAACTGTACATCCTATTTTGAGCTAAAAGCTCATTCGTAATAGAATGTACAGTTTATATTCGAAATATTTATAACAAATGGGCCTACAATTTTAATTTCCCCATTTTTACTGCATTGATTAGTCATTCATACTACCAGCACGAGCTCACTGTTTGATCCATTCTTTAATGCTGTTATATAACTAAATGGGTAGAAGTTCAGAAGAATTTAGTGTAGTCTCCCTGACACTTCATAGTCATACGCTCTCAGAGTGGTACGTTCCAAAATACCTTTAAAAGAACCACTATAACGATTTTGTCTTTGAACAAAAAGAAAAGCTTATACCCTTATAAAGGGTGTTTTTTTTATAGAGTTACATAAGCTTAAATCATAATAAAACAAAGAAATGTTTCTTTTATTATCAATGAAACGGCCTTTATTGGATAGAAAATTTTATGATATTAATGTTTAAATATGATTTCGGCCATGTGGCCGACACGGCCACTAACTCGTACAAGGCGCAATCTGGAACACCAATGTTCACAAAGTTTTCGCGGCATTTGCGGCCGCATTTTGCCTATAACTCTTCGAATGTTGGTTTCCAGATGTTTAATTGTCTCTGGTTTATCAACGTAGACAAATGGCTTTACGTAACTCGAAAGCAAATAATCGAATGAAGTCAAATCCTCACGATCTTGGTGGCCAATTAATTGGACCATTACACGAAATTATACTATCGTCAAAAGTTTATGTAAGTAAATCAATTATAGCGTGTGTTGTGTGGCATATGGCTCCATCCTCACATGTCAGCGAGATTAATGCCAGCTAACCGAGGTACGAAAAAATTTCTAATTATGTCCCTATTCCGCTTACCATTGACAGTAACATTCTGACCATCACAGTGGCGGTTCGTGACCAAAAATTCAGGATGGGCTAAAAAAATTGCTAAAATTATGAAAGATTTATAAATTTGTGCGGGTTTCCACTTCACCTTATAAATATAGTCCTCTTTATTCATAAATTGAATCTATAAAAACCATATCCACTGAGGTACTGCACTCAAAGCGTTAACTGGATTTTAGTGGCAATTTCCCTCGAATTTGATTTCAAGGCCTATGATGCACTTACACATACTTATTTGCATGCAAATAATATCACATATAAATCACAGATAAAAATATAACGATTCATTTAAAAATAAAAAGTATAACAATTCACCAACAATAAAATATCACAATACATATAAAAATTAAAATCATAACAATTCATTAACAATAAAATATAACAATAAAAATTTAAACTAAAATTCAATTAAATTAAAAAATAAAAAAAAACTATAGTTATATAGTTAGGCCCTGTGGTTGGGGGCAAACATGTTTCGTAAATATTTCGAACGAAACATGAGATCCATAGAATACCACCACAGTATCCAGAGCTTGTCGTAGGAGGCGACTAAATCTGGTTGGATCGCTGGGCTGACGACCCGCATCCGTAAAAACCAATTACAGTTAAAAATGTCAACAAAACTAAAAAAATCGGATACCGCCTAAATAACAATGACCCCCCGCTTAAGTACCCGGATACGAGAATGAGGATCAGCACGTGGAACGTGCAGTCACTAAGAAAACCTGGCGCGTTGGACGGCCTCATCACATGCATGAAAGAGTATCGGCTGGAACTCGTAGCGCTCCAAGAAACTCGATGGCCTAAAAGTGGAGTCCATGTGTCCCAAGGCTATACGTTGCTACACAGTGGAGATGACCTCGGAAATCTTGGAGTTGGCTTTCTCATTGGGCCGCAGGTAAAAAAGGCTGTCTTGGACTTCCAGGCAGTCGATAATCGAATGTGTAAGCTTCGCTTGCACATGAAATTAGCCAACCTGTCAATTATTTGTGTACATGCGCCCACTGAGGTAAGCCAACCCCAAGATAAAGACTCATTTTACAATAATTTGGATAATCTGATGGGCTCTATACCTGAGCACGATATCAGATTGGTGATTGGTGACTTTAATGCTAGAGCTGGCAGAAATCAGACCGACTTATGTAATAACATAGGTCCGTACTCCCGACACGAAACTGCGACCGAAAATGGGGAAAGAATGATGTACTTTGCGATCGTTCATGATCTCAAAGTGGCAAGTACATTCTTTCCCCATAAAAACATCCATTTGGAAACATGGACACATCCACGTAAAACATCCCGAAGCCAAATTGACCATGTGTTGATTTCCAAAGACCGAGCTCGGGTTGTTCAAGACGTGAGATCGTATCGGTCGTCAACAAAATTCGTAGGCAGTGACCATTTTATGGTTGCTGCAAAGCTGCGATGGAAATTTTCGTACAAGTCAAGGAGGACAGGAGAATATAAAACGCGATTCTCCTGTGAAGGTCTGATAAATGAAGAAACGCAACGAAAATACCAAGATCTTGTCAGCAATAGCATCTTACGATCCCATTACCAATCTGATGATGTGAACAGTGTCTGGGAAGTATTGAAAACCTCGGTTGTCGATGCCGCCCAGCACACTCTCGGTATAGTGAAAACTAAGCCCAAAAATGATTGGTTTGATGAGGAGTGTCGTCTTGCTGTTGAGCAACGCAATATAGCCCACAATGAAGCGCAGACTCGGTTTACAATTGCAAGGAAAAACAAGGCAGTTCTTGCTAGGAGGACAGCTAAACGCATTTGTAGACAGAAGAAGCGCGAATGGTGGAAGGCCAAGGTCTTAAGAGTACAACAACTCAGCAATGAGCACAATTCGTGTGGTTTCTTTAAAGGAATCACCGAATTGCACCATACCTTAAGATCTCGGTCAACTGCCATTCGGGACCAGGATGGAAACCTCTGTGTTAACGTCGATGCGGTACTCGATACATGGCGTGAACATTTTTCTGATCTACTTAATGTTCCACATGTATCACAAGCTGTATTTGAATACCCTCAAATACAGACCGCGGAGATGTTCATTGAGGATCCATCCTATGAGGAATTCACAATGGCCATGCAGAGATTAAAGAAAAATCGTTCACCAGGGGTTGATTGCATTAATTCAGAGCTCTTGATATTCGGAGGGCTAACTTTGTGGAACTGTCTTTTCGACCTTATTCGATTGGTATGGCGAAATGAAGTTATGCCTGACGAATGGAAAGTGGCCGCGTTATGCCCAATTTTCAAAAAGGGTGATCGCATGAAATGCGAGAATTATCGCGGTATAGCTCTCCTTTGCACAGCATATAAGTTACTGTCTTACATCATCTTGGGAAGAATTACTCCTCTAGCGGAGGAAATTGTCGGTGACTACCAAGGAGGATTTCGTCCAAATCGGTCAGTCACTGATCAAGTTTTTTCGCTACGGATGATTCTTTCCAAGTACTACGAAACATCTCGCGATGTACACCAGGTGTTCCTAGATTTCAAGCAAGCCTATGACTCGATCAATCGAGAGAGGCTATGGTATGCGCTTGAATATTTAGGAATACCACAAAAATATGTACATCTGTGTAAAATGAAAGTAACGCAGTCACAATGCTGTGTCAAAGTTGAGAACAGGCTATCGAGAATTTTTGCAATCAATTCCGGTGTTCGACAAGGAGATGCGCTGTCTCCGATACTTTTTAATCTCATGTTGGAATACATCCTTCGTAAAAGTGCAACACCTCAGGACAATATCTTATTCCGACAATCCAATCAACTTCTTGCGTATGCAGATGATATCTGTGTGATTGGATTAAATGGCAACGGAGTGAAAGAGATACTTGATCCACTGGAACAGTTTTCAGCTTCCGTTGGTCTCAAAATCAATGAGTCCAAAACCAAATATCTGATCTCTGGTTTTCGAGACCAAGACGCAAGTGATTTCAGTAGTGGAAACCACACGTTTGAAGGAGTGATGAGATTCAAGTATCTTGGATCTCTCATTACTCACGATAATAGTGTGGGAGAGGATATCAAGGTTCGGCTTGCCGCTGGCAATCGGGCTTTGTATCCTCTACGTCCACTGCTGAAATCAAAATATCTTGCAAATACGGATAAGCTGAAGCTGTACAGAGTGTTGATCAAACCCGTTGTCATGTATGGATGTGAGAGTTGGACCTTGACGGATGAATACGAAAGATGGCTTCTAACATTCGAGAGAAGAATCATGCGTGTGATATATGGCCCAAAACGCGACGTTGATGGCACATACCGAGTTCTTTTCAATCACGAGATCAGGAATTTAATGCAAATTCCTGATATCGTGCATGAAATCAAAGGACAGCGAATACGCTGGCTCGGTCACGTTCTGCGTGCTGATCCGAAACGAATGATACAGCGATCTTTGAAGGGAGAACCGCCTTTCGGTAGGCGAAGAGGTCGCTGTCGGCGACGATGGCTCCACGGCGTAGAGAGCGATCTGGCATCTTCTGGTTGCTTGCAACAGTATGAAGAGCTGGCTCGTGATCGAAACTGTTGGAGCCAGATTGTTGACACGGTACGGGCCAATAATGGCCTGTAAAAACCGAAAAAAAAAAAAAAAAAAAAAAAATAGTTATAAAAATGAAACACCACAACCCAACTAAAATATAACAATATCGTAAAAAAAACCAGTTTATTTAAATAAATACTCAGCACGACGGTTTTCTGAGCTGCAAAGTCAATAATTACTTTATCATTAAAATTAGGAATACTTGAAATTAATTCTTTCTCGATTGATAATACGGCTAATGAATTCAAGCGAGCTTGACCCATCGTATTGGATTTGTAGGTTTTTATATTTTTAAGCGTACTATTTCAACAACGATTTCAACAACTTTTTTTGGTTTCGTAAAAATCTAGATATGATTATTTTCTACTAAAAACTTATAAAATTCGGAAACTGAAGCTCAATTTTGAAAAAATTCGTTACTATAGATTATAATTAATTCGGTTTTTAAGAGCGCGGCATCAATAAAATTATAATTATTAGTAATAATTTGACAATTTTCGGAAGGAAAATCGTTACTGTACATTTCAAATTTCTTAGGATTAACAATATCAAACGCGTAAATAAGGTCATATTTGGAAAACCGAGTATCTATTTGATTAATAATTATATCGCAGATTTCTATTGCAATAAAATCAAGCGAAAACCGAAAAGTTCGAACTGTTTTCGAAGAATTTATACAATTTTGATCGGATGTGGATACATTTATATTATTTCTAATCTTATTAATTGAGGTAATAAACTTATTTACTTTATCTGTAACGTATTTACCGGCACAATCCTGTGATTGCAAAATGTTAAAAAACACATCGACGTGTCCAAAAATTTTATAAAATATTTCTAAAAAGTAATTAAATTCTTCATCTTTAAGCATTTTCAAAAGTCCAATAGCTTCCCGGGTGGTAATATCGTCCCACTTTTCGAGCTGTATTAATTCAAACGCCTGTATTAAATTATCTTTACTTTTAAAAACCGATTGTATTACGCGTGATTTAAAATTACATCGAGTCTCTACGGTTCTCGGTAGACCTTTTTTTTGACAAATTTCAAAAAGTAAATCTTTACGCTTAGAAGTAGAAAAAAAAGTAGAAAACCCAGATAAATTTGCAAAAAAAATTCGAACCTGTCGCACCGACGAGCATGCAGTTTTTAAAACTAAATTTAACATATGTGCGTAACAATGCACAAAATGAGCGTATCGGTAGTCTCGTTTTAGAATTGTTTGCACACCACCCTCTGATCCACTCATTACAGCAGCACCATCATACGTTTGGGCAATTAACTTGCCTTTTAATACGTATATTTTAATCGCACTGCTGATCACTTCAGCCAAACCTTTCGCCGACATATCGTGAATATCAAAAAATCCCAGAAACCGCTGGGGCATTATTTTTAATATATCTTAAAATTATTACTAATTGCGATTTGCAGGAAACGTCAGTGGTTTCGTCGGCCTGTATAGCTACAAAATTTGTCTCGGCAATTTCGTTTTTAATTATTTCTAGATAAACGTTATACAATTTAGAAATTCATTTTGAATAACTTTTGAGGTGTTCTGCACCGCCGTAGCATTTTGTAAAAATTCGTCAAAAACTGAATCAATTTGTCTTGTATAGGAAACAAGACCTAGAAAACCCTGGGATTGCTTGATACATTAGTTTCGTCATGACCTCGGAGAGCCAAATTATGACTTCCACAAAATTTAAGTATATCGATTATTCTACTGAGGACTATGCGATTTTTTGTTACCGTTTCGTTGTGTCTACGAATTGACACAGCATAACCACTATCAATTGCACTCAAAATATTCACTTTATTGAACATTTTAAAATCTAACGCGGATTGAATGTGTTTAGTACTATTTTCATGTTTTTTAATTGCGTCGGACAGGTGTTTTAAATCGCGGTAACCTGTTTGATTCCAAATACTATCACATTTGAATAAGGTGCAATAAAAACAAAAGAGCGAATTCTTTAAAATGCGTACGGTGAGCCATTGTTTTTTCGTGAACCATTCTAAACTAAATTTACGGTTTTGTTTTTTATCTTTCGTAATTAAATTAAAATCGGTTGGCTGGTGTGATCCCAGTCTTTTAATTTCAATTTTGTCTTCTAATGAAGCCAAACTAAATGGGTGCACTAACAAATAGTCAATACAATTCATTTTTCAAAAAGCAAGTTACTTACCGAATATTAAAAATAACTACTAACCACACTTACAAAAATACTGAAACTTAACTAAGAATTAAGATTGCACTTGCAGTTGCACGACACTTACATTTTCAAATTTCGTTTTAAATGGCACTTACACCAAAAACAATTATACATAATCGCAATATTTTCGTTATACATCTATCCTATCTCTATTTCGATTTTTTCGATATACATCTATCATATCTCCTATGCCTATCTCTATATTCATATGAAAACCAGCAACAATGCACAAAAAAAAATTGGGACTAAGGAGAAATTAGCCCGAAGCGGTGTCATATGCAAAATGAAACATATACCATGTTTCCATGAACCGAGTAAATTTGGGTTTAGGTTTCGATGAGTTAATAACATGGCGGCGCTAATCCGTATCGTTTCCATGAACAAGTTTAGAGTAGAGTTACTTTGACAGATAAGCTTACGGATAAAAATCAATTCAATATATTTTATATTACGTTTTGTTGTATTTCAATGAGACATGTTTTGATCACAACTAAACAAACAACAACAAAATAAAATAAAATGTCAAGCAAACCTAACTTAAACGTATTGGTTTCGTTGAGTTAATTTGGGTTTAACGAAACTTTAACCTAATCTGCGTTTCCATGCACGTAAACCTGAGTAAACCTGGGTTAACTCTGTCATGGAAACATAGTAATACACACGCAAACGAATTTTAAAGTCGTATTGTGCATCAGTATATCTATATATACATGGTCAAAATTTGTTTAGCCTGGCTATGTAGAAAATAGTATTGAGAGTAAATATTTATTCGTGCATACTCAATCGTCACATTAAATTCTCTGGTCTTAAGTTCAATCAGCCAGCCTGTGTGTTATGAATAGATATACTCCTGAGTCCTCTCTTATGAAATGTGTTATATTATTGTATATACTGCGACATACATTGTTATTGTTTCTTGTTGGTTTTGACTTGAACTTTATTGTATTATGTGAAGGTAAGGCAAAAAGGGGAAAATATTTCTATTTTGCTGATGAGTTTCGGATTTTTATAAATAATATTCTGAGACATGTAATTAAAAAATAAGAGTACCAAAATGACAAAATATCAGGGTAGGCTTAGCCCATCTAGCCCATTACGTAGAACCGCCACTGGACCATCATCGTTTTTGAAGAAAAATATACCAATGGCTCTGGCCGCCCATAAAGCCACAAACTTTGTTGATTTTTCAATTTCCTTTATAATTTTTTCTATCCTCATTATTTCTTCTTGTGTTACCTGAATTTATTAAAACTAAATTAATAGGATTTGCATTAAAATCAGAAAATTTTTAAAATACCATGTATGCAAATCTAATTTACTTAAAGAATTGTATAAACATCGGGAGTATAAAAATAATCGGGTGTATAAAGATAAAAATTAGAGATTGCGGATCACAAGTGTACTTATAAACAAAAGTTTATAAAAGAATAACGATTCTTGCAAACAATACAACATTTTAGACAAAACCAGTAAACATTTTACACATCAGTACATCGTGTATTTAATTTACTGGTACTTACCTGGAAAATTTATTAAATTGTTCGATAAGAAATTGTTTAATTGCACTTAAAAAAACTACTTAATAAAATTCATAACTTTATATTCAAACAATGAGTCTTATCGGTACAATGCATTTTTGGTTTAAATATTGAAATATTGTATAAAGAGGTTATGACTGTATCTATGTGTAATATATTATGCAAGTGCAACCGTTTTAACGAAAATGTCAATAAAACAATTAAGAGCCGTCTAATTTAATGCAGTCACCTGTTCCTAATTATAATAAAATCAATTCCAAATTGCCCTAAATTAATTTATGTGATGTTTTAATAATTTGATTTGTTAAATGCTTGAATTTATTTTTATTAGTGTTAAAGACATAAAAATATCATTTTCCTGGAAAGCATTTGGAATTATTTTTTTTTCAAAATTTTATACATTTGATAATTAATTTAAACATTTTGTAGTTTAGGCATTCCATGACATGGATTTTGTTTGAAAGCCACTTTGATTAAAAGAAATAGAACCATCTCAATATAACATAAATTAGATTATAAAACATGGACACTAGATGTTTTGTAAATATTTTGCACGAAACATAAGACCTACAGAATATCACCACAGTTACCACAGCACTTGGGGCGACTTAAATAGGTCATTTAGAAAATTAGGAACGTTGGGCGGCCTTATTTTATGTATTAAAGAGTATCGGCAGAAGCTAGTGGCTCTTCAAGAAACTCCATCCTAAAATTGCAAACCACGTGTTTCATTGCTTTATATATTGCTACACAGTGGAGATGACCTCGGCAAACTTGGAGTTGAATTTTCCATTTGACGACATGTAAACAGTCTGTGTTAGACTTCCAAGCCGTCGATAATCGAATGTATAAGCTACGCATGCATATGAGATTTGCCAACCTGTCAAGTTACTGTTTACATACACCCACTGATGTAAACCAACTCCAGAATAAAGACTCACTTTACAATAATTTGGATAATCACTGAGTCTTAGCCGAGTCACTAAATTATTGAAATTATTATAGTGTAGTTATTAAATATCGCTAAATTTTAAGTTTAATGTTAAGGCAGTCAGTTTTCATAATGAAGATTTTAAGTTGAATATAGTTCAATATACATATCTTAGTCCTTCAAGGATGTCTGGAGAAATTGTGGACGCAATCAGATTCAGGGTAGATACATTTCGCTTACGCAAAATATTCAAAATAATGAGAGACTTTTAGTTAAAACACCAGCTCGTAATAGGGTTGTAAGATTTCAGCCAAAAGGAGTTTTTTCCAGGATCCTTTTCTTCCACCTAGATATAAATTCTTATTTTATTAGCTCAAATCCAACTTTAGTTTGTCCCATTGTTGATCTAATATCGGATGAGTGTTCTAATCCATTTTTTTAAAATATTTTCTATGGGGAACTACAGTCTGCTATTTGGAAAGTTAATCAGAATTTTCTGGTTTTTCTGGTCTGGATAATTAGATAGAAATGAATTTTTCCTGTAGACTCAAATATTTATTACACACTTTTAATTTTATCTTAACCTCCTCTTCGTTGCCTAAGCGATTGAAACTCAGTAGAATCCTGTTGAGTGATCCCAGTTTAGACCTGTCGGTATTGTGTGCTTTTAACAAATAAGACAATTACTTTCAACAAATAAGAGGGCTTAAAGCAGGCCATTCGTGCCTAAATATTCTGTGCATATGGAATAATGAAATAAGACGTCTGTTATTGAAAATATAACAGACGTCTTATTGATTTTTAGATCAAGACGTAATGATTAATAGAAGCAGTTGGGGGCATTAGTATTACGGCGTGAGAGATAAAATTCGTATACCGTCGTAAGACGGTTCTAGCTTTGACAATAATGAATTTCACAAAAATGTTATTGGACATTTAAATAATTATCCTATGTTTTGCTTTTTCCAACCAATATCCGGTCTCGAAATTATCACTGAAATTAGGAAAGTGAAAAACAAAGCATCCAAAGATATTGTGATGGAATTGATAATTTTATATTCAAAGAGTGTTTATGGAACCTAAAAGATGTTTTAAGTTATTTATTTAATTGGAGTGTGGATAGCGGTATTTTTCCAAATGAACTGAGACTAAACATGGCAGTTCCAATATTTAAGAAGAATGACACACTTTAATTAAACAACTACCGACTAATATCACTTCTGAGCTCTTTTTCGAAGGTATTTGAGAAGATAATTAAGCGCAGACTTCTCAGTTATCTGGATAAAATTAAATTCATGAATAAAAATCAGTTTGGGTTTACGGCTGGGAAATCAACGCAAGAACTACCGTTACCTTTCTTGAGTCCAATTCATTCTACCTCAGCTCTTTTCATAGTCATTACAATAGCGTTTGACACCGTTGATTATCATATTCTCCTTACTTAATTGTCTGACATCGGTATACAAGGAAATTTCCTTAAAAGCTACTTTGCTAATCGGCGACAGGTTTGTTAGGATCAACGAAGTTTGAAGCTTTGAAGGCCTTATAAAATGTGGTGTACCTTAGGGGTCAGTGCTTGGACCGCTATTATTTTTAATTTATTTTAATTCCTTCTTTGCGGCTAACCTAAGTAAATGGTTCTATAATAAACTTGAGATCAGTCACATGCCTGTATCATGCGTGTAATAGTATTCTATGTTCAACGATGTGTTTTCAGTTGGAGACGGTTGTTCAAGTATTTGGGATTAACTATCGACTACCAACTTAATTGGAATTGTCACTTGGGCAAAGTAAAAAAATTGTTATCACCGCCGTGTATAAATTTTAGTCCTATTAAATTTTGCACATTAAACATTTTAAGACGACTACATTATGCACTAGTAGAATCTAACCTGATGTACGGTATTACCAGTTGCGGTGGAATTTACCTGTGTCACTTAAAAGATCTCTACATTACCCAAAAGCGACTCGTTAAATTAATTTATCGTCAACCGAATATCACCCCGACAATTCCTTTGTTCCGAAAATTTAACCTGCCACCCCTAAGCAAAGATTATTTTACATAAAGATGACCCAACTAAAGCAAAAATTTACAATATGAACGAATTTGTTTTGTTTTACTATAGGGCTGAGGTACCCGTCACTATATAGTGATACCCGGAATTATAATTTTTATATTTTAAAATGTTACTCTGATTGAACTATCTTTATAGTATATAATAATCTTTGCTATAAGATACCTGTACATTTATAAACTATTAAAATTATTTTTCGTTAAAAGCAGTAGTATATCAAAAGTCGGATAACGCACAATTTTTACATGAGAAATCCAAACAATTTTGGATTGTTTGGATTTCTCATGTAATAATTGTGCGGTTCTGTATCTTTATGGCACCATTTTGGTTTCATAAGCTACCAAAATATTTAAAATCCCTTACAGTTGAGCGCAAACACTAATTTCATTTCATTTGATAATTTATATTATATAATATATACGTAATTCTTGCATACATCTTATAGGGTCACACACTCATTCCGTTTTCAACTTCTGTTAGAAATTTGAGGAACTTTTTAACAAAATTCTTAAATGGGGTGACAATTTAGTTAAAGCCCATTAAATAATTTTGGGTAACGTACCCAACGTAGTGCAAATATTGCACGGATTTCAAAACCCAATTTATACAAAAAAAAAGAGAATACGCTCAATTTTTTTATATACACATGTATGAGAATGAGAATATCAGGAATAGACATTACAGGAAATTTGTTTTTCTGTGTTTTACTATACCGTGCGTATTGAGACTCATTCAAATTATTTATGTGCTTAGTTGTGATTAGAACGGAAACCAATTTTAAATTTAGACAGGTAACAAATATTATATTTTATATTACAAATATTATATAGTATAGATTATTTGCATATACTAATTTGTGTATAGTAGTGTCAAAGAAAATAAATATAAAGAGGAACATCTTATATGAACAGCGGTTGCAATAACCAAAAATTTAAAAATATGTTTGAGTTATTTGGTGATGGCAAACGAAATAGGATAAACATATATTTTTTTATTTCGTTTTCTCATTCGAACGACAAAAAGAAATATTTGACTGTGTAACGAGGAGGGATGGTGATCTCTCCTGTTAAAGAAAATTTTTTCACTCAGAAACTCTGGGGCGGTCATCTTCGGCCGGCTAAGGCTCAGGATAAGGCGTGGGGTTTCCCAAAGTCTGAGTAAAACTTAATAGACCGCTGGAGGAAGGGAAAGTAAGGAAATGTTGGAAAAGGACTAACTAAGACGAACGCAACATATACTTACCGAACACCATCCTTTACTGACGAATTACCACTTCATGTTAATTTTAGTTCACTAGATCACAGATTAATTCGAATGGTATGTTAGGAAAATTTGAAAAATACATCAATTTATATTAACTTACATTTTATTGTTTAACAAGAGAAAAAAAACTAAATTTGCCACCTTCTATCTAGACTAAACTATAACGATAAATGTACTAACAATCGCTAGTTAATCCAACAACAACAAAAATGATAGATTCGGTACAAAATTAGGAAAATATATTTGTAACAAAATTAAATTTATCGATCGATCACCTAAACTTATGAATTAGTACATTCATACGCAAACTTCACACGCTAAATATTAGATAATTAATTCAATATATGAATATCATTGGAATATTGAAATTTGCCTATAAATTATACTAAACTATATACTATATAATTATGTAAAGAAAAATAATGATTGTAAACTTAATTAAAAAAATATAATAATAAAAACCAAAAATCTTATCTTAAATGTTGTCAGCCATTTCTGTTTCATATGTTGCATGGTTCAGCAGAAACGTGGTGGTTGTAAAAAAAATAAATCCGCAAGGAATGACGTCATTAATACTGCCTTTGATGATTTCAATGAGTTATTTCAAACTTTGGAACTTTTTATATTGCAATTTTTAATTTTGATTAATTGAGTTTATTAATTAGGTTTTATGCTGTTCTTATATTCATTAATTATTATTGTGGTTATTATTATTGTTGTTGTATGTAAAGCTTATAAGTAATTATAACTTTATTAATTTAGCGTTTTTATTCTTCAGATTTACAATTTCTTCAGTTTTTATTTTTTATTCTTCAAATTTCATTTACAATTCAATTAAAGTAATAATTAAACTTATGTTATTAATATCTATGATATACACATAAATAGATATATACACTTTATATCTCACTAATAATAAACTGATGTAAAATGTAAATTTAATTCGTTTACTAATCACACAGTAAACTCCAATCAATCAAAAAAAAAACAGTAACCACGTGAACTTTTAGCCGTATAAACTTCTCGAAACGAGATAGAGTTCAAAAACCAAATTATCAATCCCCCATCAAATTTTCTCAAATTTATATCTCCAATCTAGAACCGTAATTTAATTTCATAATAATCTACGGTATAGATCACTTTTCAAAAGATTGCAGCACCACGGTACTAATAAAAATTTACTATACATACATATATATTCAAAAACATATTTTTTTTTTTTTTTTAAAAACGGGGGTGGTAAACCGACCAAATAATGGAACGATATTTATTTGCAATACACATCGTTACAAGTGTTTCAAAACTTCACTTACTATTTCATATTATTATTCAATTGTAAAATGGATGAAAATATATCTATTCCATTTTACAATCGAATTATAATATGAAATAAAAAAAAGTTTTGCGAAGTTTTGAAATGGTCAATTTTTTTTGTTGTCGTTCGAAAGAGAAAACAAAATTAAAAATATAAGTTTATCCTATTTCGTTTGCAATCACCAGATAAATCAGTATATAGGTATGCAACCGCGGTTCATATAATATGTTTCTCTTTATATTTATTCTCTTTGGTAGTGTAGCAAATATGTCTAAAATAAATTATTATAGAAAAATAAAGAATGACCTAGATATTTTATCGTCTTTCGGACATAAGAAAAATATTAAAGTGGAATCAGGTTCAGCAGAAGAAAATATTATTTAAAACGTCCAAGAAAGTAATATTAACAGAAGTAGTATTGGAATTAAAAATACAGTAAACGAAGTTTGTGTGACAAATAACTCTGATATTGATATCAGCTTAACTGAAGAGTCTGAATCTGAATTTAATAGTGATAATTATGAAATCTATGGTGAAACAGGAAATAATTTGGAAAATGATTTGGCCGTGGGGATAGTGAAATATAGAAATATTGAATCTCCAAATGCTTTATTGGTAGTTCTACGAAAATAACATCCAAATTTGCCAAAAGATTCACCAACAAACAGAGTACCGTAATAAGTATGGGATGCGGATCGTTCGTACATTTTGGCGCAACAAACTATTTAACGTAATTCGTGCAGAAACGAGAAAATAAAAAATTAAAAACTGTTTATATTGATATTGGTATTGACGGGCTTCCGCTTTCAAGAAGTTCTTCAAGTCAACTGTGGCCTATTCAAGGCAATGTATTTGGAAAAAAGATGTATTCGTAATAGGGGCGTACCATGGGTACAACAAACCTTTTTGCTCTGACATATTTTTAGAACAATTTGTTAGTGAAATGCAAGCACTACAATCGGAGGGCATAGTAAATAGTAAAAATAAAATTTCTGTGGAAAAACGAGCAATTGTTTGTGTCGCACCAGCCAAGTCAATGATTCTCGGCTTTAAAGGCCACACAGGTTAGTATGGATGTATGTGAAGTTAAAGGGGATTACTTGAACAGAAGAATAGCCTATTTAGAAATGGACGCGCCTCTAAGAAATGATGAGAAATTTTCTGAAAAAAAGCTATTGGAGCATCACAAAAAATTAGACCCAATCGCATTAGAACGTATTAATATTGGTTGCGTTACTCAAATTGCTGTAGATTACATGCATTGCGTTCTACTTGGAGCAATGCGATAAAGTATCAAGTCATGGATGAGAATAAAAAAATTCCATAGAAAAACGCACTGCAATGATTAAAACTGGAATCATAAAATAATTTTCGAGAAAACCGAGAATTTTTTCAGAAAAAGATAGATGGAAGGCGATAGAACTCCCTTTCTATGCTATACCGGGACAATCATAATGAAGCAGATTTTATCATCGGAATATTACAATCACTTCATGTTATTGGTATGCTCAATCAGGATATTATGTGATTCTGAAGAATGTGTAGTAAATAATTCATATGCTTCTGAAATGCTACAAAAATATGTCAAAGATTTTTCCACGCTATATGGGCAAAGGTCTGTTGAACATAATGTACACAATTTAATTTACTTATAGTTGCTGATGTATCTAAGTTTGGAAATCCTGAAAAAAACATTAGAAAACACAACCAACCGCTACAGCAACTAGGTAATAGGTTGCAAGAAATTGATATTCATTTATCACATGGACAATATCGAATATAGCAATGGACAATATCGAACCACTTCCATATGCTACGGTAAATCACAGTTTACATGGACTTTCTTACCAAGATTTATAGTTTAGAGAATATAAATATTCTGTTAACTCACCAAATAATTATTGTGGAAACAAATGTGTTTATCATAAAAGAAATAATAGAGCAGAATTTAGAAATTTGTATAAAAGGATATTTTGTTGCAAATACTGAAAAATATTTTGAGAACCCTATTTCGTCGACCAACTTAAACATTTTTTGTTCAAATGTTGAATTGTTAGAACAAAACTTAAGAAGTTTCAATATATCGGGAATTGCCTTTATCATAGATTATATATAGATTTTTATTAATAATGGACGGAGATAGCCCGAGCATATTTCAATTTAAAAGAAAAGGTTAGTTCCAAATGTATATATATTTAAATATTTGATAATGATTTATTGTTTGTTTGTTCTTAAAGTTCCACATGATTTTGAGAAAGGAGTGGGAGTAAAAAATGTCTCCGATAACAATGGGTTATGTGAGATGCCAAAACTTTGATGTCTCAGAGTCAGAAATAATTCGAATAGAAAAAATTGTAATTAGTTTATTTTTGGAACCTCAATGCGTATCTTAATGTTTTTAATTTAGGTTCAGTCAAAAACAATTATTGACAAACTGGCCAACATCAAAGAACAAAATGGGCAAATTATTAAAAATCAGAAAACTATAATGCGTCAGTTGATATTTTTTCGTTCTAATCAGTCAAACACATCAATAATTCATAATGTTGAGGACGATCCACCGTACTTTAATTCCCCAACTAATTCTGCTACGGAATTTCAAGATCTGGAAGAAAAATGTAAAAACTCAAAAACTGAAAAACTTTTGGTATGTACTTAAGCTAAATATAATATAACTAATAACAATTTTCAGTTTTAATTACAATTTAGATAAAGATTTTCAACAATATGGCACTCAATGTTCTGTCAAAATTTATCAAGATATAGATGAAGCAGAAATTTTCATGGTTTGGTCTGCAGGAGAATATACCAATTCAAAAATATTTAATTATCAAAATATTGAAAAGTATTATTGTTTGATCAACTAGTTTAATGAATTTATTCTTATAATTGTTTTTACAATTTACTCTCTTGTTTCTGCTAACCAGGATCTGCTGCTCAAAAGTTTCCGAATGCTCCGGAGGAAGACATAATCAATTATATAAAAAAATGGTTTCAACGAGCCAAAGATCGTGTAAGAAAGCAAACTGCAATAAAGATGCATATCAGCATACTTATCTTTATTATTTAAGATGGGCGTTATAAAATGAATTATTATTTTTTGTTTCTATTATATTTGTTGAATTTGTTGTTATTATTATTTATTCTACAGTGATGATATAAATTTATAAATGTTTAAACTATAAACAAAGATAATAAATATATAGAGTAACATCTTATATGAACCGTGGCTGCATATAAACTAAAAATTTCAAAATATTTCGTGATGGCAAACGAAATAGTATAAACATATATTTTTTATTTCGTTTTCTCTTTCGAACATCAGCAAAAAAAACATTTGACTATTTCAAAACATCGCTTACCATTTCATATTATAATTCAATTTTACAATCGAATTATAATATGAAATAGTAAGCAAATTTTTGAAATAGTCCAAAAAATTTTTAGTTGTTGTTCGAAAGAGGAAACGAAATAAAAAATATATGTTTATCCTATTTCGTTTCGTTATTTTTTAGTCTATATGCAACCGAGGTTCATATAAGATATTCCTCTTTATATTTATTCTCTTTGCTATAAAATAAAAATGTTGTTTATCAATAGAAAATATTGTATTTTAAATTTGGAAACCGCGGTACTTCGATCGCATGGAAATCTAATGCAAAGTTTGTGTGGAATAAGCAAGGATTTTGTAATGCTTAAATATACAGTTTCATAAGGAAAGGATGCTGTTTTGTTAACGGAATTAGCATGGAATGGGGAAGGAAAATCCGTACTCACCAACACATTAATAATATATAGGCTGGAAAAAAGTGACAGCTTTCATCGGCGAAGGATAGCATTTAGAGAATACATTTCCGAGTACCCCGTGCGATTTCGAAGTCAATAATGGACCGCTTTACGTGTGAATTGTTTGTTGGGAGTAAGTAGAAATATATTTGGATTACTTAGTTGTCTGTTTAAAGTGGTAGAGTTTACGGATAGTCAGTTTAATAAAATATAATGTTTATGTCCTATCTCTATCCACATTTTATCTTTGGTCATGTTGCCTTATTTGGTTTGTTTCAGGAAAATATGACTATTCTAAAAATATGTTTTAATGCTTGCACTCGTTTTAGTCTCGGAATTAGGAAATTTGGCCATATTTACCTTATATAGTCTTGGTCTGGATTGTAGTTTAACTAGCTTCTATGAGTTTCGGATTCGCGCGTTCATTAAGAAGCTACTCAAAACTAAAAAACCAAATTATCTATTCAAAAAGTTATTATTTAGCAGGGCGCATTACGCCAATCTTCGATTGCTGCCATAAAACAGAAAAATAGTAAACTCGAACTTATTATATTTAAAAATCCAACACTACATGTTGAATAAGAGTGGGCAATTCGTGATAGCAATTTCCATAAGATATTTCATGCACCAATACATATAAAATAAGATATATAACACATGCGACGTTATTGACAAGAGCGACAGATTAATAACAATAATATCAATAATTTACTAACATACCAATAATTTACCGGCTGAGATATGAATAACACCTCTCAGGTTGATTCATTCGATTGAACCAACTTTATATTCTATAAAGGTACTGTATAAAGTACTTTATATTCTTGAAGTCAATTGGTAGACCCTTTTAATGTTAATTTAATCTTTCGTTATGCCTAAAAACTAATAATTTTGGGACATGAATTGTTTCGATAATTTTTAGTATTTTTTATGTACAGAGTTATCCTGAATGATTATGTATGGTGCAGATTCACTTTTGACCACCCAAGATCCGTTTTAATTCTATACGCATTTGTATACAAATTCTGATTACATATTTATGTATTATGAAACTAAGAACTTTTTTCAAATAAGAATTGTATTTAAACGACGTGAAAACGATTTTATCTGAACGAATTTTAATTCATGCAGTGAAAGAAAACTGCATTGTAATCAAATAATTATTTTCCAAAGTGACCTCTTATTATTAGGACTCATCTTTGGAAAACAGTATATTTGGAACCATTTCATAATTAGCACCTCAAATCACCTATTTTATTTGTTTTGATTTAAGCCTCAAATGTTTGCCAAAAGTTTCACGCGTCGGCAAATATTAAAATATTTTATAAGCACGAGGGCACGTGTTCATTTCTGTAAATCGGTCAACGAACATAAGTTAGAAATAATATAAATAGACTCCTAAATATTTGTTTCTTCAATTAGTTGTAAGTAATTAGTTTTTTGTTATTTTTAACAATGTCATATTTTTGACAGTTGGATACGTAAAACAATGTTAATGATATGTTTCACACAATCTATAGGTGACACAGATTGCTTTATTTATTTAAGTTCATTGCCATGAATTTACTTTGGATATGTTTTATTAGTGAATTTTATTTATACGTATTTTTTCCACTAAAGCATCCACTTGGAAATATTCACGTTAAACAATTCGAAGTCAAATTGATCATGTGTTGATTTGAAAAGAGTATGGGCTCTGTTTGCACAAGATCGTATATCTTTAACTGTCAAACGGGTCCTGGGTGATAACTTTTATGGTACTCTACGTATGACGTAATCAATTTTTTGATCTATTTGAAGTTCCACTTATATCACAAGCTGTAGTTGAATTCACCTGGAGAAATGCAAATTCACCAAGGTCATGAATATATTAAAGAAAAATCGTTCATCTGGGACTGTTTTAATTCAGAGCTCTTGATGTTTTTAGAGATGTTTTATTTGACTGAAGAATGAATTTGGCTAACCGATGACCAAAAATGGTTATCACTTAAAAGTTACTATCACAAAAATTGTTTTTGAAACTATAACTCTTCTTCAGTGAGTAACAGCAATTCGATTGGTCGCCGCATTCGTGATACAACAAGATCGTCCGGCTTTGTGCCGACGATGATAGTCTGTGATGCCAGATGATATCATCATCTGTAAATGTAGTAATGATGAAACTTATGAGTAGTTTTTTTTACTGAAATTGAAGGACATCTAAGTCGGTTGTCAATTATTAGTTGGCGATTTCCCAAAAACTCTGTTGGTTCACACTTGGATTGTAGGACTTGAGAATCTTTTGAGCTTAATACGCTGATTACTGTATTGCATTCAGATTTTTGTCTAATTCATAATCATTACCATTATTTTGTACTGCAGTTTTTGAAATAGATCGTTGACAAAATTTTTTATAAGATTTCCAACGTTATATAATAATGTAACTCTCATTCCTGAATGAAGCTCAGTAGACCTTAAGAATGTGCTAGTTACAATCGAGTCAAAGAGTTTGTCTAAATACATGGTGGTCGTTTATCTATTCTATAGCTCAGTTTAATACCTTCATATGATTTTATTGCTGTCTTATTCTAGAGTAACAATAATTAATTATTTGTTTATGAAGCAGTTTTATTAAAAACTACAAGGGTTTGTCTTTGTTTAGTTACCTCAGCACCTCTAAACTTGTAATTCTCAATAAAAGCTGTGAGCCTTGTTTAACTTCGGTAAGGAGTGAGATGATTGATATAAGTTTGTGCTTTATATCCAATATGGATTTTATCTTGATGGAGAGTGACTTATGTGTTCTTTCTAATGATCACAGGTATGCAACTGTTGTTAGTTAAACCTTAAATTACCATCTCTTAAAATTTATTGTAATAAGATTGACCAACTGGAATTTATTCTTTGTCTAGCTTGTAAATCGGTTAGTTAGGTCGAAACAAGTCATTTTGGTGTTCGGATATTAAAATTCACTTTGAAAACTTAAGAATATAGCCAAAACGGCTCATATTAAGATTGGTTGGACAATTTTTTTAACTGCATAAAAAGTTAACTGCATAACTTTTGACACATGTTATATGTATCTTTCAATCACTTGGGTTATCTACAGCAAAAATTATTAACAATAAAGAATGATTTGTAAATTTATGGATCCAAAATCCTGAGTTGGCAACGCTGCTTTATTTGACTACCGATTTAACAGCTGATAGTTGCTTTTTGTTTAGTTTGGTTTAACCTTTCATTATGGAAAGGCTTACATCAGAGCAACTCTTGCAAATTGACTGCAGCACAAATTGATTTAGATGTTGAATTTCCATTCAAAGTTTTGTTCATCGGATGCCATTTTCGGTTGAATGAGTACGTTAATAAGCAAAATTATCGCATTTGGAATGAGGATAATCCACAAGCTTTTGTCTAAACACCATTACACCTACAGAATATTACTGTTTGGTGTACTTTATGGCCTGGCGGAGCTATTAATCCATATGTCTTCAAAAGCGATGATGGTTATAATGTTACTGTCAATGGTGAGCGGTATAGGGCTATGAAGAAAATTTTTTGCACCTCGCTAAGCTAACAAAAAACTTGCTGACATGAGGTTCCAAAAGGGCGGCACCACATATCACACAGCGGCGCTAGAATTAAATAACTCAAATAAACTTTTGATGAAAGAATAATTTCGTGTAATGGTCCAACTAATTGGCAACCAATTTCGTGTGATTTAACTCTATGGAATTTTTTTTTATTGGGTTATGTAAAGTCACTTGTCTATGTCGATAAATCAGAGATAATTGGTCTCCTGGATATCAACATTCGAAGAGTAGAGTTATAGGTGAAATACGTCCTCAAATGCCTGGACAAGTTTGTGAAAATTGTTGTTCTGTCATAAAATTGACCGTTTCATTGATAGTAAAAATATTTTTGTTTGTTTTAGTATGATTTAAACTTGTGTAACTCTATAAAACACCCTTTAGTATGGAAAGGATCTTTCACAACAAGAACATTTATTTCTACTTTGTCATTAACCTTTTGAATTATGAAGTTCCAATTGGTATCAAAAGTTGGTATAAACATCTTATGATTATTATTTAGTGTTGAAATAAGTTATTAAATTTTTCATATTATCCTCCGTTTGGCAACGATAGAGTTCGTGCTAAGTAGTTTGTTGATTAATATATATAAAAGTGATCAAAAAATTAAACCAACCTACAAGATTTTTCAAGGCGAATTCAATCCAGCATGTGTACTGCTATCACCAGTAAAAAGATAATAATTGAAAATAAAATTCAACTAGATAACTCAGCAACAAATAACATGTAATTTTTGGCAGACGTTTAGCCAAAGTACATAATTTTCAGGAACTTTTGATCACTGCCCGCTCAGTCGAAAAGAGGTATATTGTTGGTCGTGAGTGAATCATTAAGTACCTGCTTGGTTTCTAATTTTAGCACAGTAAAAAAAATTAAGTAAAAACAAAAAAAATGACTGACGATGATGTGTTATTTTCCCTGATAAAAGAGGTTAGCCTTATTTGGGGTAACGTTAATGTATCATCGTGGACTTAGCACAATAGATATTTTGAAAAACTGAGATTAATGAAACAATAAAATAAAAAAATTAAAAAAAAAAACTTACGGTTGTTGTTTGAGGGTTCAACTATGGTGGCTGAAATTGATTGTGTATCAAATATACTTATATAGCTGAGACAGGAAAGGTCAATTCCGGACCAAATTTGAACCCTACTCATTCGAATACTATGATGGAAATGATGCAAAATGTTATGAATGCCATAAACAACCTTTTTGAAAGGCTACAAAGATTGGAGCAGAGAAATTCTGCTGTATTATACTAATCAACTCTCTCAAAATGATATACCAAGAAAACCTGAGAATTGCTACTTGGAATGCTAACGGTATTAAAAATAAAAAGCATGAACTAGAAGCGTTTTTAAAAATGCAAAATATCGATGTGTGTCTGATATCTGAGACCCACTCCACCAGGCAATCTTACCTTAAAATTCACGGTTACCAACTTTATGAAACAATTCATCCGGATAACCAAGCAAGAGGTGGAACTGCAGTTATAATAAAAAACTATATTAAACACCGTGAATGCCAGCATTATCAATTACCCGAAACCCAGCTTACCATAGTAGAAATTACATCTACCAAACAACGCCTTCAGATAGGATCAGTGTATTGTCTACCTGGATATAACCTGAAGAAACCGAACTATTTGAATATCCTACAACAGTTTGATGGTAAATTTATACTAGGGGGTGATTTTAATGCAAAGCATGTTGACTTTGGCTCTAGGATTACAACAACCAAAGGTAACGTCCATTCCACTGGCAAGTCAACATATTGGCCCACGGGTGCAGGTAAAACTCCTGATCTACTGAATTTCTTTATATCAAAACAAGTTTCATCAAATTTTATTGAAGTAGAGGATAATTCAGATATGGACTCTGATCACTCTGCAGTGATACTTTCCTTAAGCGACAAGATAATTAGAAAGGAAACGAGACCAACTCTTGCCAATAAAACAACTGATTGGGCGAGCTTCAGATCTGAAGTAGAAAACAAGATTAACTTATAAACACGACTAAAAACTATTCAGGACCTAGAAGAAGAGGTAGAAAATTTCACCGATATCATTCAGATTACCGCTTGGAATAATACTAATGGAACAGTATCAAAAACCATTGGTAAAAGTTACCCAAGAAAATTCGGAACCTTGTCTTAGAAAAAAGAAAAGCTAGGAGAAAATGGCAACAAACAAGGAGTCCATCTGATAAGACGATTCTAAATAATAAATCACAACAGCTTAAGAGAGAAATTCAGAAGCTAAATGAAAAATCGTTTTCTTTGTATCTGGGAAAATTGACCGCTGAAGAAGATACAAACTACTCACTATGGAAGGCAACTAAAAGTATAAAAACCCCAATTACGCAAATCCCTCCTATTAAGAGAAATGATGGCTCGTGGGCTAGGGATAACAAAGCAAAAGCTGAAGAATTTGCTAACCATTTGGCTGATATTTTCAAACCGAATGAAATTGAATCGGATATTATAATTGAAAATGAAAGCAGCAATTATGAGGGTGGAATTCCTCTAACAACCCAAAAAGAAGTTACCAGTGAAATACAATTCAATCTGAAGTCAGCAAAGGCACCTGGATATGACCTTATAACGGGAGAAATTTTAAAGCAACTACCAAAGAAAGCTATCACTAAACTAACTTACTTGTTTAATGCTGTTATTAGATTAAGACATGTTCCTTCGGCCTGGAAAGTTGCGGAAGTTATTATGTTACCGAAACCAGGTAAACCGCCTAATGAAGCTAAATCGTATCGTCCGATATCACTGCTCCCTATCATTTCAAAGCTAATGGAGAGACTACTCTTGAAGAGAATGAAGCCAATAATAGAAAGTAGAGACCTAATACCAGGTCACCAATTTGGGTTTAGATGCAAACATTCTACCATTGATCAGGTTCACAGAATAACAGACATTATAGAAAAGGCGTAAGAAGAAAAACAAATTTGTTCGACCTTATTTCTTGATGTGGCAGCAGCTTTCGATAAGGTATGGCACGAGGGTTTAATACATAAACTTAATGCTATGCTTCCGGGGCCATATATTGATCTTATGAGATCATATTTATCTGAAAGGCTTTTTAGAGTAAGACAAGAAGATGAGTATTCTGAACTGAGAGAGATAAGTGCAGGTGTTCCACAAGGCAGCGTTCAAGGTCCAGTCCTTTACCTTCTATATACAAGTGATATAACACAGCCCGACCACGTAAGCATAGCAACGTTTGCTGACGACACCGCGATACTATCAACAGAGCAAACTGTGGAAGAAGCGGCGAATATACTTCAATGTGCAAGTGATGAAATTCGCCAGTGGACCAAGCGATGGAAAATCAAACTTAATGAATTAAAATCTGCCCATGTCAACTTGACGAATAAATCATTGGTTAATCCGCCGACAATCAGCTTAAACGATGTGATGGTGCCGAACGTGAACTCTGCTAAATACTTGGGTATGACTCTGGATGTTAAACTTAAATGGAAAGAGCATGTGAAGAAGAAAAGAAAAGAGCTTGATCTTAAATATAGACAATTGTACTGGCTAATTGGGCGAAGGTCAAAATTAAGCATATCCAACAAAATACTGATTTACAATCAGGTTCTTAAGCCGATCTGGCTATATGGCATTCAGCTTTTGGGCTGTACTAAGAATACTAACATTAAACTTATACAAAACTTCCAGAATAAGGTACTTCGGAGTATAGTCAATGCACCCTGGTACATTCGTAATAGTGATTTGCATCGTGATTTGGAGATTCCAGATATAAAACTCGAAATAAAACGATTTGCATCGAAGCATGAATCAAGACTAATGGAACACGTCAATGCGGAAGCCTCTCGGCTACTGGATAATGAACATTTGGTTAGGAGACTTAAAAGAACCAAACCCTTCGAGCTCGTTAGTATGTGAGCAGCTACCTACCAACGAACCGGCACTGTGCATCGCTGGATCAACAGTGACCACATTATATTTTAGTTTGTAAGAGTTCAGATGTAAATTGATGGTTAGTCTGGAAAGACTAGTTTCAATAATATAATAAATAAAAAAATAAAAAAAAAAATATATACTTAAACTAGGTATTCCATCTTAGGCCATCTATACGATAATCAGCTCCAATTCTTCAATGCCTCGTTACCACACTGTTTGCTACTGCCACCCGAACACGTATGTAAATCCAACAATTGTATCTTCTTCGTATGTATCGCCTTTCTGGTTCACAGTCAAATGATGATGCGCGATATCAAACAAACAGCAAAATCGTAGTTTACCTACTACGGTTGTGTAATGCTCGACAGGATATCACTTATTTTAAATGAATTACTTGGTTTTACATTTATATTTTATGTTTATAGAATTCATTTATTAAATTGTATGTGTGAGTAGAAATATTCATATAAGGAATTAGTTATTATATGTATTATGTAATTTTAAGTTAAATAACTTTCGTGGCTTTTATTAATTATATTAACATTGCTTTATAAACTGTTTGTTCAATTTCCACCTTTTGTTCAATCACCATACAACAAAACACATGATCAAATGACCTTTTTTTTTACGCACGTTTACTTGTAATTATGTTTTTCTTTTATTATTGTACTGTTTCACGTTTGTATCTCAAAATATTTATTGTTCCAGATACCAATTATACTGTGTGGTTACATCCAAATTGATTCAAAACAAACTTTTGAAATTATTCTTATCACTTAATTTCAATAATCACTTAATTTGGATTAATTGGCATTTGTTTTAGTCTTGTCTTCTAGACGATCAAAAATTTTATACCTTCTCTAAAAAAAATGTATCGAAAACGAAAAATATACCGTGCGACTCATACAAGTACCAAAAATACCGGAATAAATATTAATTATGATTAAATCAAAAAAAAAAAAAATACGTCAAGATATTCATACATAAAAAAAAGAAATCAGGATGCAGTACCACGTTCAATATTGAGCTTTTAATAATTTATGGAATTGTTACAAACAGTATAAGATACTTTGATGTCCGATAAATTTTATGTTTGCTACTTAAACTTTGATATTTTACACATTCAAATAATCTGAAATTGTGCTGAAAGTATTATGCTGAAAACAAATGGCCAGAATTCTGCCAGCAGCCAAATTAGAATACACACGTTTATATGAAATGAATGCATGTATTCTGCTCGACATGTAGAATTCTGCTTAATGGCACTATTTCTAATTTCACTGATCAGAATAAGGGCGACAACACATAAAACTAAAATAAAATGGAAATCGTGACTAAATTCAAGTTGTTTTCTTAAAGTTAGTTGTCTGTTGATTGATAATAGTTTTGTATTCTGTCAAAACCAAATGAAGGATCATAATAATTTTAAAAATTGAAAGCTAATAAACCGAATATAATGATAAATTTATGTTTTATTTAAGTATTTTATACATATTTTTTAAATAATCCTTAATGGCGAATGCATCTCGTGGAGTTATATTCAGAAGCGATAATTAAAAAATTGTGCCGTTGCCTCTCAATTTCGGTTTAAATTAACCGCGTCCATTGCCTTCAATTTTTTTTCAGTACATAAAACAATAACAAAAATGACATATGGCACAATATGCACAAAACTATAATCATATTGTATTACAACACTCAGGATGATTTTATTTCATTTTCGTTGTTTTGTAACACAAAAAAATAACAATACACACAATTCGAATACTAACAGTGACATTGACAATTCGAATTCCGCTTGACACTCATGTAATTTGCAGGCAGCACTGTAGACAGTGCTGCTGGCAGAAGTTCTGACTGATTAAACTGATCACAAACAGGGGTGACACCACATAAAACTAAAAAATATTTAAATCGTGACTAAGTTCAGTTTGTATTTTCATCTACTTTTCTGTTGATAAAAAATATTTTTGTATTCCGTCAAAAAATTATGGAGAAACAGAATAATTTTATAAATGGAAAAATAACAAAATTAATTAAATATTACAAATTTCAGTTTTTATTTTAGTATTGTATACATTGGTTGAAATATTTTTAAAAAAAATCCTTAGTGGCGAATGCATCTTATGAAATTATATCCAGTAGTATATAAAGGGTGGGCCATTTAAAAGTTTAAATTTAAAAACGGTTTGAAATTTTGCCCAATTTATTTTTTTGTTGTAAAACACAATTGCTCCGGCTTGAGATGGAATAATATTTCATCTATATGGCTGCCGCGGCTGGCCTATAGTACCCCATTCAATCGAATGTTGGCCCACAATGCTCAATTAACTCTGATTTGTCGGCATAATACTTGTATTTAACGGTGCCCCACCGAAAATAGTCTAATGGTGTTAAATCGCAGCTTCTTGTCGGTCAATTAACATCACCATTTCGGCTAATTAAACGGCCATCAAACGTTTTGTGACATGAGATGTGTGGCAAGTTGCACCATCTTGTTGAATCCAAACATCGTCCACATCAATAGCATGAAAAGCGAGAATTAACAAACTTTAAGTTTGGTATTATTTAATTTTCTTTTATTCAACAACACGTTTATAAAATTTAGTTTTTACTTGAATGATGTTCTTGCGTTCAAATGCAAGTACAATCTAATTTTATAAATTACTAGTTAGTTAAATTGAAGTTAAAATCGAAAATGCCTACGTTAATAATTTACTACAAAAATTACATAAGTGTTACTTAGTATGGTATTTTATTGTGAGAAAAAATATGAAATGTGAATCTTAAATTTTATTAAAAGAAATATGAATAATTACAAAAAATAAAAATGCATTTGAAGGAATTCGCAAACATTACATTTTATTTGATACGTTGATGTCTGGTATGAATTGTGTTATAGTCATATAGGATCATATAACTCGAATGCAAAAAAAGAGGTTATTTTTATAATAGAAACACAATTTATTAATTCTATTTATTAAGCTATTTGCGTTCATCATGAGAGATCGAATAATAATAATTACAATTTGACAATAATCAAAATGTCGTTTGGCGGTTAATTATAATCAGCGCCTTTTAAAGAGACTAATAATTATTACGTAATTATAAACTTTAGTGCATTCTACATTAAATATGGAAGGGAGATATAACAGTTCCTCCTTTTCAAATTTGTTAACATATACAAAAATGATTTTAAACAAATTTTTCTTTTGACTTAACATTTACATTTTACATTCGGAATTCGAAATAATTACTTTTAGCATTGGAACCGCACGGTTTTTGTTGAAACGCGTGATGACCGCCGGACTGGAGTTTCTACATCTCGCTCATTCGCCAAATGTGGTGCTGGTGCAGTAAACTGTGATGTTGTTGAGCTAGTGCTTCGTTCGGAATAATTTTGGTTGATTTATTTTCAGCTATCAACGGCAACATGATGTTTGGGTAATCCCGTTGAGTTGAATTTGATGATGATGTTGGATAATGATCGGCAGAAACTATCGGTTTGTATTGAGCATCATCTGGTACTGCGACTCTTGTTCGAATCTGATTCTGATGTCGCTTCCATATTCCTCTGTTGGTGTTTACTAAATACAAACGGTTTCCTACTTACTTTGTTTTACTTTGAAGAGCTTGTGGAATAACAACTCGTGCATAATCTGTGTGTAAAAATATAATATTATTAAACGTGGTAATTATGTCTTGACGTCGATAACAGGCGGACAAGTAAGACGTTTTATTTAAAGATTGTGGTAAACTTTTTGGCCAACCAAATTTAATGTATTTTAATACCTGGCGCAGTTCTGATTCTTGCTGCGTGTATTTTGGATTGTTGCAGCATCCATTGGGCAATTTTGAATTGCTTCTTCGTAACCATCATCGATAAAATGACAGGATTCTTCGCTATTATCAAACTTAGTATCAGGACCACTTGGTAGTCTGGATAGTGCATCTGCATTGCCGTGTTTATGTGTTAGTTTGTACATAATTTCGTACTCATAGCCCATCAAAATAATCGCCAATCTTTGTAACCTATTGATTGTGTGTACAGGTAATTTTTTATGTGGACCAAACAGCGTAAGCAGCGGTTTGTGATCTGTCACAAGCTGAAATTTTCTACCATATAGAAACTGGTGAAACTTCGTAACGCCGTATATAATGGACAACGCGCAATTGATAACACAGCGCCAATGCCATATGCAGATGCATCTGTCGCTAATATGAACGGAATCATCGCGGAAATGAATTAATTGAGCCGCGTTCGCAATTGCTTCCTTTAATTGATTGAAAGCGTTTTCTTGATCTGTTTTCCATTGAAAATGTGAATGTTTAGAGTGAAGGCGATTCAATGGAGCTGCTAATTCAGAAAAATTGTTAATAAATTTATTATAATAGTTCACCTTTCCAATAAAAGATTCCACTTCTTTCAAGTTTTGTGGTTTTGGTTTCTTGATTGCGTTCAAACCAGTGATTGAAGGTTTAATGCCATGCTTGTCGATTATGTGTCCTAGGTATTCTATTTCGAGTTTTGCGAATTCACATTTGCCCAAGCGGCATTTAAAACCATTTTCTTCCAATCGATTTAGCAGCATTTGAAGGTTTTTTAAATGACCTTCATGTGACTTTCCGGAAACAATTATATCATCTAGATACACTGCGCAAAATTCTAAATCGATGGTTAGCTGTTCCATTAATCGTTGAAAAATCCCAGGGGCACTGGAGATCCCGAATGGTAATCGTTGAAACTGGTAAAGCCCAAACGGTGTATTGATGACCATGAATTTTTTTGTTTCTTCTGAGAGTTCAAGTTGAAAATAGGCATCCCTCAAGTCAATTTTCGTGAAATATTGTCCTCCCTGTAATCGGTAAAATAATTCATCGATACGAAGAATTGGATGTCTATCGGCTTCGATTTGTGGATTCACCGTCACTTTAAAATCGGCACAAATACGAATCTCTCCACTTGGTATTTTGACGGGTACAATGGGTGTTGCCCACTGCGTTGTTTGAATAGATTTCAAAACTCCTACATCAACAAGCCGATCCAATTCTTTCTTAACAGCTGTTTGGATTGCAAATGGGATAATCCTTGGTTTGAAATAACGAGGCTCAGCGTCAGGTTTTAGCTTGATCTCAGCCTTATACGATGAACATTTCCCTAATGTATTTTCAAATAGCAATTGATGGTTCTGGCAGATTTTGTTAATATTGCATTTCAAATTGCATTCATTATTGTCATCAGGAACAGTATATATATCATTGTATCCATGAACTATTTTGAAATTAAGTGTTCCAAACCAATCTAAACCCATAATATTCGAACCATTTTCTTGTTCCACTACAATTAATGGCAAATTACAGTTATATTGTTTGTATACAACGTCTACAAAGCAAACACCTTTGACTTTGATTGTGTTGCCTCCATATGCCCGAAAAATCTTCGATGTTGGTTTACAAACAGGACTATACCTAATTGTCGGTAGACACTTAGACCTACCATAGAACATGTTGCACCTGTATCAATTTGAAATGAGATTGAACGACATTTAAGCTTCAGTCCAATCCATATTTTATTACATGTGTCATTAATTAAATACACAGACGGTGAATTAATATCAATTGAATTGGTAACGGCTATATTTCGATCCCTAGCTGGACTTGGACTTGAACTAGAACGGTAACGATGTTTGGAAAAATGGTGGTCTCTATTGTAATTTGATATTGAATTGTAACGCCTACAATACTTTTTTTCGGCACTGATCACAAATAGCTTTGGAAAATCAGCACAGTCGACGATCGTGTTCCTCAATACAACCAGGGCACGAACGGTAAAAATTTGAACTAAATCCACGTTGTTCACGAATCCGGTTTCGAAATCGACTAGCACTGCTAGCAATTTTATTAATTTCACCACAAATAGATTCTCCTTTAATTGTCGAACACGTTTTGGTGGTGGTTTCATAAATCCTGGCGGTTTCCAGCACTTCTTCGAGACTTGGGTTTTGTTTTTGTAAACATGATACGCGAACTACATCATGTGGTGTGTTAATCACGATGGCGTCCCTTATTAAGTCGTCGACAAAAGAAACTTTACACGCTTCATTAGAACATTGGAACACGCAGTTTCTAGCCACGCCTCGGAGATCTGCGACCCACTCTGTGTAACTTTGATTTGGTTTTATAACAGTTTTACTAAATTTATAACGCGCTGCCAATATATGCGTTTTCGACACAAAATATTTTGTTAATGTACCACCACTTAAATCTTTAAACGTTTTACTTACCACGTCCCCGTTACACAATTTTTCCAATATATTGAAGATGAAATCTCCGACGGATGATAAGAAAAAGGCACGCTTTTGATTGTCGTTTTCAACACCGCTGGCCAAAAAATGTTGATTTAGCTTCTCCAAATACATAGGCCATTGATGCTTTTTCTCCTCAAACGGTGCAAAAGGTCAACCCATCCATTTTTGTTGGTTTTCCATTAATGTGTTGATGAATTGTTTCTGCTTCGTCAATATCTGTTCCAACGCCGCCTTATCCATCGTTGAGAAGAAATTTTAATCCTCGTCGCCACTTTTATAATAGAAACACAATTTATTAATTCTAATTATTAAGCCGACTATTTGCGTTCATCATGAGAGATCGAATAATAATAATTACAATTTGACAATAATCAAAATGTCGTTTGGCGGTTAATTATAATCAGCGCCTTTTCAAGAGACTAATAATTATTACGTAATTATTAACTTTAGTGCGTTCTACATTAAATATGGAAGGGAGATATAACAGTTATCATGGTGCGATAGGGGTCTTCATTGACCACAATGGTTGCGCCGTCCTCATTTTCAAAGAAATATGGACCAATGATGCCTCCGCTCCACAAACCGCACCAAACAGTCACTCGAAATGGGTGCATTGGCTTCTGTAAGACGTGTGGATTTTCAGAGCCCCAAAATACGACAATTTTGCTTATTAACGTACACACCAAGATAAGTCATAGCTTCATTCGAAAAGATGGTTTTTTGGCAAAATCGACATCATCGTGCAGTTTCCCGTTGGCCCATCTAGCGAAGTGAAAACGAAGCGGACATTTTCGTGCAATTTCCGGCCAATCGCCTGCAGAAATTCTGACCATCTGTTTTCTGCATAAGCCAGAAAAATGTTTGCGTATATAATATATACACATATATAATAGATTATAAAGAGTTCTACATATTTAACTACTGCAAGTAAAATTTATTCTGAAAGCTTGGTAAAGTGCATGAAATCTAAACATATAAATTTTAACATTTAAATTCGAGACATATCGTCTACGTTTGGACTTCCCAATTATAATGATTCTGTCATTGATTTTGCTAGAATTTACAACGAATTAATTTTAGCATATGCGTCAAAATACTGTTTAACCATAAAAAAGTAACCATAAAATATTTTATAATGTGTGATTTTTAATTTTAATAATACGACTCATCACAAAATAAAAATTATAATGAATGAATGAGAGATGCGAGTTAAAACTTGACGTAATCTAAAAGTATCAGCTTTAAATTATTATATCACGTAATATATAATTTTGTTTAGTAATTTTATGCATAAATATATTACTTATATTTCTTTGGAATTATTAATGCGGTGAGTATTTTTCAAACCCAGTCTAAGATGCAAAAATATGTGATGTATACGAGCTTATGATACTTAATGGTTTATGCTTCAAATATTATAATAAAAAATTATAATAAACCATAACTGATTGTATATATGTTGTTTAAATATCAATCATACAAATTTATTATTTAATTATTATGTTAACAGTTGTTTATACATAGCATAAGCAAAGAAGCGATTCTAATTACGTCTATGCTTATGCCATGTATTAATTTTGTACGATTCTATAAAGGGATACATAGAACAGGCGTCACATTCATTTAATAACTTAACAGCAGATACACGTTTCCATTATTCAATTTAATATCATTTAATGTCACATTCAGTGTATTTTAAATAGAACATTAATCTTGGCGTATAGTAACATGATCATATTTTCCAAACTGACCCGCTTGCGTCTGTTGCCGAACACATTTTCTTTGATCTGACGAAAATCAAAAATAATTTTTTCCGTTTATTTTATATGCTTTTTAAATTATTATTTTTGTTTTTTGCGTAAATAATACTGATTCAATTTATAATTTCTCAATGAAAAAAAAAATAACCCAACTAAATGTGACTCAACATTATCATCATTTCTCAACCAACTAAACAACAAATTATAAAAATAAATAATTAAAATAAAGATGTTTTGTTTGTTTTGGATTAATCAGATTCACTCAAGGTTAACTAATTTTTAACCACAAAATCTGTCACATACATTATTCTAATCATTCACGTACGAAAAAATTACACATGATGTGATACCAGGTGAAACTGATTCATTATTTGTTGTTTACAAATGTATTTGAAGTAAACATGTAAGTAATTTAAAAAAAAAATAATCTAAATATACATATTACAAATTTTGAGTGATGATACCATCACTTAGAACTTTTATTAGACTTAAACATTTCAGTTGGTTTTAAACGTAAAAGTGTCCACTATTTCTACATGTGGGTGTAAATATATTGTCAAAATGATCAACGATGTAGCGCATACTTCATATACATATGTATAAGTCGTAGTGTTTTCGAATCTTTCAGAAAATTTTCCATGCAAAAATATCTAAGAAGTTACTACTTTCAGCTCTCAGATTACTGTTATAACTTGTACGGGGTTGAAAACGTTGCGAATTATATTCAATAAATTATAAAAGTAATTTTATTTATACACACTCATATATATATATATATATATATATATATATATATATATATATATATATATATATATATATATATATATATATATATATATATATATATATATACCTTATCCTGTTTTTACACGGTACATACGTTCTAGAGAATATCGTGTAAAAAAAGACACACACTAATGGGAAAATATTAGATTGGTTCAACAACCTCAAAAGCCCTACAAAAATAATGCGATAAAACATACACCAATTTGATTCTTAAATATACAATATGGTCCAGTTTATTTCTCATATTATAATTGTTAAGTAATTAAAACAAAACTTAAAACTAAAAACAATTCACATATTTTTAGAAATAAATACATACTTTAAAAACTTACATATTCAGGAAACATAAATTTTTTGTATAGGAACATAAAAAAATGGTATAAAGACAATGTTTTATTCGGTAGTTTCAGATAGTAAGCGCATTCTTTTGTGCTGCGACGGCTGAATATCACATTCGTCAGTAGAAATACTTAGTACGTCTACATCTTCAACTGCGTTTACTGATAATTGACTATCAGAAACACTTTTAGACACTGGTTTACTTATTTTAATTGCAAATTCGGTTATAGTACGCTGTGTCCTACTTTGGAGAGTTCTTTGTACAGCTCCTTGTATCGAGCCATACAGGCCTGTAGATCTGTTTGAAATTTTATAGCTCTTTCGTTTATGTGATCATTTGTTAGAAAATGATCTGCCAATTTATTTGCCATTTGAAGGCCATCAAGAATTAAGCTGGTGGTTATTGAAGACGGAATTTCGTCCTCATCAGTGCTATCATTTACGTCAGTGTGTTCTAGACCTAGTGCAACCTCTAATAACTCGCCTTCATTAAGAACTCTGTCAACGATTATTTCATTTATATCATCAGCAGTGAAATTATCAAATCCTTGACCTGCAACTGCTTGTGCCAAACTGATTATTTCTGTACACACATCATCGACTACATTTGATGCAGAATTTTCGAATTTAATGCATTTAGGCCATATGGCCTTCCAACAGGCATTTAAAGTCGATGGTCTGGTTTCCGAAACGGCCAAAGCAGCATCTTTTATGCAATCCATGATGGAAAATTTTTTCCATGCATTTACAGTCATATTAACATCATTATCCATTTCATTTGAAATGTATTGAAATGACCGCTTTACGTAATAGGTTTTAAAAGTTGAGATAATACCCTGGTCTAATGGTTGAATTAGGGCAGTAGTATTAGGAGGCAAAAAAACTAGCTTTACATTAAGGTGCTCTAAAATTGGGTGACCACACTCAAAAAAATTTAGCAATTTTTATAATAACACAGTTATTAGATAAGGGTTTTGAAATCTTTAATAATACAGCTTATAAAATAAATAAATAGTATTATTGTCTAAAGAAAAAAATTGTTATTAAATCAATAATAAAATTTATTGGCAAAAACAACCATAAAAATGTTTCTATTATTATTTTGACAACAAAAGTTAGGAAACTTACAATTTTTAGTTGTTAAAATTACAAAATAACTATAAAATTTATAATTTGTACCTCTTATAAAAATAATAACAAGTATTTTTAAATTTATTATTATAAAAAAATTTTTATTATTACTTCAACAAACTAAATTTTTAAAATAATAGTTAATTATTGTTTTGATAGTAATTTTTCTCAAAGTAATAACCTACTGTTAGTTCGATTATTAAAAATCTTTTGATTATTTTTTTAATAAATTTTACTTTTAATTTGATAATTAGTTTTTAAAATAGAATACTACAAAATCAGCCAAGAGAATAAATAATTGGTATACGATTCTTGGTAATTAAAATAATAACTTTCGTTATTATTACAGTATATTCTAATTGTTAACTTAATTTGGAACTATTAATTTGATTTCATAGTTATCATCATAATAATGAATAATTATTTTAGCATTATTATTTGTTAAAGTAATAATTTTTCAGGTATTTTGATAGTTTTTGTTATTAATTAAATATTTTATTTATTTCTGACGCTCTTTTTTAATTTACATTCATTTGCGAGTTAGAAACAAATAAATGCGGTTCGACAATAACTAATATTAGTGTAAAAATTTAAATATAATTACCGAACTACATAAACCTAACTTTAACTGTTTGCATATTACGGAAATTATACCAAAGTATATTTCAGAAATTTTTGAGGTAAGTGAATTTTAATATTTATAAGTTTATATTAAATTTTGAACTAATGTCAGTATAGAGATGGTGACATTCTTTTATATTGTAGATTAATTGTCAACAAAATTTAACTATTTTATTGGTGAACAATTGATCAAATGCTGTAGTCAATTCTGAATCGTTGAGATCCTGACTTATAAGAGATATTTATAAAATATATGCTTAAAGCATAAGTGAATCAAGAACTTAAGCATCGTATTAGACTGTGACAAAAGTGGAACGTAAGTTATTTTAAATTGCGTAGATATAATTATTTTAAAGTATCTTAATTCTAAAACTTAATTAAATTTCAGATTCATTAAATAATTATCATAATACAGTTTATTTAATTTCCACCATAATATTGTAGTTTTATCAAATAAAATAATTATAAGATTACAGTCTTATTAGATAGATTAATAGTTTTATTTATTATGAGGTGCTTCTTGTGTAATGAAAATTATCTTAATGTAAAAACATTAATGTTTCATTTAAAAATTTATCATTCGCTTCAAAAAGATAGTGAATTTCAATGCTATGAAGAACACTGTTTTCAATATTTTTCTAATATTAATTCATTTAGGAAACATATAAAAAAACATGAACAACAATCTATTTCAAATTTTAAGCCACAACAGACCTCTCTTGATTAATAAATCCGATTTAGAAGAAGTGTATAAAAAATCTTCTGAGTTTACGATTCAACTGCATAACCTGAACAATTTTAACAGAAAAAACGTATATACAATTCAAAATTTTGTGACAAATTATTTAATGACTCCAATATCGAATTATATTGAAAATATGATTGATTTAGAAAACCTACCGCCAGAAACTAATTCTTCTTTACGACATATAACTGAATTATTAAGAAATCCATTTAAAAATACCAGTTCAGATTTTAAGCTTAATAAATCTCCGCTTAACAGTGGTTTACTTTGCCCATTAAAACAATTTTCAATCAATAACGAGGTGGATGTGATAACTCACAAAGGTGAAGCAGTTTATGATGTAGTTGAAACCAAAGGTGTATTGCTATCTTTAAGATTTCAAATTAAATATATTTTGGAAAAACTAGGAATACAAATTGATGAATTAAAAAAAAATATTGGTGAAAGTGGTGTGTTTTCTACTTTTCTTAAAAGTCAACTCTGGCAGAAAAAAAATCAAAATATTCCAATACAATTTGCTTACCATTTTTGTTATATTTTGATGAATTTGAAATAAATAATGGTTTAGGTTCTCATTCAGAAAATATAACCGGTATTTATTTTTCATTGCCGTTTTTAGATGGTTTATCAAACTTTGATAAAGTATTTATTGGAGGATTTATAAAATCAGAATATTTTCGAACCTTCGGCAATGATAAATGTTTAACTCATTTGATAGATGAAATAAAGTTTTTGGAAACAACGGGGTTAGTTTTAAATTTACCAAGTGGTGATACTCAAGTTTTACTTATCTTAGGTTTAATTGTAGGCGATAATTTGGGTGTTAATAGTATTTGTGATTTTAGTAAATCATTTTCTGCTGTGCATTTTTATAGATTTTGTACCTGTCTCAGAGACGAAACAAGAGTAACTAACCAAGTTCTGATTGAACATAAAAGAACTATTGAAAATTATAATAATGATCTGCTTCATTTGACATACAAAGAAAGCGGCATTAAGAAAGATTCAATTTTTAATTCGATTCCTTCTTTTCATGTGATGGAAAATTATTTCGTAGATATCATGCATGATATATTTGAGGGTATTTGCCACTATAATTAAATATTACACCAAAAATAATTAAATATTACACCAAAAAAACGAAAATTTTCTCTTTAGATATACTTAATAAAAGAAAACTGAATTTAAACTATGGACCAATTGACGTGAAGAATATTTCTGGTGAAATTTCGATTAACGATCTCACAAATGGTAGATTAAAAATGACTGCTAGCGAAATGAAATGTTTTACTCATTATTTTACTTTGATTATTGGTGATTTAATTTCTATAAATGATGAGATTTGGAATTTTGTTATTAATTTTCTTCAAATTATAGACATTCTGTTATTGAAATCGATCACAAATGAAAAACTAAAATTATTTTCCGAATTAGTAGAAAAGCATTTAGAGGAATACTGTCGATTGTTTAATGATTCACTCAAACCTAAACACCATCTATTATTACACTACACTGAGGTAATTAAAAACTCAGGTACTCCTTCAAATTATTGGTGTTTCCCATTTGAAGCAAAACATAAGGAAACCAAAACTTATGCGAGAGTGACAAATTCTAGAAAGAATATTTGTTTAACACTCAGTAAAAAAGCTCAGTTGTCTTTTACTTCATTTTTAACACAACCGATACAAAATCCTGTTGAAGTAGATAATAAAAATGAAATTTGTAGTACATATCACACAAGGCTTTGTGAAAAATTTGAAATAGAAAATGTTATGTTCTTATGTTATTCTCAAATTAAATATAAAGGCATATTATATAAAAAGAATTTTTTTCTAACAATAAATAATACCGCATTAGAATTATTTAAAATAATAGAAATATTTGTGCATAAAGAAAAAGAATTTATAATAGTTTTAGTTGATCAAATTAAGGTTAATAAATTTCATTGTCATTATCAATGTTTCGAAGTTGATGAGGATCAAACTGTTATAGTGGAAAAAATCTTTATTAATATAAACATGCTTTCTGGACCACCAATACATATTGTAGAAATGGTTAATGGAGAAACTATGATTCGCATCAAAAATTATTTTTAATTGAAGAATAATTTATCAAATTTTTATTTATCTCATACATCAAACACTTAAAATAACATTTACTAAGCGAAGTTTAAATGGCGTCTACTGAAGAATTCAGGTATCACACTAGTAACGAAGGACCAATTGTGCCTCTAGCGATTCGATCAGAACAAGGAACCGTTTTAACATTTTCTGATTACAGTCCTCACAACAATTACATCGAATCTGATTATCCCATATATATATCAGAACCACAAAACCCGACATCTCACCTATCGAAAGAAATAAATCTTGAAGAACAAGAGACATTGAAAGAATTATTAAAATCTTGGAATTGTGAATATATTTTTCCAAAATGTGTTGGTAAGCATATGTGATTTTAATAAATTACTTAAGGTTACTCATGATTTTTATAATTTTATTTTCAGAAGAATGTGTGGATATTGAATGTTTAAAAATCTTCAAACAACATCATATACAAAAGTTGATGAATGGATTTCCTCTAGGTTATGCAGTGAAATTTGAACATAAACTATGTGCGTGGCAAAGATCAGAAGCATCAACTGTTTACTTAACTATACCAGAAGTAGATATTTCTGTTGATGAATACGAGAAAAGAATTATCAATGTAAAAGTTATTATCGATTGGACAGAGTAACTATGGATTGGAAATTATATCAGAGTACAAAAAAGCACGAAAAATGACAAATGCACAACGAAATTTTGTTGTAAATTGTATTGTAGATTTTATTGTCACCAAAAATATAAAGATGACTACTAATTTAGCTAAAGATGTTGCAGATCAAATCGTTGGTATATTTGTATATGAGGAAATTGTACGTAAATATATATATTACTTATTTATTCCAACTAATCGTGATGAAGTTTGTAAAAACTTTATGCATTTCTTAGTTTTACCCTGATGAAATAGAAGAAATATTATAATTTACATATAAAATGTATTAGCATATATACTAATACTATAATTGCTAATACATTGAAAGTATTATAAAATCAATTTCATCAAATTTTTACTAATCCAATGCAAAATTAATATTTTGATTAATATTACCAAGATTGACAAAACATAACAAGATAACATAAATTAGTGAAATCTTATATTAGTATCATATTTTAATATTTTCAGTCTACTTATTACAATAAAATAAAAGGTAAACATGTAAACGGAATAATTTATCAAAAATATTTTAACAAAACAAAATCGTTACCAAACGTTGGTTTAAAGAAAAAGTTTACAGCAGAAAAAAGTGAAGATGAGCCTGCAGATAAACTTCCAAAATTTGGTATTTTAAACATTAATTATACTTAGTAATGTGTATATATTCATTATTGATACTAGTCTTTATTCAGTTCCTGAGGAAAATATTGAATCGCATTTAGCATCTCTAAAATTGAATGACTGTACATGGTCCGAAATTGAAGACAAGTGGCAAAAAACTTCGAATTATCGCTTGAACCAAATAAAAAATTTGGCAACAACGACTGAAATTTTAAAAAATTGGGTTCAATTTAGTACTCCATTGGGGTATAAATTAGTAAGAATAAAGATGACATGTGGTATATAATTAAATAATGATTTAATATTTATATATATATATATATATATATATATATATATATATATATATATATATATATATATATATATATATATATATGTTTAGGTTCTTATAGACTTTAGAAAAATGTTTCCTTCAAGTTCTAATATGTTAACTGTAGTGGATACATTTCCTAGCCAAATGTTACCAATATTTAAAAGCAAAATTAAGGAACCTGCTGCTAGATCCATAATTGAATCACTTAATGGAGATACAATGACACATAGTAAGTTTGTTTTAAATATAACAAATATAGATTTTTATTTTAAGCATCCTTTTTCTTTCTTGTTACAGATGGGCTATTGTTGAGTACATTTTACCTATTGCATTACATATTGGTACCAACAGCTAGAACCGTTGCCACAATCAACAATAAAAAAAAACATAAAAAATATTCTATTCGTGACTCACAAATGGCTTTTATCATTGTGGGGAAAACAGTACAGCAATTAGAGGAAACAATTCAGAAAAGAATCGAAGAAAATCTACCAATTCAGCCATTATTATTAGTCAGAGGAACAATTGATGATCCTAAACAAATATGTGTCTATTATGATGATATTAGATATAGTTTGGACTGCGCTTCACGATCTATAGACGTGTGTTTCAAATTATTTCATATTTTCAATCTTAAATATCCAGTTGCTGCAAATTTATGTTGGTGTTTTTTGCAACAATTTTTTTTAATATTGCACTTAGTGACGTGGATCAACATCAATCAATTAAAACGTTGATAAATGAACTAAAACCAATTTAATTAATTTCTTTTTAAATAATATTAAATGTACAATTATCACTTATTTTATTAATAAATAAATAAAAAAATATTTTAAAACAATGTAATACGTGTTTTATTTTACATTATAACTTTAATTACAAAAGACTGTCAATAAAATTTAAATAATAATTATAATAACAACAATTTATTTTTAAAACAATAGTGTTATTATTACATTTACAAAATATTTATTGTTAAATACATAATTCTGACTATTAACGTCATAACATCTCTAGTTAATTTGATAACTTCTACCTTTAATTATAAACTTCAGTTCATTCAATTAACAGTTATATAGTAAAATTAATAATTATTTTATTTAAATATATATTAGTTAGACCTATTACATGAACCACTCATACTATTAACTACAAAGTTTTCGCTATTAAATTATGTACTATGCTTGTTCAATCGATAGTTTTACTATTAAATTTATTTTCAATTTTGATTTTCTCAATATTTGTCGCTCTCAGAAATAGTGATTATTTTAAGAACTGTCCATTAAATTGACAACCATTTTTTATTGGATGTATATTAACAACTTTTTTATTAATTTAATTGCAATTTTATTAATTAAATTGTAAAATTTTTTTGAGTGCAGGAGCATTGTCTATCAACAAAAGGATTTTAAATGGCATAAATTTATCATCAGTATATCGTTTTACTTCTGGAACTAAACAACTGTGGAACCATTCACTAAAAACTGATGAGGTTACCCACGCCTTTTTATTTGTCATCCAATGGACTGGCAAACTTTTAATACTGACACCTTTCAATACTCATGGTCGGATAGATTTATTGATCAATAGAGGTTTTAGTATGCGATCCCCTGATGCTTTACCGCAGAACAAAAATGTGATTCTATCTTTCGCCACTTTAAACTCACTAGCACTTTTTTTCATGATTTGCTATGTACGTTTGGCTTGGCATTCTTTTCCAGAAAAGACCCGTCATATCGGCGTTAAAAACTTGGTCACTATTGTATCCACCTTTTTCAATTTATTTGGCCAACTGCGACGGGAATTTTTTGGCAGCTTCAATATTTCCGGAAGCTATTTCACCTTTGATCTTGACATTATGAATTGCATGTCATTCTAAAAATCCTTGCAACCATCCATTACTAGCAGCAAATTTATTTTTGTTGTCGTCGTTGGGTTTTGAAGAAGTTGACGGTTCCATATTTTTTATTTGGTCATTAGTTCTTAAAGCCTTCTGCTTAATGGTATTGGTATCAAGTGTTATACATTTTTGGGTGTAATCTTCTATCCATTTCAACAGAACCTTTTCCATTTTTTCCATAACTATATTTTTAGTATACGAAGAGGACTTAGCACTCAATTTGGTACCGGAAATCACGGCTTGTCTAATTGCGTTTTCATTTTCTTAACTGTCCGAATTGTCGCTTCGTTTAAATTCAACGATTTTCCAACAGAACTGGAACCTTCACCATTTCGAAGTGCATCTAAAATTTGTATCTTGGGTTCCAAAGAAATCGTTTTTCTGTTTTGCATCATGGCTGAATTTAAAATTTTTTAATTTATTCAATCTATTATGCTTTATGGAAAGTTTGAACTTACCTTTTCAAACAAAACACAGCAACGGTTCACTTTAAATAAATTATATGCTTCACAAAAATCTAAATTTGAAAGGTTTTCTAACACAAAAATTAACAAAAATTAATTATTCTATATATGTACATTTTCTTTTCGCTAAATATTACTTTTCACTTACACTTTACACGTTCAATAGAACTCAGAAGCACTTGAGACCTCAATATAAAATAAATAAATGTAACTAGAACTGTGTAAATTGTAAATCCCCTACTTATACTCGTATAAATGCAAAAGCAAAGTTATTTTTAAATCGTGTAAAAACAGACCGTGTAAAAACAGGATTATCTATATATATATATATATATATATATATATATATATATATATATATATATATATATATATATGTTATATATATATATATATATATATATATATATATATATTATATATATATATATATATATATATATATATATATATATATATATATATTATATATATATATATATATATATATATATATATATATATATATATATATATATATATATATTATATATATATATATATTATATATATATATTATATATATATATATATATATATATATATATATTATATATATATATATATATATATATATATATATATATATATATATATATATATATATATATATATATATATATATATATATATATATATATATATTGTAACAAATTTCAAGAACAACTTACACTTGGGTCTGGAAATTTGCCACAGACTCTCTGTTGGATGATCCAGCACAGCATTTTGCAAAAGGTTAGGTTGTAGTCGTTCGGCGGTTCTTTTTTCTGAGCCACCAGAAAGCTAGAACTTGCTGTGAATTCTAAATCATGCACCAGTTTCGAAGACGTCTAATAAGATGACCAATTGAAAGATTAAGAAGTTTACGGACTTATTTTATTTGTTTGTGTGAACTCCAGAAACCAAATAAAATAAAAATTCGTATCAATTTTATGGAAATATAATTTCATATAATTATTAAACAAAATTAATCCAATACTTAAAATTGTGATATTTTACACACCATCACCAAAAAAAAATTTAATTATTTACAAAAAAATCTTTAAAAAAATTTACAAGGATACTATTATACTAGAAAACTGTCGCCGGTTGTAGCTTAATGGTTAAGAGTTTCTCTTAATGGTTAAGAGTTTCTCATCACGCCACGGTCTCGAGTTCGATTCTCGCCATTCACAAAACAAATTAACATGCCATAAAAACGCGTTTGTGTGTAAAAACATTCGTTGGGCTGACCACCTACAATGTGCACCAATCGTTAAAATGGTTCGTAAGATCTCAACTTACCGCGTTTCAGGTAAGGGTCGTTTACGGCTTCTAAACCATAGATTATTATACTAGAAAACTACATCTCTTACAATTATTAATTCTAATGTTTTTCTTTCTACTAATTAATAATATTTATAAATTAAATTTTCTTTTATTGTATATTATTTGTATTTCAGTTTAGTGTATGTCACTTTTTTTTTGATCCTTTAAAATGAATTCATATTAAGTTGCGTAAATAATTAGTTTACTTATTGTATTTTAATTAAAATTATTATTAGAATTTTTTATTATTATGTTCTATATAGAACGAGTACGGCAAATTATTATTATGTTCTAAATAAAACGAGTACGGAAAATCTGTTTCGAGTTTTTTAAGTTTCTTGTATATGAACAGCGTCTGATGAGGTCCACCTCGTACCAAATTCTTTTTGCTTCTCCCATTTCCAACTTCATTCGTAACCTTTTCAATTATTTTTCAATTAGTATTTCCCGATTAATTACAAGTACACCTAACTTCATAACAAAAAATGTTTCTTTCCAGGTGTGATACTTCGAATACTAATTAATTAAACTTAAAATTACACAACAAACATATTACCTTGTGTGCTTCGCCACAATATATATATACAGTTTAACCTCCTAATAAGACCACTCTTTAATCGGTCCAATTCCAAATTGGACCACTCTTAGTGTTACAAAAACGGTTTGTCATAAGAATATGCCTCTTGAATCTGCACTCCGCCCTTGTGGCGCGGGCATAGAACACTGCGGCGTGGAGCGGGAGGTACCGGGTTCGAATCCCAATAGGGGCCGGATGCGAAAAGGGAGTTTCACCATCGATCGTCTGGGCGGTGCGATCGTTGGTGAGCATGAACTCATTTGAGACCCAGTTGGTGGTTAAAATCCGTGTGCTGTCCCATCTCCCATGTCAGTACTATAAGCTGGCATGGAGCTATGCAATGTGCAGATGGTTTCTACGTAAATTGGACCTATAGCCGGGACGTACAGTACTATGGTGGAAGGTCACAACGTCTATTACAGCCTGAGTGACAGCAAAACACTAAAAAAAGTGCCTCTTGAATTTGACCACCTCCAAATTGGACCTTTGGACCACATTTTTCCTTTAGTTTTGGGTTTCCTTACCTCTAAATACGACCGATAAAATTTCTGCAAATGTATCTGCTGTTTATACATATGTATATTTAATATATAGGTTTTATTCCTGTTGTGTAAAATATTGCATATGTATTTATTACAGTTACACTTTATTTTCAGTTGTGAAAAGAACTTTACTCAAGTAGGAAGTAACTGATTTACAACGCAATTAAAGTGTAGCGAATTGAGAAGTAAGTACAAAATGCAAAATGAATAAACAAAAGAAGCGATTCATCGAATTAAATTTATCGGAAAAAATAAATCTTATCGAAACAGCAGAAAAGGAACAACTGTCACAACGGCAATTAAGTGAAAAATTTAAGATAAGTAAAACACAAAGGATCCTGGCGAACAAATCGAGTATCAGGGCAAAAATTGAAAGTTTCGGGTTATTAAAAAGTAAGCGTGTAACATCCTGTACAAAATACTTGCATTAATCCTGTGCATTAAATAAAAACCTTTATCAATGGTTAATGATGGCCTGTTCTAAGAATTTACCAATTTCAGGAACATTATTGCAGTCAAAAGCCTTAAAAATGAGTGAAGTATTAGGTTTGCCAAATTTTACTGCTTCAAATGAATGGCTGCAAAAATTCAAGGATAGACATAACCTCCATTCGTTTCCTTAAGTGAAGAAGGTGCATCAGTTGATATGGATGTTGTTGTAAAGTACCGCGATACCTTTAAAGTATTTCAGCCAAGTATTTTACATAAGTTACCTTACTTTACCTTATTATTTAAATGTGAATTACATAAAGTGATTGAATTGTGATAGGTAAAAATAAATTAAATACACTTAAATAATTTTTGTTTAATTAAAATCATATTGTTTTTTTATAAATATTAAATTTTTTTTAAATATATACATATTTTTATATAAATGTGACACTTTAATGGATCATAACATTGTGAAATCGACTGGTTTAGGCTATTTTCAATTGAAGCACTTACGGTTCTAACACTTTCGGTACTTCGAACGGTGCTTCGTTTCACTGGCACATATTTTGACTCAAACTTATCCGATATAAGATGCACAGCCTGTCGAATAGGAATTGGCGGGGGCTCAATAATAAATTATATTTTACATATTTAGAGCAAGAGATGTTGTTCCGGTGTACTGCAGACTGTCGAATTATAAGTCACTCTTTTTTCTTCAAGCTTTTCTTGAAGTTAACATAAAGTTTCAAAAGAAAACGCTAAAGTAAATAAGGTAAGACTTAATGAAGTTAAACAAAACAAATTACATAAAAAATACCATTTTTTATAGCAAAACTAAATGGATATATTTTGACAGATGTTTATAACATAACTTATAAATTTTACATTTTTTTTTGTTATTGAAAAAATAAACAAAAATCCACTCTGAATCTACACTAAATATAAAAAAAAACATAATTATTCATTTTCCACGAGAATTAATATAAATTACACAAAACAAAATGTTAACATTATGAATTACCATAAAAAACTACTATAAAATGCTTCATATTCAAGAAATGACTTCACTTTTAAAATATGACTTCACTGCACATAAACGATTTCGCATCCATATACAATTTTCCCTTTAAAATATTTTTCCAATAGTGAATAAAAATATTTCTCTTGATATCTGCTGTCAGTACTGCTATAATAATTTTTTAATAACCATAGAACATTTTTGTACTGGAAATATTTTGTATTTCTCTCGCACATAGCGAAGCATTTTTATCCTACTGTAACTATACTGTCAGTATTTTTTTCATAATGGAAATCAGGCATAATACGTATTTCAATAGTCGGAGTAATCACATGACTATATCCCTAGTTTCGTCTAACTCCTCCTCAGTTTTTTCGTCACAATACGTCTACTGACCTCTTGGCCGCGATAAGTCTAGTGGTTTGGTTCTTTGCGATCTACTTGTTACAGTGGAAATCAGCATTTGTATGATTTTGATATTTGTCTTCTTGGTAACCCCAGAGCTGGCTGCCATATCTCCATAAATGTTTTAGAATTTGTTTGTATAACAACAGTTTGCTGTGGATCGCTAGTTCAGATTGTCTCCCTAAGAGCCAATACATTGAATTTTATGTTTAGTTCATCTCTTTTCTTTTTTATGTGTTCCTTCCATCTAAAGTCTTGCCGAGATATTTAGCAGTGTTTGCAAGTGGTATTGCTATCGAGTTTATCGTTATTGGTATATAATTAATTTTAAGATTTGTAAAGTTCACTTGGTTTGGTTTTGCTTCATTTCTATAAATTCGCCGTTGTAGCACGAGCTTCTCTTAAGACTGTTTGTGCTGGACTATCTGTGCATAAGTAATGTTTTCGTTTAATCGATCTCTTTGCATGTTAGGAGTTAGCGGCTTTGATTCCGAGTTTTTTTTATGGGTTGTATATTTCTTATTGTATCTGGTTAGCTCTCCTAGAAATTCACACCGTTTGGAGTTGGCTGGATGCTGTCCTTTACAATTGATACACTTTGGTGCTGTATTTCGGGGAAATGTGTAGTCGATTCTTGCATGTTTTCCTGCACATTTAACACACCTTGCTTCACGGTGACAGTACTTTTGTATATGATTACAATCTTGGCAGTTTTGTATATGATTACAATCTTGGCAGGTCCTCAATAATTTGATCTTTTGAACAAGTTGGATGGAGACCTCTTGCCAATACTTTAATTGATCGTTTGTTTTTATCTTCGTAGGTATACCACTGGTGACCATCAGAATTTAATTTATTTAATTTTGTGCAATAATTGCATTGGAACTTGTGATGTGGGTTTGAATTGGCGATTAATATGAATCACTGTCAAACCGCTTTATCTTTATTCTCTCATGATTTTATATTTTTATTGTGCGGAAAAGCATCTTTCGGTACTAGCTATGCTTATTGGATAAGTAACCAAAATAACAGCCATCATATTAACATGGGGAAATAATTCTTCATCACAAATATTGAGTACTTCTAATATATTGGCTTAAATATCAACGTCCTTCCTATTCTTCCAATTTTCTCTCCACAATTCCATCTGTTCTTTACATAATTTAACTTCGTTAACTGTTTACTTCATCTGCAAATGATGGTATGATTTTGTTGACGGTACGGTTTATTTCAATAACATTCTTGGTTTTGATTATATAAGGTAATTTAATATTTAAATAAAATATATTAAACACTTTTTCATTGAAACGATCTTTCAAATCGCCGATTAAATTTTCAAGCATTGGAATATACAATTTTTTGTTTTAAATAAACTTGCTGAAATCTAACAAACTTCAAAGCGAAGTTTGAAATTAACATTTCTACATCCATTGATTTTAATATTTCTTCAGATTCTAAGAAAATATCATTAAAAATCATATCTGCCTCAGTACGTTTCAATTCCAAACCACCTATAAACTTTTTATGGAAGTCTCAGCTGTGTATTGCTCTCATTTTATTTTTGTAATAATTTGCTTAAATTGATAGATGTGGAAAGTAAATCCGCCAAGGCACAAATTGACATAAGAAGGTAGATGTAAAAAATATATTCACTAGTGATTCTGCTTTTGATGCAGTGCGTTCCACAAAGATATACTATTTAAAACTTCAACAATTTCTAAAAGGTCCGATTGAAATTTTAGGACGTATTCATGGTATTAAATCCAAAGTGTTTCACACAGCCTCAGAGGACTTATATATTTTTATTTGTTAAAACGTTTTGTTTTTTGAAGAAACATTACAACTGGTATAATCATTATTGTTACCGCGTTTTGAATTCGTGAAACATTTGATGTTTTTAAAATTGAAGGTTCATTGCATGGTTGTAGCTTGGACAATAAATGTCATTTATTAATATAGATTTAAGTTCTAACACAGCACCTTTTTATCAGATGTCATAACTTTACAACCATCTGTCGATATCAATATGCAATGTTCGAGAGTTAGACCTATTTTATTAACATTTTCTTTACCGTTTCATACACTTTACCGTTTCATCTAAACCAAGCACATTTCAGATATGGTTAAAACATTTGCTGTTTCATGAAAAATAACACTGTAAAATTTCGCGTGTTTAATCCGATTCAAAATATTAACACGGATAAAATCAACGCAACAATCTATTAAATCATTTTGAGTTGTACGTAGCTTTTGCAGATGCAAGCATTTTTACATTACGTTTTAATATGTTCTTGTTCCGAACAATTTGTGCATTTTTGCTTCCTTTTGCAGTATTTCTGCGTGTGTCAAACATATTTTGCACATCAACGGCTTTGGTATGTAGTAAGTAACACGTCTGTTTACTTCGTATATGGAAATGTTATGTGGTAGTGATGTCGATCTGAATGTAACCTTTATTGCGGTGGTTGGTTCCACCTTCTTTTCTATATTGTTCCATCTGTTGGTCCGCTTTATTTTCGTTATTTTTGTTGTTGTTACGATGAGAGTTTATATCGGCGTTTACAGGTATTTTGTTGATGAAACCTATGGTTTCCAACATGAAGTTTGGTACGTATGTAGAGTAATGATGGATTCTCTAAATCGACGCTATTTAATATTTTGTTTGCTGTTTCCATCTCTCTTGTTTGAACTTTGACTCGATTTTTCCCGAATTGTTTCACTAATATTATTTTCCTAAAATTGAGAGAGTTTAATTTTCGGCTATTTTAAAGTCTACAATTCCGTTTTTTTCAATTATCACATAGTATGGTCCGGCGTCCCCAGGTTGATATTTATTTTTGTTGTTCTGAATTTTTTCAGAAAATTGTTTATTTTGTACCGGTGTGTTTTCGGTGTTTGTCTTTTTATTTTCTGGTTCGAACCCCTAAAACCTTTATTTCGGTTTTCAAACATTTCGGCGTCATTTAACACGGCGTCCTCCGCCATCTTGTTTTTTTATTATAGTTTTATTTGGTTTTCTTTCATTTTTTTCCCTCTTTCTAATCTATTTAAATAGTTATCATATTTTATTGATTTCACTAATTCACTTCTATTATTTTTCACTTTTCTTTTAAATATTCCGTTCAGTTGTGTCGTTTGTTCTTTTAGTCTCGACGCCTGCACGTCAGACATTTATATATTGTTTTAATACACGTTTTGTTTATTTTCGTCCTTATTCAAAATTATCCTTATAAAATCACTCTCAATCCACTTTTCATTTTATTTTCCACTTTATATATATATATTAAATTTTATTCACTTTGAATTTACGTCGAATCAAATACTTTTATCTTTATTTAGATGTTGTTCGCACGAGTGCTAAAACGATAATGTTCCTTTCATGTTAATTTTAAAAATATAAATTGATTTGACAAATGGAATTCAGTTAAAATTCCGGAGTGCATGCTGAATTGCTGAATGTTTTGTTAAAAGGGATAAATAATTGTTTTGTTGAAATTTTTTATAACTATTAATAGTTACACAAAATTTCAACAAAACAATTATTTATTAACAATACCCAGAGTAAAGCACACATAAAATGAATTGAAAGAAAGGACAGTTAATTAACTGTCCTTTTTTTCAATTCATTTTATGTGTGCTTTACTCTGGGTTTCCACCTGCAGCGCATATATTTGCATTCTGTTTTAAATTTTTTTCACACGTATAGTATACATTCAAAACAAATTCGTATCGGTATACAAATTTTTCACTCACACATATAAAAATTTACAAAGCGATTTGCAATGAAAAGTAGTCGCGCATAGTACTTTTTGCTTTGTAAATATTTCATTTTCAACAAAATCAAAAAATTTCTCTTATTTTGTTCAACGGGAAGGGTCTTATTTTGTTTCAACGGGAACGGTAAATTTTATTTTGTTGCAAATACCGTCAAAACATTTATTTTCATTTTAAAACTAATTGGTAAATATCATTTGAATATGTGGATTATTTGCTCTGTGCAATTGTATTTAAGATGAAAAGTGTGCTACCCAATTGTATTTAATGAAATAAGTGAATGAAATAATGTAAAATTAAGCCTATATTCCATGGGAAATTATTGCTGTCAGCAAAAAAAAAAGCGAGAGAAAAATATATATTTACTTGTTGTGTTACGAAACAACAATGCTGTCAGCAAGATTTTACTGACAAAATATTTATCATAGTGTTAGTGTGCTGCCATACTGTCCTATAAAAAAATGTAAACCGAAGCACTTTTTATGGCAACATTTTTAATACATCTTTAAAAACGTATAAAAATGAAAACATTTTTCACACACACTTGTAAAATAAATCGTTCGCCATTTTTATGGTACAATGTCAATTTTTTGTATTTCGAATTTCATAACGTATTTCATTGAATGCTGTGAAGTGAAAATATTATTAGCGAAAATAATTAAAATATACGGTTTTGTTTAAATAATAATATAATGGTATAAATATTAATATAATATAACATTTAAATAATATAATAGTACTCATTAAACATAATAATTACTATGGACAAATACGGTAAGTTTGATTTAGGTTTTTGTTATTTTGACGATTGGCTATTGGTAATGTAATTACAAAATTTTTCAATACCGAGCCTATACATTATACAAATATGTATTAAATTTATCATTAATCCAAATGTACTAAAATAAAACGAGGTTTAATTTTTTTTACTATTTTAGGAGCAAAAAAAATTCATATATTGGAGGATGTCCGTGTTGATAATGTTCTTCAGGGGGACAATAGTGGAAGTTCGGATATTCAAACTTATTTTGCCACCTTCTACGATGAGGATGATCAATATGATCAAAATCCTATATCCGACGAAATCGTTTGTATTACCGGGTATGGAAATGAATCTGAGGTTTTCCCACCTCATGAGTGCGAGACGACTATAATGACGCCATACCGAGACCTATAGTCACTTCACCCACGCCGGCACCTATAGTTACGCCACCCATTGCAGAAAAAAATTTAGAGCAGTTTACAGGTAAAGATGTCATCTTAATTTTAGAAATGTTGGTGTTTATACACGATTTTATATTAAATTTTTAGAGTTAATTGTTGATGCCGTACGAACCAGGTCACCACTATGGAACATTAGGGATGCCGAGTACCGTAACCAGACTAAGAAAAGAAGGCTATGGGAAGAAGTTACCCGGGAATCGAGTAATCAATTGCACAAAATCAAAACTAATTGATTTTAATTAAAAAAATGTCCTTAGCAGATTTAAAAATAAATGAGTTCAACGTCTTAAAAGTAAGGAAACATTGGGATTTAATAAAGGCCTCACACATGCGTTCTAAAAAAAGCCTCCCAGTGGCGCTGCAGGAGGCAAAAAGGAGTATAGGCACAGTAAACTTCTGACATTTTTGGATGATGTGGGTGAGCCGAGAATGTATGTATAATATTTTTTTATTTTTAGATTAGAATATTTAGCTGTATATCTAAAAAAACTAATTTTTGTTTTGCCGGTTGCTTAGAAGTGTAGGAATATGTGGCGAGATCGAAGGCGCTGATAATTCGGAGGATATTCGCCAATTTGAAGAAAGGGAAACAATGACACCTAATAGTCGTAAAAGTAAGTATATGTAGATGTACATAATATTACATATAGGTACAATTAACGATTTTTAACGCTTCACCAATATTGTACTTATGTATGTAGATAAAATATAATATCTTTCTTATTCTTTTAAGGACGTAACGTAGAGGAGCGAACGTTAGACCTACAACAGCGGTACGTAAATTTGTTAGAAAAAAAGACGGCCGCACCTTTGCCTTCTTCACCAGTTAGTGCAACCGAATCCAACACGGTTGTAAGTTTTTTGATGTCTTTGGCACCATACATGGAGCAACTTAATGTTTTTCCACGGCTGCAAGCCCAGCAGGACATGCTAAAAGTTTTGGCAGATGCTTTAAAGAAACAAAATGATAAAAGTTAAGTATTGTTCCATATGATTAAATCAAAAATTTAGATGTTTTAGCGCTTTTTTTGTTTTACAGGAAATAATTTGTGGCGACTCGTTCTTTTGGTGCAATGAAATATTTATTTTATTTAATTATTATTTTATTATATAATTATTATATTATCAAGAATTAATTATTTTATTTTATACGTCTAAATTATTTCTTTTATACATTTTTAATTATATATAAGGTTTTTATGCCTAATTGAGACTTATTTCTAATTTAGATGTCTCAATATGGCTTTTCCTTAATAAAATATGAAATTTGAAAATGTTGCTCAATTTGTTATTATTATTTTATTTTTATTATTATCTAATCTGTTTTGGGGCTCAAGGCACTTCCTACTTGTTCGCTTATGTACTTGCTTTTACGACATTACAGTCAAATCGAGGACGTACGATACGGCTTTATGTACTTGCTTTTATGCCATTACAGTCAAATCGAGGACGTATGGTACGACTAAAGGTCCAATTTTCCTAACCATCTGCACGTTGCATAGCTCCATGCCGGCCTATAGTGCTGACATAGAAGATGAGTCATAGTTGTGTTCCCTCACACCACAGATCGTAATCTCATGGTGAAAAATACCTTTTGCATCCTGCCCCTATCATAACCACATTATTCTCACACTCGTTTAAAAGGAAACTAATTGAAATATTTAATTTTAGTTTATTATTTATTTATGTAAGGAAAAGCACATATGGAGACTCATCATACAAAATACAAATTAAAAATTAAGCCTCCATTAGGCATAAAAACCTTAAAGCATGCAAATAAATTTTACACAAAAAATTATTTAATATATACATATAAAATTTTTTTCATTGTATCCCATTGTATCCAGGTAAACTAACGACATTATAACGTTGCCCTTCGCTAACATCCCCTAAATTAACAAGAAAAAAAATTACATCAAGGACATTTTATTAAAAATATGAAACGATACTTATCTTAGATTTAATCTTTTGATATCCGTGAGTCCTGCCATTCTACTTGTCCGTCTCCAGAAAAATAATCGGCAAATCGATCTAGAATTTGTTTAGCTGTGTTGGTTGAATTTCTATTCATTTTTAGAAGAGGCGTAAAGTTACTGTCGATACTATTCCATGAACCTTAAATAATTATAGTGTTGAATGCATACATTATAATGGTAAATTGTAATATTTTTATAATTACGAACTAAATGGGTTACCTGGCACTATAACTCCATCAATTTCTCGATCTATCAGATCGGAAGTAATGTATTTGGTATTATTCTGTCTGAGCCAGTTGTGTAAGCAGACACAGGACAGGATAATGTTCTCAACCAATGCTTAATCCGCAATGATCGGTGTCTTAAATATACGCCATTTAGATACAAGAATACCAAAACAATTTTCGATGATACGGCGGGCTCGGCTTAGTCTATAATTAAAAATTGTTTGCTTCTTCAACGGGGTACTTGCATATGGTTTCATCATATTTTCGTCTAAAGCAAACGCATCATCGGCTACGAAAACATATGGAGCTGTAAAATTATTGCTCACATTTCGTGGTTGAGGAATACTAAAAAAAATTAAATTCAAGTTTCTATATTTTTAAAATTATCTCAATACTTACGGAAGCGTTTTTTCATAAAAATGCTTTCCAAATCGACATTCTCTAAAAATTCCTCCATCGCTCTGGCGACCAGCGGCACCAATATCGCACAATTATAATTTTATTATTATAAAATTATAATTGCGATCGCTGATTGCCATAAGAACAATGGAGGAAGATTTTTTGTAGTTGTAAAATTCGGAGCCCGAATTACTTGGCGCCTAAAGTAAAATATAAACTAGTAAAATAATTTTTGGAAATCTGAATTTATCTCACCTGAATCAATACATGCTTGCCATCAATGGCTCCGATACAGTTTGGAAAGTTCCACCTTTCTTCAAATCCGGATGCAACAGTCTTGAAATAGTCCTTATTTATCTTGGGAAATACTCTACTTTTTAAGACTGTTGTGATGGCCTTGGTGGTTTCGGTTACAATTCGGTGAACACTGGTTTGTGAACACTTATAGGTATGATCGCCAAGCTTGTTTGCGATTCACCCGTAGCAAGATATCTACAACATAATAAATGTTCATATAGAATTAAATTGAACCATTTAAAAATATTCGATCTATATTTTTTATAAGGGATAATATATATAGTTTACATACCTCAATGTAACTAAATAGGGTTCAAGGGCGTTCTCACTACAGTTTCTTTGGAAATTATCGGCCCAACCATAGCCAGCAACTCGTCAAATTCACTAGCACTCATGCGTGTATAATTATAAAATAATTTTGGATCTTGCCTTACCTCTTTAAATATATAATTATATCCACCGGTTCGGTCCCGTTCCAAATAATATGGTCGTACCCAATATAATGTTTTTCTTTTTATTTTTTCCGGACACTATTTAATTTCATTATATTTAGCGGATCTAAATAATCTAAATCATCCAAATCCATAGTGATAATACACGTATATAAATGATTTTTTGTATATAAATTTTTGGCAACTGATGTATGTTACAAATTTTATGAAAATTTTAGGTTAAGTCAAAAATGTGAGTGTCAAAATTATCCCATAAAATTTTACTATAAAAATGAAACAAACATATAAATCTTTTCTCTGTTACTCTTATGGATTTTTAAGATTTTTTTTGTTTTCTGTAAAAAAAATGCTGTTAGCAAATTTTTCCCATGGAATAGAGGCTTTAAACAGATAAATAAATTTTCAGTCTTTTAATTTGAAATATTAAATCCTATCTCACAGCCGTTGTACTGTTTCACCTGTCGTAAAATATTCTACTAGAACATTTCGCATTTCCTTAGCGGTTGAAGATTTAATTCTTCTTCAATGAAGTAATGTAAACACAAACGGTTGTTTATAAGATTTTATCAATTTGATATTTATTTTAATTAATCGCCAAATACACTTTTAAAAATAATCAAAATAAATATTCAAAAACACAATTTAAGATAATTTGTCAAAAATATACCCGCATACACAAGTATTATATACTAATACAGCCACAGAAAGTACCAAAAAAAAATTTCCCTTTGCAAATATTTGCAATGCATGCCAAGTGGAAACCCTAGGTTACTGCTTTTTTTTTTATATATATATATTTTATACAATGCTATCTTTTTTGGGGCTCAAAGCTCTCCCAGCTCTTTCGCAGTTCGCTTATTTACGGTCTACTTTACGCCTTAACGGCCAAATCGAGGACGTACGGCTATAGGTCCGATTTTCGTAGAACCATCTGCGCGTTGCATAGCTCCATGTCAGCCTATAGCACTGACATGGAAGATGGGTCGGCCCATGAGTTCTGCACTCCAACAGGCGGTCATAGATGTGTTCATTAACACCATCGATCGTAATCAGATGGTGAAAAGTCCCTTTTGCATCTTGCCCCTATCGGGATTCGAACCCGGTATCTCCCGCTCCAACTGCCACAGCTTTAACCACTGGGCGGTAGATTACTGCTTTCATCTTAAATTGTTTTTTTTAATATTTAAAATACCGATAGAGCCATATAGCAGTGTTCAATTTTAAAATAAAATAGTAAGTATGTATTTAATAAAATAATTAATTAATTTGCTTGTTACATATAAATCAATCACTTTTAAGGTTTGTTATTCGTGGTAAAAAATTGTAACCTTGAAACAGCATCTTCATGTGCAATGTAAGCTGTAAAAATTAGTTAATGTTTGTATCTTGCAATATTTCGTATTTTATTTAAAATTTTATAGAGCGAGTACGTCTATGGCGAAAGCACTACAGAACAAAATCAATTGGAGTCAAGTGTTTCTCTTTCGAATGACAGTGATGCAGAAACTGCCACCAAAACACTAAAACTAATAAAAAAAAATGGAACTAAACAAATTGATCCCAATAGATTTGGCTTTTGCAAATCCGGCGAAATAATCGTTAGATAAACAAACCGGAACTGACACTAGAGATGTTTTCTACCATTCGCATTAATGGATTTTTTGCCAAATTTGCTTTATTTATTATCGATTTAACTACTGACGTCAGTATATCTAAATCATAAGCGTTTGTTGCTCCTGTATTTAATACAAAGCGAGGAATGATTCAAAACTGCGTTTTAGAAATGCTATAACTTGCTAAAACCGGCACAGCTTCTCTTTACATAGCCATCAAAAATCATTTTTTATCAAATATGATCGGACTAGCATACGATAACGCAGCCACCATGTCTGGCCTAATTTTAGGGGTCCAAGCTAGGTATTCAAGGAAGTTATCCCTTATCAATTTTCCATGAATTTCATTTATCATTCATTGCATTTATGTACTGTAAGTAATGCATGCACAGAACTGCCCTATTAGGTCGAACAATTGACATGGAACATTTTTAATTGTTTTGCTCATATCTCAAAACATGTTACCGATCTGCAAGAATTTTTTCCATTAAGCCCCATAAAGTTCTGGGTCTTTCTGGGTTAACTGAATTTTGGAGCAGTGTGGTGCTCTACAATTAAACTTCGTCTCTTGTGCAAGAAACATTGCGACAAATTTGGCAGAGCAGTTGAACGATTAATAATTTTTATTTTTATCATACTCCTTGATAATCGTTAATAAAATGAATTTAGAATTCCAATCAGAATAAATTCGAACTCATACACATTTCAATATAATGGAGACTAACTTTAAACTAATATTAAGCTACTTTCTAAACTTTAATTGTTTTACAAACGCAATAAGTGTACAAGAAATCGATTTCCAAGATGTTAAAAATCACCTAACTGTAAAACAATTAACATGGGTTCTACTATTGAAACTTTTTTTTGACAAATAATCTTGATGAGGTAGTTCATTCTAAATTTTTGGAAAACATTTAACAATTTTATATTGAGCTTGCCAAACAAATTAAAATCCGGTTTGACTTTAGCAATAACACATACAAACATTTGTCTTTAATTAATCCGTTAGTAAATTCATTTCCAAAATTAATCTCAAATAATTTTCAAATGGACGAATTTAAATTGTTGACGACTTCATCACATTTAGTTGAAATAAATAAAACCAATATTGAAGAATTTTAATCTACTAAAGTTGGATCAATTAAAAGAGTGGGTAGTTACCTTATTGAACCTAACAAAAAATATAAAAAAACAAATCAGTTACTAATGAACAAGATTGTTTCAATGATGGCGGCAAAAGAACTTCTAACTTTACAACAAAAAAATCAATTAGATAAAATTGATGTAAATTCATATGATCATTGTTTCTTGGGTCTGAATTCGCCGCATCTTTATTAATTGCACACACTACAGAAGACGATGGTGTTTGGTTTATATTTAAATTCGAGGCACGACTAGCCATCATCAAATGACTCAGAAATATTTTTAATTTATATGCAAATGCGGTTCATATAAGATGTTCTCTTTATATTTATTCCTTTTGGCATTGGTAACCGAAAAAATCCATATAAAAAAAATTCAAAATTACTCATTTCTCACTAGCCCTACTTAAGGTCTATTTTGAAAAACAGACGCACACTACCAAAGGTTTAGTACGATTTGAGCGTTCTTATTCTCTTTGCAGTTGGTTATGTACATTTTTTGACTAATGAGAAGATCATATTATATTCAAAAATACTTGGTGGTATGCGCTTTTTTATTTTCGTAAATAATATTTCATATAAATTTAAAACAGTCCGTTGACCACGTTTGCTTATACTGTGAAAGAAAACCGAGCAAATGTCATCAATTAATCTGGAGATTTTTGCAAATAATTGAAATTTGTACAATTCAACTCTAACCGTATAAAATAACGGAAAAGAGAAGGCGAAATTCTAAAGATACATTAGATGGATGATTATTGAATTAGCTTATTTATATTTTTTTTATTTATCACAGTGATTCAATTTACAGCAAATTTCTTGGAAACATTATGGGTGGTTCAAATTTTATTGACCTCCAAAAACTCTTCTTTTGTCTCGAATGCGTTATTAAGAAAGAATTCATTGGAACCAATGAAATGATGTCAACATATAATAAATATTTTCAATTTTGCAAACTTCTCAAACAACCGATTAAAATTTGATCTTAATAAAGCCATTAGTGATTGTTTCGCATGTGGCTGTGATTCTAACAATCGATAGAAACGCAACATATTAGTCATTGAAAACGCAACATTTGTGTGTCTACCGCAGCATGCTTGGGGACCATTTGATTGATTGACCAGAAGGTTACTTTATTTAATTAATTACAATTAGGAATTATGAAACTGTTCGGTTTGTTCTACCTAATTAATTCATGTTTGAGCATAAACGATTGCGTCTATCAAAAAACATACCTGTATAGCAAAAATACAAAGCATGAACATTTTATTATTAATAGACAACAGACATGTAATGACTTACTTAATTTTCTTTGAACATTTTTTTATGAATTTGTAATTCTTATTTATATTTTATACAGAGAAATGAATAATAATTTTGCGCAAAATATAAATGCGTTTGATATATGATGATAAGGTAATCACAGGTTTACATATGCTCCTAATATTTTATTTACTCTTCATTGAACTATTACTTTAATCTTTCTTTAATAAATGTTTGTTTATTTTAATGTTTTATTTCTCTTAGAAAGTAGGTGGTAATACAAAACTGACAAACATTCGTACCGATCGTTTGATGATTATACAATTCATATATTATTCTTTATTTTAATCATCAAACACAAAACTGGTCTACAAACAAAATGTAAGTGAGTTTGGTGACCAATATTTAAGACTTACGCAGATTTGAAACGCGACCAATAGTATTATTTATTAACTAACCAACATTTAAAATTAAGTAGTTTTATGTTTAAATTATTTATTTAAGTGCTTTCGTCTATCTACTGTCTAAATAAAAATTAAGATACACTTCTTGTATCATCGCATCGCCATAATGTTCCACATAATTTTCGTAGTGAACCACCATCATGGTAAGTTAATTGTAACATCACTTCAGTCTCAATAAGTAAAATATTAAACAGTTTAAATTAGAACACCGATATTAAAATTATACAAGAAACAGCTTGAGTATCTTATGATAAATCTTTTGATAATGGTGATAACATTAATTACAGTTGAGAAAAATTATTTTTATTGAAATACCTTGAGTTCTCATCAAACACAGTTTAATTACAGTTTACTACAGACGAATTACCACTTATCCAGACTGCAGATTCAACTTGTGGAATTTGTAACCCGTTGAGAAATGAATGGATGTTGCTGTTTTTGTGTCGCAATGTGCATATGTTACGTGTACTGATTTTAGCTCGATAAGCTAAATTTTCCAATCCCATGACCATTGGCTGATTATATCGAGTGCTTGCTGTAAGTAATCAACTTCTTAATTCTGTGATTCACTTGTTGTCAATACTGCTGTTGACAACAAGTGAATCGAAGTGAAAAGTTCTGATGAATGTTGTTTCCGTTGTCGGTATATCGGAAGTGTTAGGTAGAAATAAGATGGGCCCTAATACGCTACCTTGGGGTACCTCTGCTGTGGCTGGATAAAAGTTGCAGTATGATTCTTCATGGTATACTCTAAAATTTCGTTTGAAGAGATAAGACTCGAGCAATTAGCAGTAATTTTGTAACAATATTTTACTTATCATGCAGATTAGACGCTCGTGGCATACTTTATCGAAACCCTATGATACATCTAGAAATACGGTATGCCTCGCGGATTTTTTCTTGATCGGCGAATTTCCAATCAGTTAATTTTTTAGTAAGGTTAGGTTTCATTTTCTTCTTTATGACTAATGTACTCAAAGTCATTAAGACCGGTATGTGATCGGATGTAAGTTCGTCAATGTCTTCGACTTCAATGTAATTTGAGGCTATTCTTTTCAAGATATAAAAATCAATCAAATCAGGAACCTTGTTGAGTCGAAATTGTTTAAAGTTGTAGCCACCGCCTTTAATTATGCTACGTACAAGTTTATTAAAAATGTTGAGATTTTGATTTCTTACGATATTATGACAACCACGTCAGTCAATTGCTCCTAAACTTAGTTCTGCACTAGTTGCTTTTCCTTGTTTTTGAGACATTGATAATAAACTGTCTAGCGTAAGTTGTTTTTAATTTCTTTCTTTTAACATCTCAAATGACAGACTTTTTTATCCAAAACACCTCGCCTCGCTTTAGAACTGCGTTCAAAATTTGGATCAAGTTCCACAAATTGGTCCATAATTTGTGGTACTGTTCCAATGCTGTTGTTGAGGAATTCAGTTTAAACCTTTGCTGGTGTTTCCACTTCTAAAGTAAGACTAGTTGCTCGATCTTGTAAAGTTTGAAGAACTTCTTCTATACCTGTTCATCCAAACAGCCATTCCTGTCTTGTGTCAACTCAACGATGTTTTGAATAATATATTCTTCCACTATTTGTTCCGTGTATATTTCTGGTCATAATTTATTCCATACTTCGTTTAAGCATTTTGAGATTACCTCACTCAAGACATTATCGATGTTACGATGTTATAAACTTTCCATGTTTGTTTTATCGATGGTTGATCTGAACAAATAATGAAACAAACCATTCTTGAAAAACACTCATTATTACCCAAGCCTTATTGTTTGATTTCCAAACAATAGGTAAAGTTGATTTTACGATTCCTCGCATCACCCGTGGCGTTTCATAACGATAAACTAACAATGGTTTTATTTTAAAGTCACCTTTAACATTGTCACCTAACAGCAAAGTTAATATGTCTTTTTCTGCTTTGGATCCTGTAACGGACGCTAGATCTTGGACATTTTTGTAACTCACTATGATTTTAACTTCCGTTAGCATAAAAAATTACTGACATTTATACGTTGCAAATTAACACGTGGTCAGATAGGAGAGGTATTAGTTGCCGTGGGTGTTGTGTTAATTCGGATGCAAACGTGCATATGACCACATAAAAGCAAATAAGAATGGATTCTCTCTGTCATATTTACCTAGCCTCTCACAATTCTCGGTAATTAAAATTTTCGTTTTAACTTTCATTTTAACTATTTTGATGATTAAGAAAAAACAATATAATATTTGGTTGAAACAATAATGCAAATGAAATTAAGTTACAATTCTTGTAAATATCATATTAATTATTTGATTTAAGATCCGATACTTCATATACGATATAAATAATTTGTTACCTGTTAACCTTGTGGTGAGGTGATCCGTTAAACGCGCTTCCAAGGAACAAACCCGCCAAAAGTAAGTTTCTAAGCTAAATAATCAAAATATAGAAGGCAGTTAATTAAAGCGATATATAAATATTTAAATAAGTAAATTTATAATAAAATATAATAAAAAGAAAAATAATTTAATAGAAAAATGTGATACAATTCGTCCTTGAGTTAGTGATGTTCACCACTAATGATACAGGTTGATTCACCGCTTTTTGGTTTTTCTGCTACGTGGTAATATTGACTTTAGACAGACCCGTTCTTGAGGCCACCAATATCCATTATCGTTCTTATATATGTGAATCCGTAAGTCGTGCTACCAAGCATCAAGTTTGGCTTATTGCGCTATCCAAACTTTTTGAGTATTCCACCAAACACTATTGATCAACTTCAATACGATTTATATGGAGATTTTTTTTGTTTTATTGCTGATCTTAAATTGGTTTGGTACTTTTATCACCATACACGATATATTATCAGCAAAATAGTATATATGTATCGCACAATATTAAACAGCATAACATATTTTAGGCACAACATTTAGGCACAATCGTTATTATTAACAGCAAAATTAACTTGTCTAGATGTGCGGATAGCACAGTTTATTTTTATATTTTTTTTAATAATGATATGTAACATTCAATTTACCGCTGAGGTGGCGCAGAGGTTAAAGCAACGGCAGTTGGAGCGGGAGGTTTCAAATATCGAAAAGGGATTTTTCACCACTTGATTACGATCGGTGGTTTGAATGAACACAACTATGACCTCTTGTTGGAATGCAGAATCTATGGACCGACCGATGTATCTTCCATGTCAGTACTATAGGCTGGCATCGAGCTATGTAATGTGCAGATGGTTAGTTAAATCAGGCATATAGCCGTACGTTCTCGATTTGGTTGCAAAGCGTAAGGTAAGAACGTAAATAAGCGAACCGCGAAAGAGTTGGGAGTGCCTTGAGAGCCAAAACAGATTGCATAGTAATAAAATAAAAAAAAATATTCAATGTCATGCTCTTCAGCTTTCTATTCTGCGACTCGCATCCCATTTTTTCCCCGATCGACCATTTTAGCCGCCAAAATCATGATCCAACAGTGATTTTAAAGAAATGGTTCTGAAAATTGAATTTTAATTGCATTCGAATACCTCAAAATCCTAATACTAAATATATCGAGGGTTAATAGAATGAAAAGCTCTGAGAAGAAAATAATAGTACCAAAATGTTATATATATATATATATAATATATATATATATATATATATATATATATATATATATATATATATATATATATATATATATATATATATATATATATTTATATATATATATATATATATATATATATATATATATATATATATATATATATTTATATATATATATATATATATATATATATATATATATATATATATATATATATTTATATATAAATATATATATATATATATATATATATATATATATATATATATATATATATTATATATTTATATATATGTATATATATATATATATATATATATATATATATATATATATATATATACATATATATATATATATATATATATATATATATATATATATATATATATATATATATATATATATATATATATATATAATGTGCAAGTATATAAAGTGATGTACAGTAGGTCCACAAAATAAAAAAAGGTAACTATCAGGGAGTCTTACAATCCAGGTGCATGTTTTTCATCGCGTGATTCTTATGGTTTGCCAGTGATTCTTATGGTTTGGAGGTTCAAGCTTTTCTTGAATTTGATAGACAAACCTCTGCTGTCTTCGAATGCCTCCAATCATCTTGAATTTGTTTAAATATACTTTTGGCTTTTTTACATCAAAAGTTGGCTAAGAAGAATTCGCCGCTGGTTCTCATCCTCCACCCAGATGCTAAGTCTTTTTTCCATTTCCTAAATTTCATTGTTTCGTGTACAAGTAACTATTTTATCCGACAATTCTGAAGTTGTCGTTGCAGATGACTTAATCTTATCGAGGTTTTAATAATTGACTGTGGAAGAAGCTAAGTTTAAAGAGGCTGCCACATCCACTTGACGCTCACCACTTTCGATTCTGCGTAAAACTTGTATTTCAGTGCTTAAAGAAATACTTTGTCTTTGCACTTTTAATGTTTCACTGCTTTTTGGCATCGGTTACTGATTTATGGTATAGTAAATTTTTTTTTTAAACATTTACTCAAACCGTATTAAAAAGTTTTAATTATTCGAAAACATTATTTTCACAATACAAACAATATTCAGCTAATTTGAACGATATTTTAAATAAAACTAAGTTTTAGTATACCGCCCAGTTTTAGTTTTGTCACTCTCGTGGCAGAGGAGGTAGCGTACTTGCTCTGTCAATTGGGGGTCTCGGATTCGATTCCCGGGGTGGTGACGATTCATCAATCACGATTGGGTGTTTTTAGTCTGTATGTGTATGTGGGTTGAACCGTGGGCCTCTAGTGGCATTGAGTTCTGGAATTATTTCCGCCTTTTTTAATTATTTATATACCGCCCAGGTGCGCCATTTGTTGGGTAGTGGTTAAACCTGCGGCAGTTGGATCGAGAGGTACCGGGTTTGAATCCCGATAGGGGCAGGATGCAAAAGGGATTTTTCACCATCTGATTACGATCGGTGGTGTTAATGAACACATCTATAATCCCCTGTTGGAGTGCAGAACTCATGGGCCGACCCATGTTCCATGTCAGTACTATAGGCTGGCATGGAGCTATGCAATGGGCAGATGGTTCTACGAAAAAACTCGGACCTATAGCCGTTCATAGAGTGGTATCACAACGGACCAATCACCGGTCTAAGTGTGCGATAGCAGCTACAATAACCTAACGTAAGTTTTAGTAACGAGAGAGAACTTAATAGCGAAACAGCGGGGCAGTGGTAAGCGGGGTATATATATATATATATATATATATATATATATATATATATATATATATATATATATATATACATAACGGGTTTTTCAATTAGAGCACTTCAACTTTTTTTGAATAAAACAACAAACTGTTCGACGTTTTTGTTTTTCAACATATATGCACATTTAAGTATGAAACTCGATTTCTTTTGCATGACCACCGCGTGCACGTTTTACAAAGTCCAATCTTTGAACCCAATTTTCGACCACTCGAAATTCCAGCATTTTCACGTTCAATATTGGCTCTGAGCTCTTGCAACGTCGCCGGCTTATTGGCATAACCAATAACTTCACATAACCCCAAAGAAAATAATCAAGAGGTGTCAAATCACACGAGCGCGGCGACCACTGGACGGGCCCATTTCGCGAAATAACACGCTCATCGAACTTAGTCTTCAATAACGCGATTGTATCGTGTGCTGTGTGGCATGTGGCCCCGTCCTGTTGAAACCACATGTTGAACGACACGTCCATTCCATTCAATTGCGGCCAAAAAAAATCGTTTATCATATCGCGTTATCGATTTCCATTAACAGTAACGTGGCGATTATCGTCGATGAAAAAATATGGCCCAATGACGCCGCCGGCATGTAATCCGCACCAAACAGTGACTTTTTCGGGGTGCAATGGTGCCTCATGAATCACGTGTGGGTTGCTTCCTGCCCAGTAAAGCATATTTTGCTTGTTGACAAATCCATTTAGCCAAAAGTGAACCTCTTCGCTGAAGATGATTTTTCGGTGAAAATCTGCATCATTTTCGAATTGCTCTTGAGCCCAATTCACGAATCCGCGTCGCTTCCATTGGTCAAACGGCTTTAGTTGTTGTGTCAACTTGATCTTATACGGATGTAGGCCAAGATCTTTACGTAAAATTTGCCATAATGATGTCATAGAAAGGCCCAATTGTTGTGAATTTCGTGTGAGCGACACATTCGCGTCTTCTTGAACTGAAGCCCTGACGGCTGCGAGGTTTTCAAGATTTCGAGTACTTCTTGCTCTCGAGGGCACCGGAACATTATGTAGCGAAAACGTAGACTCAAATTATGCCACTATACGGTCGATTGTCGGGCTGGCTTGTTAAATGAACCTTAAAATAGCCGTAATGCTCTAAAAGTAACAGCAACAGAACGATTATTTTGATAACAAATTAGCACGATTTGCAATCGCTGCTCACGTGTGTAGCATTCCATGATGAAATGTATACTAATGAAGTTTACAAATGACAAAAGAACAATAAAAAATATGGCGTCGTTCGCCGTCCTTATCGGAAAAAAGTTGAAGCGCACCTGTTAAAATACCCTTTATATATATATATATATATATATATATATATATATATATATATATATATATATATATATATATATATATATATATTTATATATATATATATATATATATATATATATATATATATATATATATATATATATATATATATATATATATATATATATATATATATATATATATATATATAATATATATATATCACAAAAACCGAAAAACCCTTTTACACCGAATTCAAAATATATTTTCATTTTTCTTGGTGCTTTTATTTCTTAACACCGAACTTATTCTAAAACTAGCACCGTTCACAGTCACATAATCACACAACCTTTATTAATTAATTATATCCATTAAAATAGTTTAAATCTCAACACCGATTTGATAAATATCATAACACAGCGTTTATAATTTAGAAAAATCCTTTTAGACAATTTTAAAACTCCGATTGAGGAATTTTTAAATAAATAAATATCAAATTTTTATTTTATATTAATTTTTAATTTTATTTATTAAATAATATATTTAAAAATTATAATTTTGGTACTCGTACATACCTACAACTTTGCTTAAAATACGACAGATTTTTATTTTAATAAACTATTAAAGAATAAATTATTAAATAATTTGATAAATTATTAAAATTATTATTCAAATTAAAATCAAAATAAATTCAAAGTAAAACCAAAATTACTTTACACACTTACATATTTTTTAACTCCATTAGTCTGGCGCGAGCTGATTATCATTAGTTTATTCAACCTTAAAAATGCCTCCTGTATAAATAAATAAAACGATTAGTGATCAACCCAGTATCCGACAGTTGAATAAGTAAAACGCTCTAAATAACGTTGTTAAAGTAGCAATGCTGGAAATATTCAATGATAAAGGAATTTCCATACTAACTATAACGCTGTATGACAAAATCTGATTTTTTGATGGGCCTCGTACAATTAAATATGGCTGCTTGATTTGTTGTTGTTGTCCTAGTCTGAAAATATGTGAATTAGTTTAATTTTATAGAAATAGAAATAACGGAATGAACATGTAATAAAATTTTTGGTACACTTACTTTTTCAAAAATAATAAAAACATAAGACCTGCAAGTACGGCAAAGATGTTTTAGTATAAGCAGTACACTGATACTGTCGTCATATTCTAAGAAAATTATAAGAAACACAATAGAAATTAATAGAATTGATTTTATGTGTTATAATAAAATCTTTTTTACTTTCGTATTCTTGAGTATGTTCTTGATAAATTTTAATTTATCGAATGCTATCTATTACCAGACTTTGATGTTTTATTCCTTTCTCAAATTGATCTTATTATATATCACTTATATTACTAAAACGCACACAATATTATTTAAAATAATTTAAAACAATTTGCTCTAATTTAATATAATAACTCGCATTTGATGCACCACACACAACATCCATACAATGACTGAAATTTAGTAGTTTTAATCGTTAATTATTGAGACTTTTTACTCCAAAATATGCCAAAAATGTCTTTAATTTTATCCTAAAGATATTTTTCTACATTTTTGGGGGTTTCCCATTTAATGTTTATACATTTTTATTTCCGTTCATAACTGTTCAAAGCTCTTTTACACCAAACGGGGTAAAGATTCCGAAGTATCCGATGATGGGATGTTATTTTCCAAAATAGTTACTCGATTAGATATAAATAATTTAGTTATTAGGATAAATAATGTATTGACACCGCATATTTTTTTGTGTATATATGTTACGGTTAAAGCCCGAAATGCGGCGAATGTCCGAATTTACCGGTAAATGTCCGAATTTACCTATTCCTTGGGTAAATGTATGTTCAATCTACGTTTATCTGCAAATTTAGACTATATTCACATTTACTCTTTAATTTTTTGTATTAATAAATGATGTCGTAGTAGACCCTAGAATGATTTCGTAGTAGACCCTAGAATGATTTCCTAGAATTGTAAAGGCTAACGGCTTCGGTAACGCTCCCCCTCCCCCGCTTAGCACTCCGAGAGGCTTCAGATTCCAACTTCGAGGGACGTAGGAGCCGGGATAAGCAAACATATGGCACTGCGTGCCGCACGTAGGAACGGATTATATAGAATCTATTAATGGATTTCAGTACACTTCGGTTCTCCATTTTGGTGAATTCGGACATTTACCGGTAAATTCGGACATTCGCCGATTTCGGGGTTTAACCGTAACATATATATATATAAACATATATATATATATATATATATATATATATATATATATATATATATATATATATATATATATATATATATATATATATATATATATATATATATGTATATATATATATATATATATATATATATATATATATATATATATATATATATATATATATTCAAAAAGGTAGATTAAAAATAAAACGATTTAACAGTTTCTCACAGCCACAGGGAAGCGACTGTGACAAACCACTAAATTATTTGATTACAGAGTAGTTGTTGAACCGAAACATTATGTTTTATGATGGGAAAGATTAACAAATATTTTTATATTCATGTGTCGTATTGAATTTATTTTACAAACCTTTATTACAAACACACTTGTAATTATTTATCGATTACCATCATTCTAATAAGAAATTGAGCTGATTAGAATTTTTAATTGTTGAATAAATTATGTGTTAAAAATTTGACAGAATAAATATCAATAAATATAAAAATCTCATATCGTTTCGAGAACTTCCGTCAACAAGAAATTTACATACAATCAAATGCTCATAAGATGGCGCGATTTATTCATGAGCTTGGGTCTTAAACAATTCTATAAGTTATTATGTTCACTTTAATTATTATTTGATATTATTTTTGTATTTAGTATTTTGTTGTCACGTTTATTATTTTGTCCGATGGTTACGATACGAAAAGAAATTTCAAAAATTTATGAGGTTTTTGCTGTGGTAACTCCTCTTGTATATAAATTTGATTAAACACAATTAGACCAAAACCAATTTGCGGATATATTGTATTGGTGACAAAAGTATAAAGGTGCATATATGTAGATAATTATTTATAAACAATAAACCTGGTAAAATATGTCGCTGTAAATTTAAATATGAATTTAGGAAGTTCGAATTCGGTAAAGAAAGATTATGATAAAATGTCACTTTTATCTTAGGAAATTATTGTTGTATACATAATCTGTTTAAATAATGATTGCAGATAATCTTGTTTTGAGGTTTTAAACACAGTGCGAGTGTATTTATTCACGCTTCACGCGTATTTACTCTGTATACGTACATAAAAGTTGTCACGAACGGACATCTTGACTGTCGCTTGTTTTCAATTTATGAATAAAGAAGACAGGCTAGTGATAGATCTTTATAAGTATTGTACCCTACTTGGTTTTGGTTTACGGTAATTTTAACCATCCTTCATTGATTTATAAGGTATTTTCCTTGATTATAACTTAATTGATTTCCATATTTTGGTTTTTTATGTTTTAGATACTGATAAGTCCAACGTTTTCAGGATAATCAGCTAATCTTTAAAATGCCATTCCAATTTAAGGCAGCTATCAACCTTTACTTGAAGGACCGCGCGTTTGGTGCAGGAGCTCTGACAGTTACAAGGCGCTAGGACTGTCTAAAATTCCGTCCTGCACGCAATTAAAGCTTAATTTAAAAAAAATATGATAGTGTTTTATATATCATACAACACGCTATCAGCAAGATCAGATTGTAAGATTTGTTATTAATATAACAGTTTAAGATTTTAAATAATCCTTCTATTCGAACCAAAGTGTAAAACTCTTCTTAGTTTAAAATTGTATTTTCAGTTGTCTTCGCCGTTTCCAAACCAGCTTTCATAATGCCTTCTATACACGGGTCTGGAATTTAGACAGAGATATACTATCGGATTGATCGAGTTTGTCAAAACTGAATATTTTTCAGTTAAACTCCCGATTAATGGTTTTGTCATCTCGAAATAGCACTTATCGTTTGTAATAATATGTTACTATGTTGTAAAGAGGCTAAAACCAACCAAATACTATGCATGATTAATTAGCGAATTTTTCACGATCCTTTTGGAAGGTGTATTTGTGTTGTTATTAATACTCCTGTTATGATTAATATGGTTTTCTAAAATATTTTTGTATTTACAAGTGCTTTAGGAAGTTAAAGTTACCACGGTATGATTTAATTTTATAAAGATTTTGAATATTGCAAAATAGCGTTAATACCAATAGAACAACATTTAAAGGTGAAAGTATACCGGGATAAATTTTTATCACTAATTATATAAATTTTTATTCCAACGAAGTATCACATTTTCTTTCATGCCGTCATTCGACAAAATCAAATACAAATTATTATGCTTAATTAGATTATATATAGATACCATGAATTTCTTCGAAGTTTTGCCAGACCATAAAGAATGGTTGAATCACCAAAATATGAACTGTGCTGGGCGTCAAACGGAGTGACTTGCTGTTTGGCATGACCTTCCGCAGATTGTTAGTGTTCCACATTTGAATGTCAAAATTCTACAAGCATCATATTCTGAATCTTTGTCTTACAACAATTCCGCATTCCATGAAAACTCGTGTCGAGACTGGAATTGGAAATTCTGACCACAACCTGATAACCGTAAAAATATCTGTCGCAACATCACCAGAATTTGGACAGGAGCAAAGGGGTCTATAACATTTTAACGAGACTGACAATGATCGTTTACGGTCATTTTTTCATCATTTCTCGTGGAAGAACCATTGTTTTATAACAATCAAATATACGACGCCCTTTCCAATTTCATCGAAATCGTTCTACACGGAATGAATAAATATATCTCATCATCCTTTTCCAAACCTAATTTTAAAACTTTTCAAAAGAAGCCGCCAAAGCAGCCAGACAAAATAAATCTGCTCACAAGAAATTTAAGCCAAGAGAAGACAACAAGAAAGCCGCTAAGGCTTCCGAGTTGAAAATCTAATATCGCAACTTTAACCAGATGGTCGCATAGGTTGCCACTATTTCTAAAACATCTATTTCAGCAGTGAAATGTGCAGTTACGCCTCCGTCAATTCCGTATTGTGGTTCCCAAAATGGATCCTGTCAACATCTCGGAGGAAATTGTCTTCAGGAACCTGAGTAATTCTTCCCAAGATAATGTGTGACAGTAACTTATATGCTGCGTGCAAAGGATATGAACTTCTTGAAAATTGGGCATAACGCGGCCACTTTCCATTCGTCAGGCATAACTTCATTTCGCCATATCAATCGAACAAGGTCGAAAAGACAGTTCCACAAAGTTAGCCCTCCGAATATCAAGAGCTCTGAATTTATGCAATCACCTCCTAGTGAACTATTTTTCTTTAATTTCTGCATGGCCATTGTGAATTCCTCATAGGATGGATCCTCAATTGCGGTCTGTATTTGAAGGTATTCAAACACAGCTTGTGATACATGTGGAACATTAAGTAGATCAGAAAAATGTTCACGCCATGTATCGAGTACCACATCGACGTTAACGCAGAGGTATCCATCCTTGTCCCAAATGGCAGTTGACCGAGATCTTAAGGTATGGTGCAGTTCGGTGACTCCTTTAAAGAAACCACGCGAGTTGTGCTCATTGCTGAGTTGTTGTACTCTTAAGACCTTGGCCTTCCACCATTCGCGCTATTTCTGTCTACAAATGCATTTAGCTGTCCTCCTAGCAACAACTGCTTTATTTTTCCTTGCGATAGTAAACCGAGTCTGTGCTTCATTATATTTATTTATTTATTTATTTATTTACAATAATTTAGTACTGGCACATCTCATTTTGAGCTTATAAGCTCATTCATAATAAGAGTGTATAGTATATGCATCAAAAATCGGCCATCATTCCAACTCTATGTCCTTTTACTAGCAGTCATTGGTCAGAAGTGTACATCCCCTTTTATTCGGTTCCACAGTTTTCATGAAGATCATTCACAACAGCGACAATTTGCGGAATTTGGAAGTTCATAAAACTGTTCAGCTGTTCTACTGTCCCGAGGTGGAATAAAGTTTACTGAACCTTCTTGCATATTGAAAATGTAGCCAAATTATGATTTTAAATAATTTTGAATTTTTATGCGAAAAAATGAACTTCTAGCTGACAAGAAAGTCAAGGCTTATAGGCTATACTTCGTTGCTCACCAGCAAGACGACACATCAAACCAATCATTTTTGTGCTCAGTTTTCACTATATACCGAGAGTGTGCTGGGCAGTATCGACAACCGAGGTTTTCAACACTTCCCAGACACTGTTCACATCATCAGATTGGTAATTGGATTGCATAATGCTATTGCTGACAAGATCTTGATATTTTCGTTGAGTTTCTTTCTTGATCAGACCTTCACAGGAAAATCGCGTTTTATATTCCCCTGTCCTCCCTGACTTGTATGAAAATTTACATCGTAGCTTTGCAGCAACCATAAAATGGTCACTGCCTACGAATTTGGTTGACGACCGATACTATCACACGTCATGGACAACCCGAGCCTGCCCTTTTGAAATCAACACATGGTCAATTTGGCTTCGGGATGTTTTACGTGGATGTGTCCATGTTTCCAAATGGATGTTTTTATGAGGAAAGAATGTGCTTGCCACTTTGAGATCATGAGCGATTGCAAAAGACATCATTCTTTCCTCATTCTCGGTCGCAGTTTAGTGTCGGAAGTACGGACCTATATTGTTACATAAGTCGGTCTGATTTCTGCCAGCTCTAGCATTATACAGACAATTGACAGGTTATCGATTATCGCTTGCTTGAAAGTCCAAGACAGTCTTTTTTACCTGTGGCCCAATGAGAAATCCAACAATATTTCCGAGGTCATCTCCACTGTCTAGCAACGTATAGCCTTGGGACACATGGTTTCCACTTTAAGGCCATCGAGTTTCTTGGAGAACTACGAGTTCCAGCCGATAATCTTTCATTCATGTGATAAGGCCGTCCAACGCGCCAGGTTTTCTTAATGACTGCACGTCCTATAACTGTCGTGTCCAGGTACTTAAGCGGTGGTTCCTTGTTTTTGTTGTTTTGGCGGTATCCGATTTTTTTCTCTTTTTTGACATTTTCCACTTTTTTACTATTTTTACGGATGCGGGTCGTTAGCCCAGTGATCCAACCAGATGTAGTCGCCTCCTACGACAAGCTCTGGATACTGTGGTGGTATTCTATGGATCTCATGTTTCGTTTGAGATACTTACGAAACATGGATGGCCCCCACTCGCAGGGTCTTTTGTATATAAACACTACGTAGTGTTTATATACAATCATATGCAATGCAACTTTTACTACAAGCCATTATAGCTAAATTACATCCCGAAAACGCTTGGGATTCAAATATCACGATTTTTTTGGGAAGACTTTAAATATTGATTATATATGATAGTGAAACATCTGTAATGCTCCAGGCAAGGGCAATTTACATGAGAAATAGAAGAATAGCAAGGGAAATTCCGTACCTGAACCTAACACTACAGTGATAGATAATGATAGCAAAACCGTACTACTTTTCTATTTGCGCTTGCCGTGTTGTTGCTAATTGGTACATGGGAAATAATTATTGGTATAATATATATGATTAAAGTATAATAAAAAAGATGGTGATTGTTAAGACAAGCTCAACAGTCGGTAATACAACAACTTATTTAATGACAACTATAATTTAATAACCAGCATTTAAATATATTTTATTTGAATTTTTTTTAATAGTATAATCTTTGTTGTATAGACAATTATTTGATATAGAAACAATAAAATCGCTTAAATTAAACATAACAACAGTTAATTAACCAAGTTAACAATTTAATTCATAATAGTTTCGCTTTTTAGAAATAGTGGTGTAAGCCTGCACTAGAGGTACGCACACCATTCCCTGAATACATAATTTCCGATGAATTCACACATTCTAATATGTGATTGGAATTTTTCATGGTCCAGTTCAAAATATTGTAAACATATAATTCAAATGTGAAAATTCGAGTTCTTACCTCATCAACCCTTAAAATGAAGTAGTTGCTGAAGAAAAAGAGGAAACACTTTTTCTTCGGCAACATATCATATTGCTGAAACACCTCAACTATCTTGGTATATATTCCAACTGCATCACATTTTTCCACTTTGACGAAAGTAAAAAAAAATCTCATCCTCTGTCGGAATTCCACTCGTACTACGATGGATAATAATTTGGCAGTCGAAATGTCTGTCGACTCGTCCACGCACATTGAATAAAAATTATTTCTTAAAATATTCCATAGCTCATCCATCTGGCTTTCCCCAATGACATTTTTAATGGTGGAAGTTGTTTTTGTGCGACCGCAAGTTACTTTTTTTAAAACTTCCGAGTCGGGAATAATAATTTTTGAAAGAGAGTTCTCTATTGTTTTAAATGCTAGATTATGCTCCGCGCAGAAAGCTGATATTGGTATTTCAAATTTTGTTACCTGTTTATCAGTGCGTACAAACTGCTCTATTAATTTTTCGGTTGATGCATTTAAATTGATTGACCTTGAATTTTCACGATGCTTCGTTGTTTTTGAATGCATTTTCAGATCTGTTGTTTCTTCAACTTTCAACTCACATTGACATATTTAGCAATATGCATAATTATTATTGCTCTTTGTGTGCCATGGATTTAAAGAAAGGTCGGCTTCCCATAAAATTGAATAGTTGCCTCTTGTTGTCTTCTTTTTGGATTTCTTAAGAAACCATATACATTTTAAACACTTGTCTAATGTTCAAAATATATAAGTTTATAAATTAGTTACTTACTAGCACTTGAATTGCCATTGTAACCATGGTTCAACGTTTTTTTATTGATGGTCTTACATTGGTTTCCATACACTTCCATACACAGTCTTACATTGGTTTCCATACACGTATAGTTACACTTTCATCCGGATTACTTTCATTTGTCTCTATATATGCTATTTTTTTAAATCAAGATATTATACAAATTATTTATTGACTATATGACTAAATCAATTAAAATGATAATAATTATACACATATTGAATTTCTTACCCTTTTTAACTAAGTATTTATACATTATTGCATTTAAATTAAAATTAAAAACCACAGAACTTTATTTCATATAATAACCTCAAATTTTGAGTTATTCTTTATCCATATGATTATATGAAACAAATCCACTGCACTTTTCACCCTGTAGGCATATAAAATGCATTCTGCGAAGATTTTTGATGCGAAGATAATGGGACATATCTCATCTAAGAAGATGGGACATATTTAACGTATAGCTATGCGTTTTATTTTTCATTTCTTTGTTGTAATATTATAATGCAACAAAGAAATATAACTAATAAAAATGTTAATATAAAACTGAACCTTAATAAAAAAATTGAATATTTGGGTGAAAAAACTGAACGGAAAAGTAAAAACTGAGATTTTCAGATAAAACTGAGAATGTGGCAACGCTGTTTGTGGTCCAAATTGAAATTGGTCCGATTAGAAAGAGCTCCCATTAGCAGATTTGAGTGTATTATAGAAACACGAACATCCGCCACGTGGTCTAGATAGTTAGTTCAACAACCTCGAAAATGTTGAATCAACAAGTTTTTCATAAAATGTTTTATTGCTTAGACAAGCTTAATTTTGAGCATAAAAATATAATTTTATCGGATTGTAAACGTAATCGTAATATTTTGAAATAAAAAAATTATTTTTTTTACGTTTCACGGATAAAAGTCATTAACTACCAGAATAACGTACTAAAAAAAATGTAAGATCTGCTAGTACAATCTTTTGAGTAAAAGATGTATCATCATAAATTAAATTGCTTTTTAAATTAATAAAGTAATTGCATCATGCAAAATTTACATATTACGAGTATGTGTATCTGATTGGGAATCGTATTAATAATAATAAGCGACCAGTGTATTGGAGAAAATAAAATTTGAATTCTATAGATTTATTGATGACGATAAATCGTTTATTAATCATGCATGGTAATTCATTTCTTTTTATTTACAATTTAATGACATTAATTCTAGTGAAATCAAGCTGCAAATAAATCGATTGTTGATAAATTGGTATAATGAGACGAGAATGTGTTCTTTCAGGCCAGGCCATATAAATCCATCCATTACGTATATTTTTTGTACAAATCGTAAGTCGAGTGTTTGACCAATTATTTATATTTTCAGTTATATTGATTAATATTAATCACATTTTTATTCATATAAAACTATATACATATATATATGTGTGTACATATTTCCTGTATGAAGTAATAATTAGTCAGCACGATAACGTGTGTAAGTTAATTTAGTTTAGAGACGAAATATGTTTTATTATATCATCTCCATATAATAATTAAGAAAAAACACTTTGTTTAGACCTTCAACAATCAGCTAACATAATATATATTTTCTTGACATATATATTTGCCAATTTATTACACATATAATAAAAAACCATTTATTTATATTTAACTACTTTAATGGCCACATTTTATGTTTACAAGCGTGTCTTTACATCACCAATTGTGTACACTCGAACAATTTTTTATTACATAGAAGACTAGTGAACATATAATTATAATTTTATAAATAATTTATACTGTACATTATGAAATAAATTATTTAAAATTAAAATCAAATATGTAGAACTATAAGCAATATTAATTAAAAAATTACAAATTAATATTTAAATTTAAAACTTGATTAATTATAATATTTTTGACTTTAGAAACTAATATCTGTAGACTTAAGTCAAATATTTTCATATTAGATGTGACATCAGGATCAAATCTATTTCGTTTATTAAAATTTTTAATTGAAAATTAAAATATTATATTAATCGTCCAAAACTAAAATAATTAAAATTTGGTGGTGGTGGTCCGGCAGACATGTAGAAATTAATCAATCAATTTTTGTTATTTATCTTATATGATTGATGTAATGTTATAAAATTAGATTTATGCGTGTTATATATTTTTATATGGCGATTTGACAAGTTTATTATTTAAATTGTGGCGCCATTAAACTGTGGGAAACAATTAGACTTTATATACTATTTTTTATTTAATTTTTTTCGCCTGTAATTCAAACTATCCAATGTATGTGCCATTTATATATTTGATAGCTCGAATTATACTCTCAAGATAAATTTTGGGAAAAGTTGTAACTGTAATGATTTCACAAATTAATTACTATATAATAATGTATTTTAATGACACAGTATTACCATGATTGTCATGGAGTCGGACGTCTTAAGCCATAGTTCTTGGATTTTAGTTTTAATTGTTTGTAGAAGATGTATAAGGTAATATTCTTCCACAAACAATATCAATTTAGTTCTGTGAAAATCGAACAGAAAAGATTTTCAATATAATCAATGCACACTCATCAAGTTCAGACCATACAATCTGCATGTAGATGATTTTCTACCACCAGTTACAAGAGGTTTTTCCAAGACTTCCGTCGTATTTTAGTTATTATTGTTACAGAATGAGGGTCTAAAATTGAAACGAAATTTGACAATTCAGTTCATAACTTTTAATACTTTCTATTAAGTAACAACTTTTATTAACTAACTTTAACACCAATTCTTCTCATTTTGTTCTATATACCGTTAAATATATTATTATTATTATTTTTTTTCCGGTTTTTACAGGCCATTATTGGCCCGTACCGTGTCAACAATCTGACTCCATCGGTTTCGATCACGAGCCCACTCTTCATACTGTTGCAAGCAGTTGGAAGATGCCAGATTGCTCTCTACGCCGTGGAGCCATCGTCGCCGACAGCGACCTCTTCGCCTACCGAAAGGCGGCTCTCCCTTCAAAGATCGCTGTATCATTCGTTTCGGATCAGCACGCAGAACGTGACCGAGCCAGCGTATTCGCTGTTCTTTGATTTCATGCACGATATCAGGAATTTGCATTAAATTCCTGATCTCGTGATTGAACAAAACTCGGTATGTGGCATCAACGTCGCGTTGTGGGCCATATATCACACGCGTGATTCTTCTCTCGAATGTTAGAAGCCATCTTTCGTACTCATCCGTCAAGGTCCAACTCTCACATCCATACATTTTTTTTTTTACGTTTTGTTTTAGTTGGGTGCAGGGCGGACTTTTAGACTGACCTAGCTCCTTGTAACTGTCAGAGCTCCTGCACCCAACGCGCGATCCTTCAAGTAAAGGTTGATATCGGCCTTAAAATTGGACATTTTATACTTCAACGGAAATTGAAAACCAGTCAACGAATTCCACTTCTGAGATATTCGATAAATAAATTCGCGCTTTGCATCTTCAGTTCGAGGTTTCGGCAGCTTCACCGTTAGCCTATGCGCATTAACTGTTCCTCGTGTTACCCTTCCTGGCGTAACAACAGGTGGTATTTTCTCCTTTAATTCTGCAGAACATTTACCATTTATTAATCTATAAAACACGCAGAGTTCTGCAACATCTCTGCGGTGCTGTAGGCTGTCTAGATCTTTCGTAAGTCTGGGGTTTCGTATTATTCGGATGGCACGCCGCTGAACTCTATCCAGCAACTGGAGAGCAGTGCCATATGCTCCACCCCAAACTTGACAGCAATATTCTATGCACGGTCTAATAAAGGTTTTATATATTTGGAGAACCTGATGCGATTTTAAAAACAGTCTGCATCTATTGAGGAACCCGAGATCACGTGAAGCGGATTTGGCTAATGCGATAATGTGTTCATTCCATTTTACATTGTTGGTAATCTGAACACCAAGCAGACGAATTGAGTCACAACTCACGAGAACGTGTCCTTTTACCACAAAAGGGTATTCGTTGTGACTTCTTTTACGCGAGAATGTGCATATTTGTGTTTTTTCTCGTTAAATTTGACCTGATTTTTAATTCCCCACTCAAATATTGTTCTCAAATCGGAATTAAGCGAAGTTACCACTTCCAGCCGTTTACCGTTTAACTGTGAAGGAGTAGGCTCGACCTCGAAAGAAATAGAAGAGTGCAATGTTGCATCATCGGCAAAACTGTGGATAGGCTTCACAGTGCTATCCAACAAGTCATTGATGTATAACAAAAACAAAGTTGGTGACAAAACTGATCCTTGATGGACTCCGGTATTTAGGGAGTGTGTCGTTGATGATCTCCCATTTAGCACGACGTTGAGCTTTCGGTCTTTGAGAAAGCTTTTTATCTACTTGATGGTCATCGAATCCAAACCGTATGCCAAAACTTTACAAATGAGATTCTCATGCCCAACCTTGTCAAAAGCCTTGGATATATCCAAAGCGATTGCAAAGATTTTTCGTGTTGCTCAAGGGCGAGATTCCATTTGTTTGTAACATACGTCAAAATATCGGTTGTGGAGTGGCTTTCACGGAAGCCATATTGTTTATCTGAAATTATTTTATTAATATCAAGATAATGCACCAGTTGCTGGTTAATTCATTTCTCAAAAACTTTAGTCACGGCTGACACAATTGATATTGGCCGGTAGTTGGAGGAGTCAGTTTAATCACAACCATATTAAAGTATCGGTTGCACTATCGCACTCTTCTGGTCGTTTGGGTATTTACCTTGCTTATAAGAAAGCCCTGTGGTTGGGGGCATTCGTGTTTCGTAAATATACACAGTATCCAGAGCTTGTCGTAGGAGGCGACTCAATCTGGTTGGATCGCTGGGCTGACGTCCCGCATCCTTAAAAAAGTGAAAATGTTAAAAAAGTCAACAAAAATAAAAAAAAATTGGATACCGCCAAAATAACAAAAAAAACGAACCTCCGCTTAAGTACCTGGACACGAAATTGAAGATCAGCACGTGGAACGTGCAGTCATTAAGAAAACCTGGCGCGTTGGACGGCCTTATCACATGCATGAAAGAGTATCGGCTGGAACTCGTAGCTCTCCAAGAAACTCGATGGCCTAAAAGTGGAGATCATGTGTCCCAAGGCTATACGTTGCTACACAGTGGAGATGACCTCGGAAATCTTGGGGTTGGATTTCTCATTGGGCCACAGGTAAAAAAGGCTGTCTTGGACTTTCAAGCAGTCGATAATCGAATGTGTAAGCTTTGCTTGCACATGAGATTAGCCAACCTGTCAATTGTCTGTATACATGCACCCACTGATGTAAGCCAATCCCAGGATAAAGATTCATTTTACAATAATCTGGATAATCTGATGAGTTCTATACCGGAGCAGATGTTAAATTGGTGATTGGTGACTTTAACTGGTGACTTTAATGGCAGAAATCAGACCGACTTATGTAACAATATAGGTACGTACTCCCGACACGAAACTGCGACCGAGAATGGGGAAAGAATGATGTATACTTTGCGATCGCTCATGATCTCAAAGTAGCAAATACATTCTTTCCTCATAAAAACATCCATTTGGAAACCTGGACACATCCACAAAATTCGTAGGCAGTGTCCATTTTAACAAAATTCGTAGGCAGTGACCATTTTATGGTTGCTCTTAAGACCTACTCTCTTCTTTGCACAGCATATAAGTTACTGTCATACATTACCTTGGGAAGAACTACTCCTCTAGCGGAGGAAATGGTCGGTGACTACCAAGGAGGATTCCGTCCAAATCGGTCAGTCACTGATCAAGTTTTTTCGCTGCGGATGATTCTTTCCAAGTACTACGAAACAACTCGCGATGGTAGATATTCCTAGATTTCAAGCAAGCGTATGACTCGATCAATCGAGAGAGGCTATGGTATGCGCTTGAATATTTAGGAATACCAAAAAAATATGTACATTTGTGTAAAATTACAGTAACGCAGTCACAATGCTGTGTCAAAGTTTAGAACAGGCTATCGAGAACTTTTGCAATCACTTCTGGTGTTCGACAAGAAGATGCGCTGTCCCCGAAACTTATTAATCTCATATTGGAATACATCCTTCGTAAAAGTGAAACACCTCAGGACAATATCTTTTTCCGACAATCCAATCATCATATTTTTGCATATTCTGATGATGTCTGTTTGATTGGATTGATTAGCAATGGATTGAAAGAGATACTTGATCCACTGGAACAGTATTCAGCTTCTGTAGGTCTCAAAATCAACGAATCAAAAACCAAATATCTAATCTCTGGTTTTCGAGACCAAGACGCAATTGATTGTAGTGGTAACCACACATTTGAAGGAGTGATGAGATTCAAGTATCTTGGATCTCTCATCACTCACGATAATAGTGTGGGAGAGGATATCAAGGTGAGCCTTGATGCTGGCAATCGGGCTTTATATCCTCTGCGTCCACTGCTGAAATCAAAATATCTTGCAAATGCGGATAAGCTGAAACTGTACAGAGTGTTGATCAGACCCGTTGTCATGTATGGATGGGAGAGTTGGACCTTGACGGATGAATACGAAAGATGGCTTCTAACATTCGAAAGAATTAGTAATTTAATGCAAATTCCTGATATCGATCATGAAATCGAAAGATAGCGAGTACGCTGGCTTGGTCACGTTCTGCGTGCTGTTCAAAACCGAATGATACAGCGATTTTTGAAGGAAGAGACGATAGCTCTACGGAGTAGTGAGCGATCTGGCAGTTTGTAACTGTTTGTAATATTATAATATGAAGAGCTGGCTCGTGATCGAAACCGATGGAGTCCGATTGATGACCGATTGTTGTCCGATTGTCCGATTGATGAGGAGACATGGCTTCACAATTACACACCAGAATCCAAAAGAAAGTCAGCTGTATGGGATGCGAACAATATTCATCGACTATCTCCAAAAGAAACCACCATCAACAGCGATTACTACTGTGCAATTTTGGATCGATTGAAAGCTGTAATCGAAAAAAAACGGTCACAATGAACCGTGTTACAGATCGTTGAAAACGATGAAAAAATTGAATGAATTGGGCTTCGAATTGCTTACTCACCCACCATATTCTCCATATTTAACCCCCAGCGAGTTTTTCCTGTTTTTAGATCTCAAAAGAATGCTTTCTATAAAGAAACTAAGTCCAATGATGAAGTAATTGCTGAAACTGAAGCCTATTTTGACGAGAAAGAAAACTCGTACTATAAGAAAGCTATCGAAAAGATGGAAAATCGCTTTACTTTTGTATCGCCCTCGAAGGCAACTACATATGTTGAATAAAATCGAGTTTTGTCAAAAAAACGGACTTATTGAATGACTTGTTATAGGTATCATTTATTATACATATTCGTTTATAAGGGAAACTATTTAAACAAATTAATAATTTAGTAGTTATATTTAGCTAACTTGAGCAATTATTCCACGCCATTATGCATCCTATTTTAGGTCCGTTTTAACCTTTGTCCGTTTTTTTAGAAAGTATTTAGTTTATAAGCGTTTGATTTGTCAGCAAAGTAGCTGCTAATTTCATATAAAATAAACTTGCTGATCAGAACCACCGATCTATCGACCGCTATTGAATCCTTAGCATGTCACTAAAGAAATGTTATTAATTTATGTTTATAGAAACAAAACAAAATTACGTCCATAAAAGTTCTTTCTTTACAGGACCGTCAAAAAATCACCATACAGTACTACAGTCAAAATGAGTAAAAACTAAAACCATACACTCTAATGTGCTCTATGACAGTCGTAAATAAAGACAATATAATTATATTTTGATAAGAACAGATACCTTACGCAAAGTGCAACATGCTCCATATCCTATTCATCATGTAAAATGTAGTAGATCAGAAATTAAATGAGATCCTCCATATCCTGATAGTTCCACTGAGAGAAGAGTGTGTCACGTTGGTTGTTACAAATTAAAGGAAATCTTAAGAAAGAATTCAAAACCTAACAAACCAATAAAACGATGCATGTTAAGTTATTCCAGAATTCTATCCCAGAAAATAAAATAAAAAATCATATGGCAACACTAACAAATTAAAAACCCGCTTTCACAAATAGGAAGTTATCCCAGCTCAGGGGGTCGATTCTCGTTCTGTGAAAAGTAAAGTGAAAAGTATTTTCAGTGAGAAACATTCATTTTCGATGAAGATGGGTTGGCCCATGAATTTTGCATTTCTGATTGTTCGCAAAAGAGAGATACTCACTGATAAAGACCATAACCAACAAGAGCGGTGCAAGTAGGTCAAAAGCCATAAAATCACTAACCAAACTTGAGCAGGGGATAGGAATAATGCCATAAGTCATTGATGGAGACGTTGATTTGCTAGAACTTAACCTACAACAATCCATTGTGTAATTAATTAAGGCTATCAAAACTTCATTTATTACAATAATTGATGTTATATCCATAGATTCGACCATCAAGCAGCTTTCAGCCATCAACTGACTTTTTTTAATCAGTGGGAATCGCTAAAGAGCTTCCACGAATTCCAGGGACATCAGTGAATATTGAAACTGATATAACCATAACCGCGCAGCCAGTGGATGCTCAGGCACCAACTTTTACTCGGTCATCAGTCAGAAAAACTAAACGTGACAGACCAAACGTGTTGAATGAAGAAAACTATTTGGCCAAGATGATAAAAATGAAGAGAAACTGAATATTGAAAAACAAAACTAAATATTTTGGCAAATATTTTTAATAGTTTAATGAAATAAAAATTAATATCAGTCACTTTTAATATTAATTCAAAATCATGAAATCTTATGGGACCTATAAACTAAACATATGACTTGAGGCAAGGATGTATGTGTTGCAATTTTTCGTTTTACACATACATCCTTGCCTTTTCTTCTGCTCCTTTCTATAATGAAGTGAGAATGAGAGCTCATTATATTATAAATTAAATGTTAATATTGTTAATGATAATACAATAATTTATTTGACAGATGTATGTGAAGTTGGCCCAAAAATCAACCCAAAAAAATGCTATGGCAACACTAAAAATTAAATTTCTATCATTTTATACTGTCAGCCCAAAAAAAAATTTATTACGACTTATTAATGATGTCAGCCCAAAAAACTATATCTATCGTGATATATTAAAACTGTCAGCCCAAAAAACTGTATCACGACAGAAAAATTTACAGTCAAATACTCTGAACCAAAATTAAGAAAAGTTGTGTACTTTTCTTAATTTTGGTTCAGAGTATTTGACTGTAAATTTTTTCTGTCGTGATACATTTTTTTGGGCTGACAGTTTTAATATATCACGATAGATATAGTTTTTTGGGCTGACATCATTAATAAGTCGTAATAAATTTTTTTTTTGTATATGTATAGATTTTAAAATAATTTTTTGATAGTTCTGGTCTTAATCATCACCAGTGCAAAGTATTGGACGATTCCAATGGGGATCTCATAGCCACAATGGCCCATATATAGCAATTAGAAAAATTCGAAAAGTGAACATTTTAAGTTGGCCCATATTGCTATATATGGGCCCTTTTTGGCTATGAGATCCCCATTGGAATCGTCAAATACTTTGCACTAGTTATGATTAAGAACTATCAACAAATCGTTTAGAACTCAATTCATACTTTTGTACGAGTATAAATTGGTAAATTTTTACTTTTATAATTGTGATACAATTTTTTTTGGGGCTGACAGTGTTTATCTATCACGATAGATACTTTTTTTGGGCTGACATCAATAATATGTCTTGACATAATTTTTTTTCGGCTAGGATAGAAATATTTTTTGTAGAATATATGGGCCATTATGGTTGTGATATCTTCATAATGATTATCTGTATTTTTCGAATTCTAAAAAAGAACCTTACCTTACCAATGACTAAAAATATTATATTAAATAAATATAATCTTTCATTTTTATATCGCTTTTATTATTTTTGCCGATTTACACGTACCAATCTGTTCAGTTTTTATTTTAATTATGAATTCAATTAAATATTGTATTTAATATACAAATACAAGTCTTACCTTAGAACATACATACATTATATTTTATTATTCAATGTTCATATTATTATATTCATACATCTCGATCATGAAAGTTTTTATTTTATATGTTGGTGTTGTCAGCATTAAAATTCGTGTTTTTTTGGGAAAAAAGGTATTTGACAGATGTATATTAATAACAAAGTGTCAAAATGTATTCAGCAATCTAGTCCAAAATGAAAACGGTTTATTCAGCGTAACTCAGCAAGTTTTTTCATAAAGTCTACGAAATTCGCATAATTTAGTTTTGTGAAATATAAAATGAAAAACGAGTGTGAAAAAAGAAATGAAAATTTGTTTTTCACGCAATATTTTCACAGAACCAGAATCGACCCCCGGAAAATCCACCGTTGTCAGGAAGTTAAAAATTCGTATGAACAACTTGGCCTAGGGTGGGTTTTCGGACAATTGCAACGGAACGATTTTCCAATAATTTTCTCTAAAGTCTACTTATGATAGCCCTATCTCAACTGATCTTATAGATTTTGGGGTATATCGAGTAAGTATTAAGTTTGTTTATGATAAATAAAAATTAATTGCTTTTCGTATTCTTATTCGGATTTTATATAATGTATTGTATACTCATCATTATTTAATTTTTTCTGGGCTTACTTCAGATATAATTTTAATCGATAAAATAATCAAACCCTGGACTGGGCTAACTTCATATATGTGTAAGCGAGTTTTTAATTTATTTGTGTTGCCATGTGATTTTGATTTTATTTTCTGGGATAACTTCACATGCATAATAAACCGTTAAAATAATACAAGGCGAATAATTTTCATATAGGTAACACTATCAAATATAAATTTATATCACTCTTATTATATACATATCTCGTTAAGTTAGGGTGTCGATCATAATTCTAGTTATGATTTTATATTATTTCTAACTTTTATCTGCAAAATGTTAAGGAAATGTTTTTTTTTATTTTTTATTTTATTATATTTTATATTACGACTGAGTCTTGTACCCATTTAGTAATTTACATTGCATAATACGTTTTTCATCAGTCGGGGTAATCACATGATTATCCCTAGTTTCGTCTAACTCCTCAGATTTTTCGTCACAGTAGGTCTACTGACCTCCCGGTCTCGATAAGTCCAGCGGTTTGGTTCTTTGCAGTCTTCTTGTTGAAGTGGTAGTAAGCATACAGCGTGTGTCCAGATTGTCATGCTGATGCAGACATTGTAGATGTTTTGTTGCATGGTAATTAATTTCATTCACGACAAGCTCGATCTTTACATCTCGATGGAGGTTGTCGTTTCGAATGTACTACGGTGTTTTGGCACTACGGGTTTTTGGCACAACCCCAGAGTTGGCTGCCATATGTCCATACAGGTTTTAGAATTTGTTTGTATAACAGAAGTTTGTTATGGATCGCTAGTCAAGATTGTCTCCCTAAGAGCTAATACATTTTTTTGAATTTTATGTTTAGTTCATCTCTTTTCTTTTTTATGTGTTCCTTCCATCTAAGTTTAGCCTTTAAAGTCATGCCGAGATATTTTGCAGTGTTTGTATGCGGTACTGCTATCGATTTTATCATAAATGGTATATGATTAACTTTTAGATTTGTAAAGTTCACTTGGATTGATTTTGCTTCATTTAATTTAATTCGCCATTTCTTTGTCCAATTACATATCAGGTTAGTAGCCCTCTGTAATTTACTAGTGGAGTCATTGATGTTATTTGCTATTGCAAGTATTGCCGTGTCATCGGCGAAAGTGGCCAATGTTGCTTCAGTAATTGGTATATCTCTTGTATATAGGAGATAAAGGATTGGTACAAGAACACTCCCTTGTGGTACTCCTGCTGTTATTCTTTTTAATTAGGAGTATTCATTATCATATCTTACTCGGAAGTGCCTCTCTGATATATATGATTTTAAAATTTGAAAAAATTGTTCCGGAAGAACTCGGTGAAGTTTGAATTCTATCTCCTGGTGCCATACTTTATCAAATGCTTGCGCTACATCAAGGATACGGTTGAGCATATTTTCTAGTGATTTCTCGATTACATCAATAATTCGATGTACTTGTTCTATCGTGGAATGTTTTTACCTAAATCCAAACTGATGTGTAGGGATGAGATTCCTTTCTTCGATAATTGGTTTTAATCTTTTAAGAAGAACCTTCTCAAATTGTTTCGATAAAGTTGGTAGCAGAGAAATTCGCCTATATGAAGCTTTATCATTCTGAGGTTTGTTCGGCTTTAGTATCATAATTACTTCTGAAACTTTCCATTGTCTTGCTACATATCTTAGTCGAAATGCTGCATTAATTATATGCACTAATTTCCTCAGTGTTATCTCTGCTTTTACTATCTGACCCCTAAGATCATACCCTGGAGCCTTATGTGCATTCAGATTATTCTTTATTTTCAAATTAATTTTTTTCAATGTTACAGGTGTAATTTTTTTTCATTCTGTAAGGCTGGAATATTTCTTCTTAGGTAATTTGCAAATAAATCTCCTTTTTGTTTAGCATTTCGAGCTCAATTTTCTTTTTTTTGAATTGGAAGAACCTGAAATTTGGGCATTTTAAGGTTTTTAGTTGTTTTCAATAATGAATAATCAGTTCCTTTTTGCCCAGTTAGAGTGCTAAGGTATTTATTAACTGACTGATTTTTAATGTCTTTTAATAAGTATTTTAATTAGTTACACAAATTGTTTAATACCTTCTTATTTTCCGGATTTCGATATTTTTACCAATTCTTTCATGCTTTTCTTTTATTTTTAAGAAGTTCTCTCACTTCTTCTGGATAGTTAACTTTGCACATCATTTCCTGACTATAATTTAGAATACTTTCCCACGCAGCACTTTGTATATCATGGATGAGATTATCTAGTTCATCTTCTATTTGGACTGTTCCCTGAATTTCGTTGTGAAGACTTATTCTTTCTGTTAACTATGTTTGGAAGGAATCTCAATTGGTTTTGAAGTTTGTGAATTTCGCATTTCTCTCTTTCATAATGATTGTTTGGCTGAGTATCATAATAACTGGTGAATGATCTGATGAAAGACTTTCACTGGTCTCTATATGGATATAATTATCTGAAATCCCTCTTGTAATAAAGAAGTAAATAAAATCTGTAGTCTTGCTGATATCCGTAGGCCAATAAGTTGGTGCACTGAATGAGTGAAACTCGCATTTTAACTGTTTGCCTGCTGCGAACAGTTCTTTTCCTTTTACAGTCGTTAGCCGTGATCACCAATAGGTATTTTTTGCGATATAGTCACCTCAAAATAAAAAGACACTTCCTAGTGTTTTGAATAGATCAGTATAATCTATTTGTTTCAAATTGTATCTTGGGGGGCAATATATTACTGAGATACTGCAAGTTTCAGTATTGTTTAATTGTATTTTGATTGTTGTGACTTGCATGGAGAACTTTTCGACACCTCTAGCTTTCTTCTCTGGATGTAATGCATGGTAGCAGTTATATCCTTTTATTTTACAGAATGAAGTATTGGTGAAGTGGGTTTCTGATATAAGATATATATATATATATATAAATATATATATATATATATATATATATATATATATATATATATATATATATATATATATATATATATATATATATATATATATATATATATATATATACATATATATATATAATGCATGGTTAAGAGTATATCTATTATAGTTCCTGAATGTGGTGCAATACCTCATTTGCATTCCAGGATACAATGCGTAATGTGTTATTCATTTATTGTGTTTATAATTAGATTTTGAAACTTGTTTATGATTTAATTTCTTCTAGTGTTGTCCGCAGACTTCTTTCCTGCAATAATAAGTCTTTCGTTGATGTTCTCTATGTTTTTCAGTATATCCTGTAGAACGAGCTCCACTTTAGACTGTTTCTGCTCTGTCTGCTGGACTATCTGTGAATAAGTAACGTTTTTGATTACTCGCTCTCTTTGCATGTTAGGAATTGATGGTTTTGGTTCCGCGGTTTTTTTATAGGTTGTATATTTCTTATTGTATCTGGTTTGCGTGATTTATCTCTAATTTTCTGTAGTTTACTGGATGCAGTCCTTTACAATTTGGTGCTGTATTTCGGGGAACTGTACAGTCGTTTCTTGCATGTTTCCCTGCACATTTAACACACCTTGCTTCACGGTGACAGTAATTTTGTGTATGATTATAATCTTGGCCGGTTTTACATTGAAGTCTTAGTCGAGTGACCTTTCTCGGTGTTTCTATTTTAAACTTAATGTTGAGGATAGCCTTAATATTATAAATATTTTCTATTTGTTCTTGGTTGTCGAAAGTTAGCATGAAAGGTGGGAGACCTCTTCTCGTGACTTCAGCATTCCCGTCTCTGTTTTCTCGTCTCTCTTTTCTTATAATGTTGACTGCATCGATTATTTTTAGACCTTTGCTTTGCAGGTCCTAAATAATTTCATCTTTTGAACAAGTTGGATGGAGACCTCCTCCATTACTTTAATTGATCGATCGTTTTTATCTTCGTAAGTATACCACTGGTGACCATCAGAATTTAATTTGCTAGCTAGAGCTTTATATTCTTTGGCCTCTGTTGTGTTTATTTTCCAGATGTTATTACTGAGTGATATTACTTTGTAGTCATTTCTTACTACTTCTTTCAACAGTTTCCGAATACTGTCGTGATTTGTTATTCCCTAGAATGTTGATCGGGAGTGATACCTGTTTGTTTTCTAGGTCACGCAGTTTTTGGGCAGTAATTGCATTGGCATTTTGATGTGGGTTTAAATTGGCTCAATTTCTGATGACGATTCAGCGTTTCTCTTGCTTAGGTTGGTTTCTTTTATGTTGGTAGTATCCAGTTGGTTGCTCTTTCAAGCTCGTCTTCATCAGTGTGATATTCGTCTTGATCTGAGGCGAATACTTGGTTGCTCACTTATGTTGAGTTTCCTTCGTTGTTAGTGGAAATGTGTTGCGGAACTCTTAGCCTTGAATTAAGATTGGATCTTCGAGAAATACGCATTTCTTATATATCATAATTCTATTCGAGAAAAAATATTCATTTCTTATATATATCTAAATGGTCTAATCTAGACACATCTGGATAGTTCAGATTTTGATCCAGTATGACTTGTTTTTACATTGACACTGTTCGAGGAAAAAACTGTTAAGCATTTATTGTACTTGCTTATTTCGATTCTTTAAACATGTTTTATAGGCTTTGAATAATTGCAGCCAGGTATGTAAGACTCTTTTTGATATTTTTATCTACCATCTTAATATCTATATTAAGTTCATTGCCATTGAATCAATACATGTTAAAGCTTTATTTTCTCACCAAATCTTTAGTTACCACATATGTATGTATAATATATATAATTAAAGTATATTCTTTAATTTCATAGCGGATGGTTGTGTAATCAGCGCAAAATAACAAAAGATTCGTTTATGTACACACACATATTATTACTCGTTACTATATGCTTTATGTACAAAATATGTGTTTGAGCATAAGAAAACCAGAATAAACTAAATTTAATTTTAAAAATATTATTTGCTAAGATAATCGCAAATAACTAATTAAGCTGGTTTATTAACAATGTGTAGATAGTTCTACGCGCCTTAAAAAAAAGATAAAAAGAAAATATTCAATCAAAACCGCTATGTCGTATACATTACATAGTACGTACATACATACATACATATTTGTTTATGTTTTTATTTATTAATAATTGCTAATGATATGAATTTTAATTAATATTATATGTTTGAGTTATCAACGACGTAAATCTAAAGATACAAATTTGCAGAAGTCAATGAAACTTTAATTATAAAACTATATATTAATAGATGTGTTATTAAAATTACGTATGATAGCAGAGCCATCTAGATACAGAGCCGCTATGTTTTTCGTCGAGGTTTTTTAGCGGAGGTTCATATATATATATATATATATATATATATATATATATATATACATATATATATATATATATATATATATATATATATATATATATATATATATATATAAATATATATATATATATATATATATATATATATATATATATATATATATATATATACAGGGTGGCTGAGACCAAGTGTTACCAAATGAAAACGCTATTATTTTTTATTGAAATAATATGTTGAAATGTTGAATAATATGGTTGAATATGTTGAAAACATATTACATTTTATGAAAAACATGTTACTGCTCGATATAACCTCCTTTGGCTCTGATTATTTGATTCAGTCTTCCATAGAAAGCATTGCATGCTGACCGTACGCGGGCTTGCGGAATTTTATTCCATTCTCGAACAAGAGCTGACTTCAATGGATCAACACTTTCGTATTTTTTAGTGGACACCTTACTCTCCAAAATGGACCATATGGAGAAATCCATGGGATTCAAGTCTGGTGAATATGGTGGCCATTCTTTCCATGAAATCAGCCGCGGAACGCAATTTTGTAAAAATTGCTGTGTCGCTCGAGCTTTGTGTGACGGTGCCGAGTCCTGTTGGAATGTCCAACGGTTCGTACCAAAGTGCTTACGTGGCCAAGGTAGCAAAGCATCGTTTAGGATCTTTTGGCGGTACATCTCTTGGTTTACCTTGACTCTATGTTCCATTAAAACCAGAGGAGTGCGTTCATCTGCAGTAACTGCAGCCCAAACCATAACATAAGCTGGTGATTGCTTGCGCATGGCAACTCTTGTGACCAAATTATCGTTGGACTTGTGCTCTAACCAAACACGATCATTTTGTTTATTCACATACTGTTGAATGGTGAAAATTTTCTCATCAGAAAAGACAATTTTTGGAATCTCATCACGTTCGGCCAAGGTCTTCAATGCTCGTGTTCTTTCAAGCCTAACTTTTTTGTGCCTCCGTAAGATCTTGAACTTTTTGTAGGGCTTCAAGTGTAGTTCATTTTTCAATATGGTTTGAATGCTGTATCGTGAAACATGTAGACGTGCGGCTAATTGATTGGCACTTTGACGAGGATTTCGTTGGATTCGTTTCTTCACCTTTCGTATCATTTCTTTTGATGTTTCTGTCTTTTTAAGACCGCCTCTGTTGCGTTTAGCGATGCTACCAGTTTCGTTGTTTTGAGTTATGGTTCAATACACAAACATTTTATTCACATTCAAATGCTGGAGCTGACGAACTATTGCTGTTTGTGAATTTTCACCCAAATACAGTGCAATTATACTATTACGTTTGAATTCCATTACGATTTTTTATCAAGATATTAATTTAGAACAATTATTTATTGACCAAATATAAACAACTAACCAAACTTCAATCTGTCAAAAAATTGACGCGCGAAAAATGACAACTACACAAATGACAGCAGAGTGAAGTTAGTAACATTTGGTCTCAGCCACCCTGTGTATATATATATATATATATATATATATATATATATATATATATATATATATATATATATATATATATATATATATATATATATATATATATATATTTATATATATATATATATATATATATATATATATATATATATATATATATATATATATATATATAATATATATATATATATATATATATATATATATATATATATATATATATATATATATATATATATATATATATATATATATATATATATATAAAATATATATATATATATATATATATATATATATATATATATATATATATATATATATATATATATTATGTTTTTTCCTTTATTTAACCTCCTCTAACAGAATCTCAATTTTTAATATTTAGGCTCTGTGCATTGAGATGGTTCTAATAATAGTGAAACATATGCCACCGGGTGATTCATTTAAGATGATTTTGCGAAATTTGGCATAAAAACATGTTAGTTTATTTAAAATATTTTCAATAATCGCAATTAGCTTAGCGTTAGCCACACATGCTAATTAGCTCAAAGGAAATCACGTTGCACGTATTAAAATTTTATTCATCATTAATATGATGTAATTGCAATTAATGTATATATAAAGAAAATCATTATTGTTACAATTCGGTGGTCAGGGCAACACACTAAACGAGAGAGTAACTCCTGCCATGAAGGTTCGTCAAAGGTTTACCGCATTGAGGGCCTCGAGAGTGATTCGGGAAACGATATTTAACTAGGTTATCAACGATACTTAATAACTTAAGGTCTTCATATAGATCTCGATGAAGACATACATTTTCTAGTAATTTTCCCTAAAATCGCTAAACACACCCAGTGCTTCTAGGTTACTTTTTAAGGGTTGCAGCCCGGTATTCACTCGTTTTTTGCTGAGAGGGATTCAGGACGGGAAATTCGGGATACAAATGGAATTCGGGAGATTGGTTCTCCACCATCCCATCTTGATTGGTGTGTTCGGGGAACAGTTGAGAGGTAAATTCTCATTGGTATGTTTGGTGTACAGTTTAGATGCACTCCTTCTCAATCTGTCACTTTTATATTCAGCAATGGACATTAGAAACTATGGGAGGATGAAGACAGCAGTTTACACGAGTAAATAGTACTAATTAGCTCCTATTAGAAGAAATGTCTCCAGACAACTAGAACCCCTTGGTGGGCTAAAGGACAAATGACAACACAGATTGAGGAAAAAGACAAGACAACTCAACGTAACTGTAAAACCTGAAAAACCGAAAGACTAGGAATTGTATTGATTCTTTCAAAAAGACTACCAAAAATGAATAAGAACTGAAAAGACGTCGAAATGAAACTAGCTCAAACATAAATCAGAAATCCTACTGGTTTTAATAAAAAATTATTTTAATAAAAGTTAAGATTAAATTACAGAAAAATCATTTCACAAACCAAATACCAGGTTTCAGTAAATGGAATCTGGCAGTTAAGATAGTGATAAAGTATCCGTTTATTCTCAAAAACCAAACGGAATGTAGTTCCAAGTTCACGAATTAAAGTCATGGTAGTGTTCATCGCGAAGGATGGAAAGCCTAGATATGGCAAGACAAAAAGTTTTCGAACTATCAGCCTGTATTTTCTACTAGCGATTGGTTGATTGATAGGTGCTTTAGGTATAATACACTATTAAAAACCCCATGCATTCCAAACAACACTCATACTAGAAAGGTGTTGGAAGAGCACTCCATGAAGTTGTTGAACGGATATAAAAACAATAAGGTTGGTCTATAAGGATCTGCCTTGGACTTTTGTCTCCGCTCTTGTGGCCAATTCACTGCAAGTCCAAGTAAACGAATTCAGATTTTACTGTTAAGATTAAGCCGATGGCCATAATACTGGTTGGTAAACGTACGAATATCAGCTGCAAATAGCAATTAACAAAGTTGTAGCCTAGTGTAGTGATCAGGGTCTATTAGTCAACCCTAGGAAAACTGAGATGGTTCTTTTCATAAGATGCAGGACTCTGGAAAATTATAGTCTTCCATAACTTGGGAATCTAACCACCCAGCTCTCTTCAGAAGTTAACTATCTGAAGATATGGCTAGATCGGAAGATTCCCTGTCAAAACCACATAGAAGAGAAATTCAATAAAGCATGTAACATTTACTGGAAATGCACTGGTTATAATTTATTCGGATATCAAACCCCTAATCTCGATTACCACACTAATATTAAGTGGGGTTGGAGAGAAACCTGTAAACCGCCTTCAAAGACTTGTTTGTTTAGATATTGTGGGTGCTATGCACCTGTTTCCAATGCCACTCTTGACATGGTTTGCTGCTGTCTTATCTTTGGATCAGAATGTGTGGCGCTCACCTTAAAGACTCAGACAATCAATTAGGCTCTTCTGGGTACTGTCAAAAATGTCCTCGGACATATAGTGACTCTCGAGACACCTGGTAACTCTATGATCATCTTTACTTTTTCTTATTTATTTATTTATGCTTATAATTTTGATTAAGAAGGAAAGCGCATATGGAAGCAACTTGTACAAAATTATTACTTCCATTAGGCATAAAATCCTCTTAAATTTTATACTGCAAAAAGTCAACACCATGCACGCACATCCCATTTACGTACAAGCTCATTTACAATGGGATTAGCAGCAGGGATCAGACAATATATAAAAAAAAATCCTAACAATTAACTTAAACTAATTATATTGTCATTCAGACACGCCATTCAATAAACCTCGATTTAAACGTATCGGCAGATCTCAAACTCCTAATACTGAATGGTACAGAATTCCATAGAGAAATACCTCTAAGAAAAAAAACATCAGTATGCTGTTTCTGTGTAGGTACGCTACTGTCTTTCGGGTGGCAGCACTCTATGCAAAGGAGATCTTATCTGCATCCTTTATTACAGCCAGACTGCTTCAATATACGATTAACTTCAATATACATTTCATAGAAGCAACGCAAACCCTCAACTTTTGAGCAATTCTTGCGCTCTTTTCCTTCATTCTCTTCCCATACACTGCAGTTCCTAGTGCTTCTTCCGAATAACAACCAGATTTCGGTACTAAGAGCCTGAGTAAAAGAAAAAAGGTATTAAGACAGTTCTAAGAACGTAAATCCTTCATTAATCGTTAAGACTTATACTAGCCAGTTGTAGCTCTAACCGGCTATATAGAACTTACACTTTCCATCATCTGCAAAGTTAATATCAAGGTAGCATCATTTTTCATATATATTTAGGGTTAGATATCGTACCCTCCCATTGTAAATGCTACTTGGCTATGTAAGTGTGCTTGTTTTACCGCATGTTTTAATGCGTACGCATTTAGATCTAATAATAGCCATAATACACGAAGTTAGAAATTCATATGACCAATTGAGTAGTAGTTGGAGGGCCAAGGTATAGGGCAAAAGCATAATATCACCAACAAACGCTTTATTAGGAGAAGAAGCATTAAATTTCTAACAAACGAATACAATAATCATTTTTCTGGCATTAGGTAATAACAGTGTATGAAACATAAAATACTAAATCATGCGTCACTCATCAGTCTCATTCTATCTTTGCAATCTGTTTTGGGGCTCACCGCTCTCCTAACTCTTTTGCGGTTCACTTATTTACGTCATACTTTACGCCATTATAAAGCCAAATTGATAACGTTCGACTATAGGCATAGTTCCATACTGACACGGAATATGGGTTGGTCTATGGATTCTGCACTCCAATAGGAGTTCATAGATGTGTTCATTCACTACACCGATCGTTATGAGATGGTGAAAAATCTCTTTTGCATCCTACCCTTACCGGAATTCGATCGCGGTCCGCCTTGCTCTTATTACCGCATCTTTAACCACTATGATGAGTCTTGTTGAAAATATTCGATCTAAGTGAACCAAAGATTATTCCATGAGACACAGAGTCAAAGACTTATATAATGTTGAAAAACTAAAAGTATCCAATATAACAGATTTAAACTGAAAATGATCGTGAATAACCATAATTTATGTAGTATTATATCTACAGGTCATTCCTTATGGCCGCTCTCCAAAAATGATTCATTTTATAATTATTAAGAATTAAAGTATAACATTTAAACCCTTCTAAAATAAATTTTATTAACTGACGCTGATATTGACTAAACGTTTTTGGGTGCGCTCGAATTCCATTTTTTGCCGGTATGAGAAAAAAATGTCCACAAAGCCGAGCCAATTTTTAAAGTGTCTTTGCTGTCTAGTTGGGAAAGGAGAGGACTAATTTAGAATTGTGCCAGGCGTCTGAGATTACCATAGATGTATGATGCTCCAGGGATGTAATTGGTGTTATTACTGGACATCAAATGTTTTAATAAAAGTGAAACATTTGATCACTATTTGGTTTTGAAATCATCTGTTTAATATTCATGTGATGCATACCATCTGTTAGCAACTCATCTTTATCGATTTCAACAGGAATAGCTTTATACTTATGGATCCAAACGAGAAAGGGTTAACGGCAGAAGTAAGAATACAATTCGTAACTTAAACGGGAGTTTGTAACCTTAAAGGTTTATAATTGTCAAATCAGTATAAATATAATGTTTCTGTATCATGAAGATATTTTGCACTTCCATAGGTTATTTTAGGTTTTCAATACTTCTCAGACACTGTTCACTTCATCAGATTGGAAATTGGCAAAATGCTATTGCTGACAATATTTTCGTTGTGTTTCTTCATTTATGAAACCTTCACAGGAGAATCGCGTTGTATATTCTCCTGTCCTTCTTGACTTTAAAGAAAAGTTCCATCGTTGCTTTGCAGTAACCAGATAATGGTCACTGCCTACGAATTTTGTTGACGACTGATTAGATCTCACGTCTTGGACAACCTGCGCCCTCCCTTTAGAAATCAACACATGGTCAATTTGGCTTGGCGATGTTTTACGCGGATGTGTCTATGTTTCGCAAAGTACATCATTCTTTCCCCATTTTCGGTCGCAGTTTCGTGTCGGGAGTACGAACCTATATTATTACACAAGTCGGTCTGATTTCTGCCAGCTCTAGCATTAAAGTCACCAATCACCAATCTAACATCGAGCTTAGGTATAGAGGCCATTATATTATTCAGATTATTGTAAAATAAGTCTTTAACTTGGGGTTGCAGCTTACACATTCGATTATCGACTGCCTAAAAGTTCAGTACAGCCTTTATTACTTGTGGTCCAATGAGAAATTCAACTCCAAGATTTACAAGATCATCTCCACTGTGTAACAACGTATAACCCTGGGACACATGGTCTCCACTTTTAGGCCATCGAGTTTCTTGGCGCACTACGAGTTGCAACCGATACTCTTTCATACATGCGATATCTGGACGTTCTACGTGCTGATCCTCAATCTCGTATTCGGTACTTATGTAGGCAAGGTTCGTTGTTGTTTTGAAGGTATCCGATTCTTTTTAGTTTGTTGACATTTTTAACAGTAATTGTGATTTACGGATGCTGGTCGTCAGCCCTGTGATCCAAGTAGATTTAGTCGACAAGCTCTGGATACGGTGGTGGTATTCTATGGGTCTCATGTTTCGTTTGAAAGGGCTTTGGTATTCCACTACATATGAGTTAAAAATGAGAAATAAGGTTCGTACACTGTGACGCCATGATGGAAGCGATAGGCGAATTTAAAGCTTTCATTGTCCGAACATTTGTCTGATATGGACCACCCGGTATGTGCAAGGAAACGGTGAACTATGTTTAAATAAAACTGATTTTCGTTATTTCACTTCATTGTACAGTAGAAACCAATTTAAAGAATTTGCAATTGACTTGCTATGGAATTATTTTATTAAGTAAATTAACAGAATAGAAATAAATAATTAAAATAAATAAAAAATGTGCATCGTTTAAAAAATAATTTTCAATTTGCTATTCATGTCATGCAAGCTTATTGTGCAAAATAAAATAATAAAACACCAATTTGAATAATGAATGATATAGGATGATTAAGACAAAATGAGAATTAAATAAATATATTCAGTTTTGTCACAATTTCTTATTGTGATGAAAATCATAAACCTACTTTAGACGGATCTATTACTATGCAATGATGAAATATGTTTAAAATGAATAAAATTTAATTATAATGTTAATGAGGTGACGTCCAGTGAAGTTTGAACGGCTGTTAAGAAAAACAATTGATATAGTTTTGACGGCTTTAACAGGCTATTGTTGGCCCGTACCGTGTCAACAATCTGACTCCATCGGTTTCTCTTCATACTGTTTCAAGCAATTAGAAGATGCCCAATCACTCTCTACGCCGGGGAGCCATCGTCGCCGACAGCGACCTCTTCGCATACCGAAAGGCGGCTCTCTCTTCAAAGATTGCTGTTTCATTCGGGTCGGATCAGCACGCAGAACATGACTGAACCAGCGTACTCGTTGTCCTTTGATTTTATGCACGATATCAGGAATTTGCATTAAATTATGGAAATTCATTATAAATTTTCTTGTGTGTGACTTATTCCACTTTTTTAATAATAAAATAAAATATTATTAAAATATTTTTATTTTTATTTAAAATATTCTTTTTCGTGGAATTATATTTTCGTAAATTTTTTATATATATAATTATTTCGGCAACGATCTTGCCATCATCAGTATATTTTATTTACTCTTTAATAAAATATTATTTGCATTAAAATCTGAAGTGAGAACCGGACAGGAAAATTTGCAAACCAGCCAAGAAAATTTGAAAACCGGCCAAGAATATTTGAAAACCGGACAAGAAACTGTACTAGACCGGTTGAAAGAACAAGAAAATATTCAACGGCATTTTATATCCGAAGTGAGTGAAAAGTTCCGTGAAATGTCCACCTCGTTTAATGCCAAAGTGGTTAAATGTGAAATACACACTTAAATGTGAAATGAACGAAGAATTTGAAGCGACTGATGAAAGGATTTTGAAACTGGAAAAAGAGATTATAGATATTAAAAATAATGGCGGTGCTACTCAAACCCAGAAACCAGTCAGCGGAATTAAATTAAAGCCTCCGACATTCGACGGAACAACGTCGTTCAACATTTTCAAATTGCAATTAGAAACGGCAGCAGTAAGGAATAATTGGTGTAAGGAAGACCAGGTCGCAGCTCTCATAGTGGCGTTAAAAGGCGGCAGATATGTTGCAAATCATTCCAGAATCTGAACGCGGGGACTATGATAGAGTCATGCAGGCCTTGGAAAGAAAATATGGTGCTGACCATAAACGATAGCTATATAGGATGGAACTCAAGGGTCGTTATCAACGTATCGGAGAAACGCTTCAAGAGTTTGCTGCAGATATCGAGCGATTGGTACATCTAACACATTCTAATATGGCGCCCGAATACAGGTTTTTGAATTGCATAGAGTATTAAAGAATTTATTTGAAATATGTCGATTGGTACATTAAGTGTTGATCTAGAAAAATAAGTTTGAAGCGTACCTGCTTGCTGTAAAAATTGAATATGTGTTGTTTTTCGAGTTGTTGCCGGTTTCGATCTGATGATGACGTCATTGAATGACTGCGTGATCGAAAAGATCAAATCCATTTCATCAAGCATATGCTACCGGACTTGATGTTAATACTGTGCACGATTCGTATATATGCTTTCGGTCGTGACGTGACAGTACTAGTGAATTACAAGAACATTACTCGAAATATCGATTTTATATTAATTGCGTGTGACGTGGGACTAATTTGCGATTTGTTTTGAGTTGCGCTGGAACACCACAAGTTTGAGTGATAGTAATCGGTTGTGTTTCTAAACGAAACTCTTGACTAAAAGTACACTTTGAGCTGTTGTCTGGTTGTTTCTATAAAGAAGGAACTTTTATGGACGTAATTTTGTTTTGTTTAAAACGGGTTGGCTATTTATCGGTTAAAATTTGAACCATCGGTTATTTGTAATCTGGCAATACTTATGTCATTCTACTCTGTCAAAAAATTCAGTATATTATCTCAGTAATGAATCTTTGTTTGAATCGATACAAAGTATCGAATGAGGACGGCGCAACCATTATTACGGTCAATGGAGACACCTATCGCATCATGATAACCGATTTTTTTGCGATTTTTGGTTTCAACATGATGGTGCAAGTTGCCACACGTCTCATGCCACAATCGATTTATTGCGTCAAACGTTTAATTAGCTGAAATCGTGATTTCAATGACCGACAAGAAGCTGCGATTTAACACCATTGGACTATGTTCTGTGGGCGCTGTTAACGATCAGTGTTATGCCAACAAACCAGATACAATCGATCATTTGAAAACCAACATTCGTGATGCCATTGCCGATATACGACCCCATACAGTCGAAAAAGTGCTCGAAAATTGGTCTGTGAAGCCAGCGGCGGCAGCCATATTAATGAAATAATATTCCATCTCCACTTCACAACAAAATAAATTTGGCAACACTTTAAACTGTTTTTGTTTTATTGCATTTGTAAATTAAAACTTTTGAATCGGCCATTTAAAAGTTTAAAATTATAAACATAAATTAATAAAATTTCTTTAGTGACATTCTTAAGATTGGATAGTAGTCGGTGGTTCTGATCAGGAAGGTAATTATATTTTCAATTAACAGCTACTTTGTTGTGTTAATCAAACGCTTCCAAACTAAATACTTTCTGCGCCGCTTTAGTGATCTCTTTCATTGAAACGTTGTATTTTATTAATGGTAATGTTTGTAAAGCTACAAGGTAAAAACCGACCTAAAATAGGATGCATAATGGGGTGGAATAATTGCTTAGGTCAGCTAACTATAACTACTAAACTATTTATATATTTAAATAGTTTCCCTTATAAATGAATTAACAGTGTATTACATCTTCATATTGTGTATGAAAATGCTGTGGCGTCATCGCAGAATTGTATATTTCCCCATGCGTTACATGCATGGTGATGGATTGGGAATTATAGGGATATCTCTTTAAATTCAGCATATGATGAGATAACCGAAAGATGTTTTTAAATTACTACAGTTTTTAAAAAAACGTCCTGCCACTCGGAGAATTTTATGCTCATCTATAAATGGTGTCAATGATGGTGTTGGTTGATCTTCACACCGAGTGGACGTGTTTTTTTCCTCTCGGTGTTATTAAATAAAATAAAATAAATTCGTTTGTTGTGTGTGCGTGGTTTTAAATCGGATCACAGATGAGTATCGCTATTATATTATTATATTATATATTATTATTATTGTAATTACATTATATATTATAAATATTATATTGTGTTGTGTTGTATTTAATTATATTTTGTACGATACAATTACATCTCCATACGCTATTACGCATTGACATCTCACAGGCAATGCTTTATACAAGTATTGGTATTATTGTGTTACATTCAGTTCTTGTTTCTCCGTTATATGTTTAATATTGTAATTTGTAATATATAACGATTTGTCTTTGTGTCTTATGTACATCAATTTTCAAATCACACGCACACCACAGTATTCCATTGAAAGCGATCGCATGCTTTGTATGTTTCGTCTTCTTTCGTTTGCCTAGCACATCGCTCTTCATACAATTCTCTTATTCCCCTTTCCTTTAGATGTTTTTTTATATTTTGGTTTATGTATCTTTCAAAACATACAGTAGTAGGGATTTTGTATATTTAAATTTTAACACGATCACTGCCATTGTGCGATCGTTGTGTAGGAAAATGTTAATATATTCAATGTAATTGGCGAATTACATTTTATTTTTATAAATTTTTGGATTGTGTTTGTGTTGTATATACATCATTATTTGATTGTTGAAAACGCAAATTTACACACGACTGTCTCATTTAAATGCCTTGGTATTCATATTATGTATATAACAGAATTTTCGTTTCGTCCATCAAAATTCTGTTTCCTATGTTTATTAGAGAATTTTTTGTTTATTTTTATTTTATATATTTTATGCAGTTGTTATATATACATATATACAGGTGATTCTTGACTTACGTCGTAGATTGTCATATGCATATATACAGGCGATCCTTGACTTATGTCGTAGATGCGTTCCTGAAAAATGCAACGTTACTTGAAACGACGTAAATCGAAAAAGTGTTCCAATGTGTAATAAGGGAATATGTTGGTTCTGTGCGGGGTACAATGTATTTAAATTCTTAATGTAATTTAAATACATTGTACTTTGTACGTTGCCGGCATGTTTTTTCATTGTATATTTGAATACTTTAATGTAATGTAATCTTATCAGATGATGAAATACTTTCATCATTTATCCTGCTAGGTTAATAAATTTTCTACGTCAGACGGATCAGCATCTATGAAGCCAGTTTTTTTGGCCATGTTGATGATTTGAGTTTGTACTTCAGCTGCATCTTCGATAGAACTGGTGGACTGATTCGACCAAGGCTTTTTCCACGATCCAGACTTGGTGGTGTCGCTGACTTCATCCCAAGATTTGCTTATGTTGAAAACATGTCATTTCGTGTAGAGAGACTGGCAGTAACCCAAGCCTTTCTATAACTTCTTCAAACAACAAGTAAACTTGTTTTTGTGATACCCTTTAAAGCTCTCGGGTTCTCCGAATGGTAAATCAACAAAGGATTTAACTTGAAGTCGCCGACGACATTACCACCAAGCAGAAGCGTCAAACGGTCTTTTGCTGCCTTAAAGCCGGAAGCATGTTTTTCTGCTGTGGTCAAATATGTTCGCGAGGGCGTTATTTTCAAGTAATAAGAAGCTGTTTCGTCGTTAAATAGTTGATGGCTTAAATGGCCATCTGCAACGATGCTTTTAATTGTTTGCAGAATGAAGTTTGGTGCAGCTGTGTCTGCGCTAGCAGACTCACCTGAAGTTTTAATATTTAGGAATTCGTTCCGATTTTTAAAATTGTGGAACCAACTCCGACTATATTGGAAAGTATTTGTTTCTTCGTTATTTAGTAGACAAGAGGCCCGCAAATACTCTTAGCTTTGGTTTGGATGATCGACGTACTAAATGTAATATTTTTTGGATTGAGCCTTTTATCCAATCTATCAACAATAATTCCATTGTCTCGATTCTAAAATTAGCAAAAATTTTCGTACTTTTTGAGGTTCCCGCTTTAGCATGATTTAGATTCTTTAGCGAATTTTTTTTTTTTGCATAAAAATTGTTCTTTCAGTTGTTGGTGGAATATTTAAATTTCTGGAAATTTGTTTTCTGTATTCCAATTCGAAAGGGTGCGTGTGTGTGACACATAGTTAATAAAGAAGGTGTACACATCCTCAGGGATTTTGTAGGACAGGAGTGTTTAGATTTGGTGCAGAACACGGGTATGTATCTTCCATTATCGGAGTTACATTTTGGGATTGCGGTTGAGGGTTGTTTTAGTCTGGAAGATTGTGATGGGTCGGGCGGGTATTTGAATCTAGTGGCGAGGATTTGGAACTATTTAAATATTTGGATGTCGGCGGGATCGTAGCTGTTTTGCAGTGGTGGTTTGGAGGCATTCAGTTTTGCAGAGTGGTGGGAGGTTTTAATGTTTTGGTTGGATTTTTGAAGGATGTCGGAAGCGGTTTTTGTAGGTATGCTGGTGATTTGTTCTTTGACTCATGATACTGCTGCGGTTCGCGGGGGGGGGGGCGTTTTCGAAGCTGGATTTGATTGAGACGGGCATGAGGGTTAATCTAGTTGCGGTGGCGGTTGGGAGCCTCTGTTGGCATGTGGAATTTTGGACGCGAGTGGGATTTGTTGGGGCCTGGAGGATTCGCCGGAATGTGGGGTGTTTGGATGAATTTCGGTTTGTTGAAAGTCAGTTGAGATATGTCTGTACTTTCTATTTTTATTTTTTTAAGGTTGGTGTTCCGTTGTTGAGAGTGCTCTGAAAGAGTTTGTATTTTGGATGCTTACGATTGGGTTCTCGTGTTAGAGTTTATTTGCTACTAATAGATGTATGTTTGGTTGAATGTTGAGTTTGGATCGTGTTTGGTTTGCTTGAATAGGGTTCGCTTCGAGGGGTGTCGATTTCCTTCACTTTTTGGGGTGCTTCTGCTCCATTGCATTATGTGGCGTCCCTGCCTGCTTTATTGCCTGTGTGTCGTGCATACGTGCCTGTGGGTTATCCATGCGTAATTTCAATTTATTAAGTTTCGTATTTGGATTTAAGGGTGCTTTTTGAAGACAATATCAATTGTTCTTTTTTGATTTATGAACGGTGAAGGTCGGAGCGGATCTACTACATTTGTAGTAAAGTAACATCCCTGATCACGACCATAATACGGGCATTGCATTACAATTACATTGTATTGCAGAAATATAAAAAATTTATATTTCTGCAATACAATGCATTTAAATAATAATAAAGCATAATTTAAATAATAATATAAAATAATAATAATAATTTATGGAAAAGGTTTGGTTTTCATTACTTATTTAAGTATAAATATGATTATAGTTGGAGAGGGTTTACAAGGAAAGTTTATTTTATTTTTAATAAAATGTTGCATAATTTTGGAATGTAATACGTTTTAAGAGAATTATTTTGATTTTCTGATAAACATATTCCAATCCAATATCAGCGTAATGGTTGACGGGTACTTAATCTAGCAAACCATATTAATTTAATTTATGGTTACAGATTCAGGAGCCGTAAGTTAATTATATTAAGAGTTTTGAATTTTATTTTAACTTTGATAGGTGTACGGACTGGATTTTAAATAAATAATAAAATTAATAATAATTAAGTTACAGATTCCTATCTAGTAAATTTATTTTTAGACATTTATTAAATGATTTAATTTTAATACGTTATAGCTAAGTTGCAGGTAATTTCTAACTTACTCAATTATTTATTTGTATAATAATTTACCCTATACACGAATGTATGTATATGAAATGCTGTCGGGTCATAAAATAAATAAATATTACCCCTCGCGTTAGATGGTGGTGGATCTGTAAATATAGGGACGCAAATTTATATGCAGCATATGATGAGAAGACCCCAGGATAATTAACCTAAATACTCCAGTTTCAACTGCTGAGGTAACACCAATATATATGATGGAATTGGAAATGTCCTTTCTATCCAAATAAAAATAATAACCAATGATAATGTGAAAATAATATAGATTTTACTAACAAATTATATTATTGTAATAATTATGTAACAGGAAAATGGTTCTGCTGAAGATTGTCGCCCTATAGTCTATTTTGACTCTCTGATGAGCATGTTACAGTATTATGGTAACATTATCGTAATGGATGGCTTAAACTATCAAACTAAATTAATTAAATTGTTTCAGATACCTGAGTGATAAGTTAAAAAAAAATTCTTTCAGAGTTCTGTACTTATGTTCTAATTAGGTTTGTTGTGCGGATGGGAGTTCAAATAAATAATAAAACTAATTAATTAAGTTACAGATTCCTGAGCGAACTAATAAATTTATTTTAGAATTTTAATTTAGTTTTAATTTTATTCAAAATACAGAAGAGCGGATAGGCGTTGCGGACTGGAGAATGCTGAGTGGCGATTGCAGACTAGCAGATTAAAATTGTGATTGTCTTGTGATAATAGTAGTTTAGTACCGACTGTCATGGTGTCTGTAACCGGGTCGCTCTTTCCTAACTAACATACCTTCCAATCCTTACCTATCGTTTTATGTAAACGGCTGTAGGAATAGGCCCGGCGTTATCCGGGAATCTTGCCTAGCGCTTGGTCCTACAGTCCTATCAATCAATCAATCAATCATCTATAAATGGTGTCAATGATAAGAGCTTCGAACTGTTTTTTTATCGATTTTTACCTTCGTAAATTGTTTAGTTCCTCAACAAATACATTTTCTTGGACCCATATGATACATACAGTTTTAGCTTTATAAATTTCTTTTGCGCTTAGTTCGCCGTTTGTTCTGTTGTTATGACCTTTCATGTTTGATACAAAACGAAATACGTATGCCACCACACGGAATATTTTTGATAAAATCGATTTCCTTTCAAATATTTGTCCCAACCAATCATCTCTGATAGTAGTTTGAAATGTTTGTGTGGTTAGTTTCGTTTTACACATCTCCTTGTTTATCGCAGTTTTATCTGACATTGAATCTGAGTCTGCTATGGGCCAAACTCCTTCCGGCCATTCCGAACCTTGCCACCATTGATTTAAATATACCAGTTTGCTCGGAAGTAACCATGATCTGCTGGATTATCATCAGATTTGACGCGTCCCCAATGCTGTCTGGAGAATTTGTCCAATATTTGGCTTGTTCCATTGGCCACAAACTTCATCCATCTAGTAAATGACCACGCTAGGACAATTGTGGAGTCAGTCCATGTATAACAGCTTGCAGTCGGTGCTAAAGTATCTATCATTGCACTCATTAGTTTGACGAGTAAGTGTGCCGCACAAAGCTGTAACCTAGGAAGAGATACTTTCTTTATCGGTGTAACCTTTGTTTTGGATGTTAATAAATTAATAGTAACGTCACCGTTCTCATTAATAATTCTGCTATATACTACAGCACAATACGCCGATTCGCTTGCATTCGCGAAACCATAGATTTGAACATCACCATAATGATGTGTGAAACGCTGTATTTCACATAATCGAAACATTTAAACTCTCCTATTGCTTTTTTATACTCTGCTTCATAACAATAGGGTAATTGGTCATCCCAATCTATTTTCATGAACCATAGTTTCTGGAACAATATTTTCAGCAATATCGTAGACGGAGATAAAAATCCTAACGGATCAAACACACGAGATGACTCAGATAAAATTTTTCGTTTTGTGATTTTACCTTCTTGTTCTGGTCTTACTTTAAAGGTAAACATATCTGAATCAGGATGCCAATGAAGTCCTAGTATTAAAATGTCCCTAGAATCATTACTGCATAGGTTTGTTGAATCACCATACTATTTGAATTGTCACTTAGTTTTTGAATATTGGACTGCCATTTTCTTAATAAAAAACCTCCTTTCTTTAATACACTATTTATATCAGTTTTCAGTTGTCTTGTCTTTTGAATGTCACTGGAGCCAGATAGAAAGTCGTCGACATAAGAATCTTCCCGCGTATGTCGACATATGTTTTCACCTCCCACATATTGTGCTAGCTGTTGTATCTCACGTATTGCAAAAATGCAGAAGACGCGAGGCCAAAAGTCACTCGAGTTGGCTTGTAGTGCCGAAGTTGATGATTGGAATTTCCTCGCCAAAGGATTCTTTGATAGTGTCCTCGGTATGAACGATAACTTGACGATACACTTTTTCAATAAAAGTTGACTGTAAGCTCGGTCCGACCATCAATTTGTTGTTAAGTGAAATTCCCGTACTGCTTTTGCTGGATCCATCCAATAATATACGAAGCTTTGTAGTTTCACTAGCTTCTTTGAATACAAAACGATGAGGTAAGTAGAACATCTGATGATTTGATTGTCTCTTGTCCTTCCCGACTTCTACCATGTGACCCATTTCTATGTATTCCTGAAGTTTTTCGTGTATATTCGATTTTCAATTTGGAATTCGTATTCAGCTTCTGTTCAAGTGTAAGGAACCGTTGAGTTGCTGTATTTAATGAATCTTCAAGCTTTGCTGAAATAGTTTTAAAAGGAAGTACGTAGTTAAGTACCTCCCATCTAATTGCCGTTGATGTGTTTTGGTAAAAATTTCCGCGCATCTTCTGGTGAAAGTAGATTAATTTGAAGTGTTTCTTCGATCTCCCAAAATTGTCGTAATGTTTTGTCTATGTTAATATCTAACTGTATATTGAGTGTCATACAGTTTGTTGAATCTCCATTTTCAATCGAACTTGGTTTTCATGATACTACCCATCCAAAAATAGTTTTTTGTAAAATGGTTGAATCTCTCTGTTTTTGTTCATTTTCCAAAATACTAAAGAATCTATCTGAACCGATTAAAATGTCTATTGGAGCCGATTTATGGAAATCCGGGTCTGCTAGTTGTATCCCCTCAAATAAGTGCTGATCTGCTACATCGATATTATATGTTGGTATTTTTGATGGTAGTCGATTTAATATAAATGCATTGACTTCCAGTACTTTATTATCATATAAAGATTCCATTTTCACTATGGTTTTGGCTCTGGAAATTACCGAACCTGGTGATATACCAGTTATGCTGACATTTGATTTTTGTCGTTTCAATTGTAGACGCTGCACACAATTTTCGGATACAAATGAAGCTTGTGATCCAGAATCTAGCAGAACTCGACATTTATGTGATTCACCGAACTGATCTTGGACTAAAACCATCGCAGTAGGTAACACAGCTTGAAACTGTTGATCAATTCGGGAACTTGCTTTCACCACGATGTTCAAAACAATTGATTCAGATTGGTTGGCTTTATTTATATTTTCTGTTCGGTCTTCTCTGTTAGTGTTAGTGGACTCAAGGTGTAAAGTCACATAATGTCTTCTTCTACAAAGGCTGCAGTTGAATCTTGATTTACAAACGGTTGACTGATGCGTAGATGATAAGCAATTGAAGCAGAGCTTCTTCTCAGCCGCTAATTGCTTGCGTTCTGCAACCGATAAATCTATGTATTTCTCACATCTTCCTAAATAATTTTGACCCAAACATAATGGACATTCAACTTTAAATGGTTGAGTTAGAAGAGAAGTAACCCTTTTTGGTTGGGTTGACTTAATCTTTTGAATAGATCCGAGACTTTCTAAAGCATCACTTCTTTTATTTAAAAACCTAAAGAATTCCTCTAATGAAGGAAAGTCGTTTTCAGCAGTTTCATGTGCACAAGCCTCTTTTGAATCATAGTCTAGTTTGGCAACCAAAATATGAATTAACCACGGATCACGTACTTCAGCTTCATTGCATAATACCTTTCTGACGTGTCTGCCAAGTGACGAAGGGATTTTGAACAACTTTGATGTAAAATCGGTTGTTCTATAAATTGCTTTAACAGCTCGTGGATCACTCGTCTAATTTAATCAATCTTACTAATTTATGCTTCATTTCGAAATATATGGACTCAATATTTTCTATTGAAGGTAAATATATGTCATCAAATTTACCTTAACAAAAATTTTCGAGATTTTTAAATTCTCTAAATTCGTCTTCCATAATACTCAAACACGTTTTTACTTCACTGATTCGTGTTTCATTTGTGAAAGTACTTGTTTCGGTTTTGATAGCTTCCAAGCTCCTCAAAACACGTTTAATGCATCTAGCTTCCGCCATGTTAAATTATAAGTTTAGAGCAGATTAGCAATTGGGCCTCTCGAAGCCGTAGGAACGCGTTTTCACTCTCGTACAGATAAATCTCGAATGAATCTTTTTTATTTTAAGTTCATATAAAGGTACAATAATAAGAAAATATCTTTTAACTTACATAAGTGACATCTAATTAAAATGCTTAGAATTAAATAAACTCAAGCATGGTATAACCATAGTCTCGATTTTAAACTTAATCACATTAGGATCGATAGAAAAAATAATAATAATAACAACAACAAATAATAATAATAAAAGTAGATGTCAATTAACATCTTAATCTATGTTAAGTTACTATTTTGTAAGCTTTGTTTTTATACTTGAATTTAATTATATTCTATTTATTTAAGAATCATCTTGAACACCCCTAGTTGTTTTTGTGACTAATATTCGTAATGTTGAGATGCAAGCAGGGTATTTGGTACCTTGTTGAACATATTCCAGGATTATGGTTACAAACCAAGAATCACCGTAATGGTTGGCGTGTACTTCTACTATCATATCATGTCATTCTACATTTTGATCTATGATTTTACCTTTCTGATTATCGATTCCAGATTTCAAATGGTGTGCTTCAACTGTTCTCTAATTGTTTCTGTAGAACGTCTGTTTTTGGTGATTTGTCTGATTAGATCGTGGTGCGTTGCTCAAGTTGAATGGGTGTGACTATACTGTTGAATAGTTCGCTTAAGGACTATTTGAGGGTACTGTCGGGTTATGTGTATTATTTCTCGAGATGGTGATTGGTTGTTGGGGATGGAGACATCATCTCGTGGTTGGAGCGTTGTTGATGGAAACATTAGACGGTTGATACGGCTGAATGTTTCGATGACTTCTTTATTTTTTTTATTTATTTATTTATTTATCATATTGACACTTATGTATCAAAGTAAGACACTTAGTTGTAATTTCTTATGAATTAATTAACCTAAAACTTATATTAAATATTGATTTTTTCCTCTACAAATCTATGTAATATTTTAATAAACTGATTATACTTTAACGATGTTAGATCGTCCAGCTTGCAATAGTTACTCAATGAGTTATCTAATTTCACCCCATTATATCCTAATGAACGTTGTGAAAATGATTTGCTGTACTTTGGTAAACGAAAATGTGTTGTTCTAGTATTATAACTATGAAAGTCACTTTTGGTAGACAGCCTAAATATTTTGGTAATTCTCCTTTATCAATTCTAAATAACAGCTTCAACACATTAAATTGTATTCTTTGATTAATTGAATTCCAGTTTAATTTCGTCAACATGTCCTTTATATGCGTCCTGTTTTCCGTGTTTAAGATTCCCCGCATAAATCGATTCTGTATCTTTTGCAAACGTGTTATTTGTGTTTGATTCATGATAAATAAAACAGATGAGCAATAGTCCATATGAGGAGCCACAAGTGATTTATAAAATATAATTCTTGTCTCCATTGGAAGCTGGTTTTTAATTCTTCTAACAAGACCTAACTTTTTATTCATCTTTTTGGCGATGTAATCCAGATGCTGGTCAAAATATAGGTTTTCGTCTAAAACAACTCCAAGGTATTTATATTGTTTTACTCTTTCAATGTTTTGATTGCCAACTACGATATCTGCATTATCCTCAAACTTTGTTTTGATTGACAATACCATGTATTTCGTTTTTGAGATATTGAGTGACAATTTATGAAACATTAACCACTTCCTCAGATTCTCCAAATCTTCGTTTACTTTTCGTACTGCTTCAGAATAAGTTGTGGCTGAAATTGAGATTAATGTGTCATCTGCGAACATGTTTACTTGACAGTGTTTTATAACATCTACTATGTCATTTATATATAAGATGAATAGTAATGGCCCAAGTGCTGAACCCTGAGGAACTCCAAGATTATTTTGTAACTTCGATGATACAAAATTGTCGTTTTTGTATATTGTTGTCTTCCTTGCAGATAGCTATTAAACCATTCAACTTCTCTTCCTTGAATTCCATACTTGTTTAATTTCTTGAGTAAAATTTCCCTATCTATAGTTTCAAACGCTCGTTTGAAATCTAAAAAAACTGCAATCACTGATTTGTTTTTGTTAATTTGCATTTTTCAATTATCTAACATTAGGTTTGATGCTGTTTCGCACGAATGAAATTCTCTAAATCCAGATTGTTGGTATGTTATGTATAGCAATATGATTAACTAGTTGGGATTTAATCAACCGTTCCAGCACACTTTCGTATATTGGGAGCATATTGAAAGGTCGTAAGTCTTCTCATGTGGTCGGTTTTACGGTTTTTGGAATAGGAATTACTGTTAATATTTTCCAAGAGGTGTGCACTATTGCATCATTTACTTTACACTATTGCACACTATTGCATCATAGACTTTGATTTACTATATCAGTATAAATTCCAGCGAACTTTGGATTTTTCATCGCATCTAGCATGATTTTTCGGTTAATACCTTTGATTCCATATTGAGACTTTGTTTTATTTAATATGTTTATTATATCATGTTGGGTGATTTCATGGAAATGGAATTGTCCAAAATCCTTATTAACCTTCAAAAAAATTCCAATCCAATATTTCCGGAATATTTTTGTGAATATCTGTCACGCTAGACACAAATTCATGGTTTAGTGCGTCTGCTAGTTCTTGCTTGTCGGAAATTGTATTACTATCAAATTCAATATTCCACTGTGTCGAGTTTTTTGACTTGTACATGGATTTGAGTGTTTTCCACAGCTCTTTCGGATTGTACTGGTGTTCCATAAATTTGTTCTTAAAGTACTCAGATTGCTCCTTTCTTAATGATTGCTTATATAAATTTCTCACTTTTTTATATTTTTCCCAATTGTCATCTGAATTTATGATTTTCATAATATTATAACTACGCACTTTCTCTTTCTTCAGTAATTTTAAGTTTTCTGAGAACCAAGGGATTGTATTTCTACTTTCACTGTTTTTTGTTTGAGTTAATTTATCAACGGCATTTTTTAACACCAATATTAATTCATCTGCATTTTTATTTATATCACATTTCGTTCGAACTTGCCGCAATTGTTAATTAAAAATACAGTTCAGATTATTCTCAGAGAAGTTTTCCATGATCTAATTTCGATTCCTTTTCGTTCTTCTAATAACTTTATCTTCCCATTGCTTATGTCCGCACTCAAAATACCATGATCGCTTATCCACTTACGTCAATCTATAATCTTTAATTAGCTGATTTAATTTTAAACTATAAAAATCGTTGCTTTTGAAATCAATGTTAAAATCTCCAAATATAAAATTTAATTTATTATAACTGATAATTTGTTCAAGTCATTCTTCTAAATTACTTAAAAATACTGCGTTTGTTGTTTGAAATGATCTATATACTACACCAAATATTCCAGCTGTATGGTAACCTTTTATGACCTGAATAATACCTGACAAAAACCAAGTGCGGTCCCTTTCATAATTAGAAATAATTTTGAAACTTATGTTTTCATGTATATATATGATAACACCTCCAGTATGCCGACTATCCGAGTCACATTTATAATTTTCAATATAAAATTCTGCGTCATACATATCGACAGTTGTTCATGTTTCACTGAGAAGTACTATCGCTGGTTCATAGTATTCAAACATTAACTATAATTCCAAGAAATTTGAGGGTAGACTTCGAATATTTGTATAGAGCAAATCTTTTTTTTATAGATTGCTATTGGTAGCTGATTTTACTTGTAAAAGAACTATCCCAAGTCGAGTGATCAGTAGCTATTTACAGCAATACTCAAAATGTAAATATGTATACAGTAAATATTCATATTCAGTTTGCTATTTACAGCAATACAATTGCTGCACTTTACCTTCTGACTATTACAATACTTTTTTTTATGATTCTCGCTACACCTTGGACAAAAAAGTTTACTCGTACATTTACTACTGTGATGACCGAATCCATTACAATTATAACACCGTAATATCCCAATTGACTCCACTATATGGCATTTGTCAAAATGAATATTTAACTTTTCAGCTTCTATAAATTTTTTTAAATTTTCCGCGTTAACTTCAATAATTGTGTCTACCTTGTGAGAGTTGCGTCTAAGATAAGTAGTTACAACCTTAATTTCACTGTTTGCCAGAATAGGATTTTGTTGTTTTAGCGCCGACACTATTTCAACATTTTCTAATTTTACTGACATACTGTTACGACTGCAACTTAAAAAAACAAAAAAATTAAACAAAAATTCCATATAATTCACCACAGCTGTGAGATTTTTGTTTTTTATGTCCGTACCTGACTACAACGTCATCATAAAACGAGTTCAATGAACTTTAAAAAAAAAATATTTATTCTAGTTAAATTTTTGTTGTTGTAGGATGAAATTATTTAATTTTTTTGGTGTGACGTAATAGTTTGGTCCATGATCTTGTTTTTTTCTCTGTCTCTTAGTATACAAGTATATAGTACTATACATAGATTTGTATATATGTCTGTTTATATATATATTTTGTTATTCAGTTAGAATTGAGATAATTTGTAATTATTATTTGATAATAAATTTTTGATGCGAATTCAATAATCGTAAAGCTTCCGCAGAGAAAATAACCAAAAAACATAAGAATTAAATTTCTCTGCATATAAATACGACCGAATAGATTAGAATAGAAAAGGATTCTGTACTATATATCAGGTAAAAAAAAAGTAATTAAATTATACCTAAACGTTAGTTTTTATAACTAAATTATTTCATTAGGTGTTCTTAGTGAAAAAAAAATTATTTTTTCTTATAATTGATACATATGGTATATGTAGACCAAAAGCCAACACTGTGGATGATAATAATTTAACTGGCTTTTCGGAATTAGAATACCAGGCGATCACGTGGGTATAAATTACGCTATGCAACGTGAGACGGTCGAGCCATAAACGTGGTTTAAGAAAATTATGAATGGAAGCATAACTTCTAAAAGAAAAATCCAGTGACCACATGGAAAATAGAAAGATTCTATAAAAAGTTAAAAAAAATAATAAAAACAGTTAAAAAAAACGGAATATAATATATTTCCATAATAATAGTATTAGTAATAGTATTAAGTTAAATTTAATTTTCTAAATTATATAGTTTTGTGCATTTAGATTTATATAGATTTGTGCGTATATATAAATATATATACATATGTATATCGTGGGTAAAAAAAAATATACGTGATTCTAGGATTGTCTAGAAAATTTAATTTTAAAAATTACAGAGCTCCAGCTGCCGAAGAGTACTCTCAGGACTGGATCTCAGCCGGGTGAGTTTTGCTTTATTATTATTTTTTTTTATTTATAACTTAAAGTTGCATTTTTCTTTTTAAATAAATTTAATTTTTCGATATATACACATAATTATATACATACATTATATTTATATATAATCAGACATATAATTTAATAATATTTATCAAAGTTTTAGTATATATACTATCGTAATTTATATTAATATATATTTACGTAAAAATTTATTATTAATATATATTTGAATTGAAAATTAACCTCGTTTATAAAAATTGCTAAATATTTGAGCTTTTCTTAAATCTCAATGAAATAAAGATTAAAAAATGAAATAAACTTCTTTGAAAAGTGGTGATGGTTAGACTAAAAAAAATAAATGTGTATTTTATGGAACGTGTTAATGAGCAACACATGAAGCTTGTTCTATCTTATTTTTTTTGACGGTAACAAATAAGAACCTCCCAGCCGACAACGCATTTCCCAATAAGAAAATCACGTGTTGGTTACCGGAGATAGTAACAATACCAAGAATTTTAACTCTTAGGTTACGCTTCATGGGAAGTTTCACATCACATTCAGCACCCATCTTCTCTGTAATAATCGTTTTTAGCTTCTCCTTGGCATCATTCGTATATCGCACTGTAGGATAATTCCTCCATTAGAAATGTTTCTGCAGCCCATTACTGGTATGCTTTTAGGATCGATTTTCATTGATAATTTATCTATAGTTTTCTTGTTTTCTTGGGGTTGCTTCGGTTGTAGTAAAACCAACTTAGTTGGATTAGTTTTAACTACTGCTGCAAATGTTGTAGGTTGCTCCACAGGCTTCTGGATCTCTACTACTTGATTTTTTATTTCTCCTAACTGTTGATTCAGTTTTAAATGGTTAACAGTCAAGTGTTGTTTCAAATATGAATTCATTAATTTTATTGAACTCTTCATACACTGTATCTCTTCTACACATTGGCAGTCTAAACATACAAATCTCACATAAGGGCATTCTTTAACAGTTTGCCGAACTTTTCAAAATTCCAGTTGTAATGGTACAATTTTTTGCATCTACCAAAACATCTAATCGTGGTTCTTTCTCTCGAGTCTGTAGCTTTTTGGCACTTATCGCACTGCGACATTATAATGTCCACTGTTTTATTACAATTATACAAAAAGTTTATACTTCACTGACTTCACTTACTTGTCTATTAAAAATGCACGAAATGCAAAAATAAAATAAACAATACAACAACAAAAAGTCAAAATGAGAACGCGTAAATATATTGTTACACTTTTGTACTTGTGTCAAAAGTTTTAATTTTTGTAATAACTTGTATTTTTGATCATATTTTTACAGATCTATTACATAACTCACTTCCTATTAAATTTAGAACTTCACACTATACTTCTTATCAATTAAAACGGTCATTTACTATTTTATTTAATTATTTAATTCACCGCACACAATATTTCATTCGAATCTATAATCAGGGCTCTCAAACGTCTTTAATTTATGTATGGAATTTTTTTGGAGGGGAGAGCGTATGTCAGTGCTATAAGCTGATATGGATCAATGCAATGCGCATATGGTCTAAGCAAAATAGATCTGCAGCCTTCCGACTTGATTTGGTTGGCAAAGGCGTTACTATGTGCTTTGGCCCCAGCACAGATTGCATAGATAAACAAAAAAAAATTAAGTATAAATAAACACTATAAAATTACAAATATTTTTTAGAAAACTCCAAAAAAAATAAAACGGTTCCACAAGAATCAAACATATTCATGGTGCATATTTTAATATTTGTTAATGTCTATGTTAATACAAAACTCCCGGCTTTACTGATGATGATCAAACAGACATAATTTATTATTATTTAACAATTGTGAAAGGATAAGATTTATAACAAACGTTGAATGTATGTGCTAGTCTTATAACGAACTTTTTCTATACAGATACCTAATTTATTTTATAAATTCTTATAGATAAACAAGTTTTCTTCTTAATTCGCTGTTGTAATTTAATCTTATGTATAAATAAATAACTTAAAGGACTTAACAATAAAATCGTTAATATGTCCTTGGAAACTATACGTATACACGATATTGGAAGTATTTATTTCCATTTACAATATTATTTTCTATTTATTGATAACACTTATTAATGTAAAATTTTATAAGTACATGTACTTTTGTGTTATCTTAATCAGATTGATTTTTATTTATTAATAATATCAAGATTATTGCTAACACTAATGAAAAAACAATGGGATATTAAAAATAGATCTGCAGATGTTTTCTTGTCTTAATCAAATTAATTAATAAATTTTATTTTTTTATTGTTTACCTGAAAATCTATTATTGTTTTATTCGCAAAGCAATTGATTTGTTTATTTGTTTTTACTGATCTATATTCTTTAAATATCCGCATACCATATACACATTTGTAGTAATAATATCACAGGCCAAAAATACTTTAAATGCTCTCATCCTCAAATGTTAAGGATTCAAAAACAAAATTATTTAAAATGCCACATGTTTCAGCAAACCAATTTATTTCCTAATTACAATAATATTCTTTTAATTATTAAAACCTTTATTAGACCATGTATAGAATATTGCCGTCAGGTTTGGGGAGGAGCATATGGCACTGCTCTTCAGTTCCTGGATAGAGTTCAGCGGCGTGCCATCCGAATAATACGAAACTCCAGACCTACGAAAATCTAGACGGCCTACAACACAGCACAGATGTTGCAGAACTCTGCGTGTTCTATAGATTAATAAATGGTATATATTCTGCAGAATTAAAGAAGAAAATACCACCATTAGTTACGCCAGGGCGGTTAACACCAAGAACGGTTAATGCGCATAGGTTTACGATGAAGCTGCCGAAACCTCGAACTGAAGATGCAAAGCGCGAATTTATTCATCGAACACCTAATAAGTGGAATTCGTTGGTCAGTTTCCGTTGAAATATAAAATGCACAAGTTTAAGGCAGCTATCAACCTTTACTTGAAGGATCGCGCGTTTGGTGCAGGAGCTCTGACAGTGACAAGGAGCTAGGACAGTCTAAAATTCAGCCCTGCAGCCAAATAAAACTTAACGTAAAAAAAAAAATTATGAAAAATCTGCAAATTAATAAAGGATTTTAGTCAGTTAAATATGTAAGTGAGATAAATCACGTATTGACTTGACAAGGTACAATACAATAGTTCAGTTACTTAATGGAAAATATCAGCAGAGAAATCCAACTCCAAGATTACCAAGGCCATCTCCACTGTGTAGCAATGTAAAGCCTTGCGGGACACAGTGTCTCCACTTTAATAATCTTTCATACATGTGATAAGGCGCGCCATGTTTTCTAAGTGACTGCACGTTCCACATCCCGTTTCTCAATCTCGTGTCCGGGTATTTAAGCAAGAGGTTATTGTTGTTTTGACGATATCCGAATTTTGGTATCCGATTTTAAAACGGTCGGTGCAATCTATATAAAAGTGAACCCTGCCTATCGGAAGCTCTTTCTATTTAAAGTGAAATACAATTACAACATCTGCGCCAAACAGTCCTAGTTATATTTATAGTATGATAATCTATAATAATTTGGATAATCTATATACTTTACAAACGATGTTTTTTGTTAAATTTATATTTAGTTACAATTGTGCTATAGCAGAGTTCATTTATATTAATATCACTTAAGTACTCGTATTAATTGTAAAAAAAACATTTTTTCTGTTCACACTTTATTTTGCTATACTAATTATAATTTCGATATCTAAGATATTGTCGATATCGTAGCTCGGAGGCTACGTTACTAAGCAGAATACTCGCATTTGGAGATTAGAAAATCCAAGAATGAGTGTTGAAAAGGCTCTTCGTCTTTAACGTGTCACTATTTGGTGCAGTTTTTTAGGCTGGATCTTACTTTTTCGAAAATATCGCTGTAGGAACTATAACGGTAAATGGGTTGCTCTACCGAGCTATGATTAATGCCTTTTTATGGCCGAAATTGGAAGATATTGATATCGACGATGTTAAATTTCAGCAAGACGGCGCTATGTGCCACACAAGCAACGAAACAATCGCAATTTTGCAAGAAAAGTTTCCTGACCGTGTCATTTCTCGAGGAGGTTATCACAATCGGCCACTGAGATCTTGTGATTTTACACCTTTAGACTTTTGTTTCGTTGGAGCCAAGTGAAAGATAAGGTCTATCTCTACGCCAATGCTCGACAACCGATTCAAGATCTTAAATATGGGATTAGTGAAGTTATCGAGGACATACAGCCGCAAATGTGCGAATTGGTCATGGAAATTTTATGTAAAGAATGTGGTGCTGCAAGCAGCATTTGGCTATTTTCAAATGTTAATGGCATAACTTCCTCTTTACAATGAAATAAACATTCATTGATTTCTCTTAAAAATATATTTTGAAATATCAAAACGAATTTCTTCAAAAGAAAGCATATTATGCCGATTACAAAAAAAAACATCAATCGTGACTGAGTGATATCAATAAATACAAACATTTTTGTACACTATTTCGAATTGGTATGTGCACCCTATCCAAAAATAATTTGGAGACATCTCTGACATTTTCGTCAATTGCGCTGAAACCAATACATTTCCATGGCATGTCTTCGCACACAGAAAGAAACTGATCATTAATAACCATTAAAATATTTTAAAGTACTTTCTTATACCTGAAAGTGTATGGCACATTTCTTGCTTTCGGTACATAAACGATCATATAACACATACAAACTAGAAAATATTTATCGTCCATATATCTATTTCTAGCCTGACCTATTAATTATTATACTCGTATATCATGTTCGCAAAAAAATTTGTTTTTCTGAGAAAAAAATTTTTTTTCTTTAATTTTCATTTTCGTCTATTTAAATTCTATTATTAAGTATTGGTGAAATGTTTTGATTGCTTATTAAAATTTATTAATTTGAAATCATGGTTTCTTTTCATCACTATCTAAATTTTAAATCTTTATATTTCTTATTTTTTGCGAATTATTCCTATATGTATGTCAATTTAACTCTTGTTTACACAGAATCTTTCAATTTAATACCATTATAGAATGCCTATTCCCTATTAAGGTTAATACTCCGATCGATTTCGCGAAAATTTCCAGACTATTTTACCAAAGTGAACTCAGAAATGAAAAATTTCATTCCTGTTTTCACTAAGCTGTACTCAGTTCATTAGCGCAAAAACTATAGTTATCTCAATTCACCAAAGATGGCGTGCATAAACTCTACAAATTTGTTTCACGCGAAAATAATGATTCGAACCATTTTTTCACGTAAAATTTGAACATTTGAACTGTTTGAACATTTGAATTCTCAAAAAAATAATCATTTCTATTTCACGTAAAAATAAATTAACTTTTGGAGACCGCGGTAAAATTTCATTTCACTTTGATCTGAGTACTAGCCTTAAAGGCTTATACTCAGATCGATTTCGCGTAAAATTTCCATACGATTTGACCAAAATGAACTCAGAAATGAAAAAATTCATTTCTGTGTTCGCTAAGCAGTACTCAGTTCATCAGCGAAAAAACTATATTTTTGCATCATCTTAATGCATCATAGAGGCCGTTCATAAACTCTACAAATTAGTTTCACGCGAAAATAATGATCCTAACCTTTCTTTCACGTTTACGATTCTGATACTTGATTCGTAATGTGACAAAGTTTTGTGATTAAATTTTGTTACATTTCGAATGCAGTCAAAAACCGATTTTCCGAGATCCTATTATCCGTAAACCTCTATTATCGTTGATTTTTTCATTAGTCGATTTTTTGAGTCACTTGTTTATCCGGAATTTCAATTGATTAACCGGGATTTTTGTTTCGTTAAATTTTAGCAACAGTGTTGCTTTTGTGTTATTCGTACATATATGTACATATAAATGTTTTACTATAATAATCTATGGCTTAGAGGCCGTAAACGACCTTTACCGCGCCTCCTTATGAAGCATTTTAACGCATTGGTGCACATTGTTCTTGGTCAGTCCAACCAATGTTTTTACACAATCTCGTCTGGTGCATCTTAAGTTTTGATCAACGGTGAGAATCGAACTCAAGATCGATTCTCTGTGAATCGTGATGATTCACGATTGAATATCTCTGTGATGAGCACCTCTCTTATCCATTAAGTTAAACCCGGCGACGATTTTTAACATTGCGGTTTTTTGCATTTTGTATACACACAAATGTATGTAAAAAGGATGCAATTTATTACCGTATTTTGTCTAATTCAGATAAAGTCGACATCATAAATCAATTAGAAAAAGGTGTGTCTGCCAAACATTTAGCAGACAAATGCGAGAGAAGGCAACAAACAGTATACGATTTAAAAACAAATAAAACAGAAATTTTAAAATTTTTACGGAAAGTGGTTCTTGCAAGGGATTGAACGTTCGTAAAACATTGAAAAGCAACATATGACAGCAACATATGAATGGTTTCGACAACAGCGATTTAGGGGTTTACCAATAAAAAAAGCCAAATTTTTTCATGCAGAATTTAAATTAAGCAGTAAATGTCAATATTTCCAAGGATGGTTTGGGCAATTTTAAAAGTCGACATGGAATACACAGCTTCAAAGAATCTGGTGAAAAATTGTCGGCATATTACGAAAGTGCTAGATTATTTGTCGGTGATCTACGGGATATAATCAAATCAGAAAATTTATCATTCGACCAAATTTATAATGTTGATGAGACGCGCATTTTCTGGAGGACCTAACCTCGAAATAGCTTGGTTTCCAGAAATGAATCTTCTGTAGAAGGTGTAAGGGAAGCTAAAGAACGTGTAACAAGTCTTGTGTGTTTTCGAACGCTTCAGGAACACACAAGTGTAAATTATTGATTATTGGAAAAAGTGCGCACCCTCGAGCGTTCAAAAATTACCGGTTTTGTATAAAGCTTATAAAAGAGCTTGGGTTATTTTGGATTGGTTTGATAACCATTTTGTTTCAGAAGCTAGAAAAAGCTGTAAAGATTTAGCCCTAGAGGACAACTGCAAAATTTTGTTGTTATAACTGACGTATTGGAAGTTTGTCCTAAGTTTTCCTAACCCAACAACAAAAACATTTATATTGAGAATGTAGTAGTGATAAAACAAAACGTGAAAAAATGTTCATTAAGGCGAAATATAATTATGCTTTCGGTAAGGCAATATGAATTAAAAAATTAAATGTTAGAACGTAATAAATATGTATAAGATGTGCGCTATGGTTCATTTTTCATCGAAAATATACATTTTACATGTAACTAATAACAATATATCCAGGAGATAATATGAACACAAATACTGGAATGAAAATGTTGTATTCGTGTAGGGCAATAAAATAAAAGAAGAAACTACATAGTATTAAATGTTTTTGGGTGACAATTTACTTAGAAATCAAAGATATTCATGATGTTTCTTTCAATAAAAGAAAAAGGTTACCACACCTGGAATGGTAATTTTCAAATGAGGTCTGCCTTCGACTTTTGGAAACCGACTACCTTAATTTTAGTTGATTTTCTCCACTATATGCCTGATTCATTTGGAGCAACCCAGGAAGTTACGAGGAGGTATGAATCTCGGACTTCGCTACTCACTTTTTTTTATTTTTTTTTTATTTTTTTAAAGTTTGTTTGAAATTTTATTTTAAATTTTTTAAATGTTTTGTAAGTTAATTTCAATAGATAATTATTTAATAGCAAAATAGACATTTATCATTATTTATGATCATGTATTTGGTGCAAACATCATGTACTTTACGTTTACAAGAATGACATTTTTTGGCGTCAGTATCCGTAACTTGACTATAGTACAAACAATGTTCATCTAGGGATTCTGATTTTTCGGCTATTAACATTTTTAGGTGATTTCTGTATTGTTGAAGTGCCATAACACTTATGTGTTCATCTTCAGAATGAATTGACTCCTTATAGTATTTTTTTATGATGTAATCTACTGCATAAATTATTAAAATGCCGCAATTAAAACCATCTGTCTGTTGTGGTAAATTACTGCATGATACAATTTAAAAATTTTTGTATGTTTTTCCATAGTATGAAAAGCATTTGTTTATAAATTTTTGAACAGTGGTCCCTATACCAAATAGGCATTGGGATGGATTAATTGGATCATATGTTAATATTGAGCATTGCTCAAAATTAACAATTGCTAATTGAAAGTGATTATTCTCACATATGGGAATAATCAAAAACTGGCTTTCGTTTGCCCATTTTAGCTCAGGTTGCCTTATAAGCAGGTGTCTTTCCAAAAATTTTACAAATTTGAAATTGATCAAGACAGATACTATTCATGTTTAGTAAAAGGCAACTGATATCAACTTATACCAGTTCGGTTGAGAGAAAGTTTTTAAATTACAATTATTTTAATTATTGTAGCAAAAATTATATAAATAAGTTTCTCGTGGAAATAAAATTTAAACATAACTATATTAAATTTTAATTCCGTCATTTTTTGATAAAACTCATCGATTGATTTACAAAATTTTAATTGTTTGGGATATAAATAATTTTGCTTAAAAACCGGTTTAAGGCCCTATTCCCTGAATATTTGGCATCACCCTTTCTAGCCCTTTTACCGCAGCATTCTTCATTATCAGAACCATAAGGGTCTTTTTCGTCAGCTCGAGCCGCCTTGGGCGTTAGAGTGACACACTCAGCTTCAGTTATACATTTTTTGGAGCGTGTAGCACTTTTCAGATGTGGCGCACATTCCACGGCCTTTAACAAGAGGTGTGTTTTTTCCTGAAGGGAAATAACAAATCTGCCAATTTTAAGTTGATGGTCTTATATTAGACTATTGGAGGGCCCAAATTTCTTTAAAAAAAACGTTGCCCATAACGGTATATACTTCATATACCTTTTTATACAAAATAACATAAAGTCTTGACAAAACATTGTGTTTGTCGGTCCGCTATATCTTGAAGAGATAACTTATTCAAAACTGTTGTATAAATAAGATGGTATCGTTCATAAAAAGGCGTATCATCAAGACTTAAATTTCCATGCTCATGATCTGCATCTGTTGACTGCAGCTCTTCAGCTCTTCCTTTCTCATGTTTAATTCAGTGATTGCATAAATATTTGAATTTAAATGCGATTGAATTTTTCTCTAAAATGACTTTTGGCGTCAGAGAAAATCACATTTTCAAATTGAGAACGCTATTAACATAAAATTTCAAATAGGTCATCTATTTCTTGCATACTATCACTATCTATTATCATAAACATAATAATCATAATTGTTTCTCTTAAGGGCTTCGGACAACCTGGAATTTTATTTTTTATTTGAAGAATTAGAATCGCAGCAAAGTGCGAGCAACAAAAAACCACTCCCACTTTATTTTGTAGTTTTGCTTTTCCCATTAATACGTCGTACGCAAAGCTCAAATACTCTTTTATTTCTATGACATTCATCTCTTTTAAAATCGAGTTAATAGAAACCCACGACCAATCCGTAATATTAATCTTTGGAGGAGTAATTTTTGGAGTTGAGCTAACGATTTCTTTTTTTGAATTTATTAAAAAACGTACTGAGTGCTGACACGTCATGTTCGCAACTTATTAGCTCTGCCACATTAAATATTACGTCGTGTATTTTGATAACAGCGGCATAATAAAATACTTTGCCGTAAATGTGGTTTACACAACATTTTGGATTACGAACCAGGCTGCCAGTGGCGTCAACGTATACTATAATACCTTTAAAATTTAAATAACGTAGAGCAGCTTTTCTCATTAAAATAACCAATAGAGGTGCCACTGCCGAATAAATGTATGGGCCGGTCGTTTCAATTGCTGTTCGATGGACGATATCTAAAATATCACAACCTTTTATAACGTCATTTATTAAATTTCTATCCAACTTAGCCTTTCTTAGGTTATTTGGTTTAAGTTGACGCAAACCAGTTAAATGAGCGGTTGAATTATATAATATGTCTTGTGTAGCTACTCTTCTTTTAATTGAGTAAATTGTTTAACATGCCCGTGGTCCAATGCATCGGAATTGATGGTATAAGTTTGCATAATTTTTTGCGAATTAACGATAAATTTAAACTTTTGTTTGTGTTCGGGATATTTACAATTATAAATGCATATTGTGTAACAAACTGTAATTTAGCATTAAAATTCATTGTTCGGAACGAGAGAACACATGTATGTTTTGCTGCATTGAGGCTCATTATAATAGCATCGCGTAATTTTTCATTTGACCAATTCTGAGTAATATCCAAAGTAACATTCATATAACCCCGTGATATCCAAAAATCAGAGCAATCTTTTTAGTGATAATATCCATATTAGCGATATCAAACTCATCCTCACTATTGAACTCGTTATTCAAAACTTGTACAACCGAACTAGTTTACGGCGGAGTTAATATACTTGGGGCAACAATATCTCTTATATTTGTTGTAGTGATATTAGTACCGCAACCAATTTCACTCATACTTGCAGTTAATTTACTAATATTAACCGTACACCTTTGAGTTCTAATTTCTCGCCAAATATTAAATAATGTTTGACAGTTTTGATTATTGTAACCAATCTTAATCTTTCGACAAATTTCGTAGAAAATGGGAGACTGACGGCTATGTATTTCAATTTTGGGTATGTGAACAGACATTTCCGATAACGCTTTGATCATGTTATCTTTTATGTCTCGATTGGCACTAACCTTTTTCTGATAGTATGGTTTCCGCTTTCTTTTAAATTTCGATTCCATCATATACAAGTAATAAAAAAGGTTTTAATTAGGGCACCCCTCAGTTCCAACCACAATGAGAAGACAATAAGTATACTAAAAAAAGAGAATTTCTGAAAATAATTTGAGATAAATATTTTCTCTTTTGTACACAAAATATGTGCAACACCCCAAAACTCCAAGCTTGAGTTATCTATAAACGTTATATACGTAAGTACAATAAAGTATAAATACTAGTTATATATATATATATATATATATATATATATATATATATATAGATATAGTTATATATATATATATATATATATATATATATATATATATATATATATATATATATATATATATATATATATATATATATATATATATATATATATATATATATATATATATATATATATATATTAGACATAAAGACTCCTTCTTCCTTTATGTCTTAGGGTAATAGACATAAAGGAAGAAGGAGAACCCGAAACGAGATGGTCATAGTTAAGGCGGAGGGGCAATCCTATGCCGACCTGCTGAGAAATGTAAAACAAGGTGTCGATATTAAAGAGGTGGGAGTGGAGATAGTCGGCATTAGAAAAACGAAATCGAATGATTTGATGATTCAAGTGAAGGGAGGTAAGAACAAAGCCGAGACTCTTAGGGAACCGATTGTGGAAAAAGTTGATGGTGTAGTGGCAGTGCACCAAAAAGAGTTAGCAGTGGAACACATTAGGGATCTAGAAGAAGGAACCAGTGACTCTGATATAAAGCAGGCAGTCCAGGCAGCTCTTGGAAAGGAGAATGGCGACCAGATACTTGTAACATCAATAAGACCGGCCTACTCTGACACGAAGAAAGCCACAGTAAAACTTCCTAAGGAATGGGCAAGACAGATAGTGGACAAGAAGCGCATTCGAATTGGATGGGTTTCCTGCCGACTGCAAATGCGCTCTGATGACCGTCGCTGCTATAGGTGCTGGGAAACATCTAGCAAAGAACTGCCGGGGCCTGATCATAGTGCTTGCTGCTTCAGCTGTGGGAAAAGTGGGCATATGCGGATGGAATGTAGTGAAGCGCACAATAGGCCAAATGTGAACAATTCGACCGCAGCAGCAAGTTTAGTAGTATCAAATACAGTAGTAGAAGCTAGTCATGCGTCTACTACAAATTAACGCACGTCGCAGTAGACCGGCACAGGATCTCCTTGTTGTCACAGCTATTCAAAACAACGTGGACGTGGTATTGGTGAGTGAGCCAAACCGACGGAAACTACAGGGAGGAAACTGGAAAGCAGACCTGAACGGTGATGCAGCACTTATTATATTATCCAAAGAGATTGCCACTACTAGTTTCGGTGCTATAAAAGGTGTTGTCTGGGTGGATTTAGACGATCTCATTATTATGAGTTGCAATTTTCACCCAATAAACCTGTGGAAGAGTTTGTCCAAAGGCTAGATGAACTTGGTTTGATTATTCGGAGTTTGAATAAAGATGTAATTGTATCAGGAGATTTCAACTCAAAGTCCCCATTAAGGGGAGGTGAAATACTGGACAACAGAGGACAAATGCTCGCAGACTGGGCCGCTTCCTGCAATCTTAATAGTTTAAATGTAGGGCAGACACCAACCTATGAAAGAGGCAATTACGGCTCTTTCCTCGATGTTACTTTTGGTTCCGAAAGAATTGTCAACCTGCTTCGGAACTGGGAAGTTCTAGACAACGAAAGCCTTAGTGATCATCGCTATATTATGTTCGAAGTGATTATAAATCCGTCAAATAGAAGAGTAGGACAGAATAAAATTGCAACTAGGAGCTGGCGCATATGTGAATCCAAACAAGAAACCTTTCGCAGTGCAATTCAGCGTCACCTGGATCCATGTCGTATTACAACGCCTGCGCAACTAGTAGGTGCGACTAGGAAGGCATGTGAGGAGGCACTACAGACTGGCAGACGAGGCAGGAAAGTAGGCGTGTACTGGTGGACACCGGAAATTGCTGAACTGCGCAGATGTTGCAACTGCGCTAGAAGAAAATTATTGCGAGAGAACCGGCGTACCCGTGGTCAAGTGGATACATCTATCCAACAGGAATTGAAATGTGCAAGGAAGAACATGAGAATGGCTATACTGAAATCAAAGAAGAATTGCTGGCAAAAGCTCTGCAGCAGGATAGAAGAAGATCCATGGGGAGATGCATATAAAATTGTAACCAAGAAGTTTGGCCGAATGGTGCCCACCATAACTGCAGAAACTGTCACCACTATAGTTAAGGAGCTTTTTCCGTTTCACGAGCGAGCAAACCATAAATCCATACAACCACAAGCATTCCTACCATTCACTAGGGCAGAACTAGAGACTGCATGGAGAAAGCTAAAGATGAAGAAAAGTGCTGGACCGGATGGAATCCCACCAGAAGCGGTTAGAATTGCATCTGACGTCCACCCAAAAATAATCTTGGATGTTATAAACCAAGCTTTTAAGAATGGAGAGTTTCCACACATCTGGAAGATAGCTAAACTTGTGTTACTTAAAAAGAAGGGGAAACCGGATGGGGTGCCTACGTCATATAGACCACTTTGCCGGTTGGACACCTTCGGGAAACTATATGAGCACCTACTGCGTCACAGATTAATAGACGAAGTCAACAGAACTGGCGGACTTGCAGAGAACCAGTTCGGTTTTCGATCGGGTTGTTCTACAGTAGATGCTGTAACAGAAGTCATGAGGTTTGTCGATAAAGCAGCTGATGGATCCAAACACACACGGCGTATCCCAGTGGTAATTACTCTAGACGTACGGAATGCATTCAACAGCGCAGCTTGGGAGTTAATCCTGAAAAGGCTTGAGGAATGTCAAGTAAGCCTGAGTCTTAGGAGAGGTTCTTCAGAGCTATCTGGGTGAACGAGAAATCATTGTCGAATCAGCGGGCGTAGCTACTTTGATGGAGGTTACGAGTGGTGTACCTCAAGGTTCCGTTTTAGGACCACTGCTCTGGAATATTCTATATGACGGTATTCCCAGAATTCCGTTGCCCGAGGACTCCAAGCTAGTGGGATATGCCGATGACTTAGCACTTATTGTATCGGCGAGATATGAGCAACAACTTGTGGAGCGAGTAGAAGCCACAGTCGAAGCCATCTCCAAGTGGCTCTGCAGTCACCGGTTGCAGTTGGCACCGGAAAAGACCGAGGCAGTTGTAATGGCAGGCGGATGCTTTCGCCTATGGAATTCAACATAGGAGGAATAAAAATAGTACCAACAGCAAAAATTAAGTACCTGGGGGTATGGCTCGACCATCGAAGAAGCTTCCAAGAGCACATTAGACAAACGGTGGTAAAGGCGAATAGAACAACAACTGACCTTATTCGATTAATGGCCAGCACTGGCGGACCGAGCGCAAGTAAGAGGAAATTGCTCTCCTCTGTAGTCACATCAGTTATATTGTATGGGGTACCTGTATGGATCCGAGCATTGGACACTGCAAAGGCCCGTGATCAACTGGAACGAGTTCAACGAACTATTGCACTCCGGGTATGTAGTGCTTATACACTGAGAAAAAAACGTAGGTAAAAATAATGATTTTATAGGTAAATCTAAGCATTTTTCCTTATAGAAATTAGCTAAATAGTACACGTTTTTAAAACCAAAACTTTCTAGCTTTTATTTTAAGAGCGATCAAAACTTGTAAAACTAAGCACTTAGAAAATTTATTTTAAAAACAATTTTTTTTAAAATAAACAATATAAAATGTTAAATTAAAAACTGAAGAAATGTTGAAACAAGAAACTATAGTTCTTATTTCAATCTATAATTTTATTTTATTTTAAGAAAGGTAAACTTTTAAATTAAAATTTAAATTTGTAGTTTTAAATAGTTCATTTAAGAAATATTAATTCTTAATATAAGACTAAATAATATGAATTTCATTAATGCGTATTAAAAAAAAATATTTATTTTATTTATAACATTTATTTCATATTTCGATTAGTTTTTACAAAATTCAATTGCATATACATTGATTAAATAATAATTTATTAAGTTTTCTAAAAATATGAAATTAATTAAAATGTTTTCCAATGATAATAAGTATGATTTGGAGGTAATAAAGGATCGGAAAAACTTAACTAGAGACTTCTTTGTCTTCAATATTACATAAAGGAGTCTCTTGTAAATTTTTTCCGATTGAATATGAGATTTAATGGGGTCAAATATCTCATACAAGTTTAACTTTTCGTTCAATTTTTTAGTTAGGAAGTAACCAATTTTAAACAATTTATAAGTTTAATCATTAAAATATGTTGTATTATCAGAAACGATTGACGAAAATAAATGAACATACGAATCATGGCTTGAATCTTGTTTACCAGGAATAGTTTCGACAAAAAAATGTCTGCGTTAAGAACGTTGCTACTGAATTTTAAAGCAGACTTCGTAGATAACGTAAGCGGTATGTTAAGCCGTGACGTAGTATTGCGAGCATACTGTTTATAAATTTAACAATTACAAGCTGATACCACATTTTCCGATAGCCACTTCTCATCTCTACATAATCACTTTCAGGTATAAACGATGTTTTGTCAGTCATTTCCGACGGATTTAATTCTGAATTTAATTTAAGATTTTTTAAATATTTCGAAGTATGACATACATTTGTATATACTCGTATATATCATAGGTTTCCCGAAGGATTTTTTTTCATGTTCGTTTGTAGTAGATTTCCTATAAAAAAATAATGAAGACAAAATAAATTTATTGCAATAATCAGAATATGTAATCTTTACCTTTTTTCAGAAGAAAATGTTTTAACTATCGCCGCATCTTAACGAAATCCTGTTGCATTAATTTTATTTGTTCTTTTACACATTAGTCAATCAACATTTGAACTAAATTTTTTGTTCTGAGTTGTTAAGAATTTTATTGGTTTTGAAAAATTCCAAAATATCTCTTTCTTTAATCAATTTCATTAAAATATTAGTAATACCAATGGAATCCAATAGATTTCTAAAAAAATGTCAATATTAAAGCAAATTCGCAATTATTTAAAAAAGAATTACTTACAGATCATTTGGGTTTTTAATTTCCGAAATATAACTACGACTTGTACTTGGTGTATGCCATGCAGAACGACTACATATGCTTAAATTCTTTGAGATGTTTTCTAACCAACTCGTTCTGCTATCCACTGACATTTTTGTGTTTCCCGTAGGATCCAATGGTGTGTACTATTGGTAAATCTTTTTTGTAAAAAAATAATTATTTAGTATAGCATAAGTAAGAAAAGTTACAATATAAGTTTAACATAATATACTCATAGGTAATTGGTACAACCTCTTAACCTCCCATTGACTTCTTTTAAATAAGATTCCTTGGCTGAATTAGGTTCTAATTTTTAAAACGACTTGTATCCTGTCGTCCCATTTTCAAAAGCACATGGACGCTTTTTTCCTCTTGCATTAGAAAATTATATGTTTCTTCTGATACACCCCACGACACAATTAGCTCTTGAATATCACATGCTACACTAATATCTTCTGATCCATTAACCTCCATCAATTCATTTAAATCGTCATCTTCATTTAAGTCGATGACTTGATTGCAGACATCTTCGAAATATTAAGATATAGCATATTGCGTTTATGTGTTTATGGGTTTTAATAAAATATCGTCATTACAATATATCAAACAATAATTTTTGTTATATTTTCACTTATCACACTTATTATTATACACAACTTAAATAAAACATATTTTATAAATTTTCAAATAAAAATTAACTTATTTATCATATTCGCACATAATTTATTTGACACTGATTGTACAATAAAGAAGTGACGAATGACAATAAATGCAGCGCTTCTACCTAAACTATATACAGTTATTTAAATAACTGTAAACAATTTATAAACAAGGGTTTCTAGTTCTTGTTTAATTCAAATAATAAGCTTTTAACATTCAATGTAAGAGTTCTAAGTTGTTAATATTACTAGTGAACACTTTTTATTATACATTCTAAATAAATAAATAGTTTTCTTGTTCATTTTGAAAGAATTGACTGCTTAATATTAGTTTTAAAATTAATAAATTGAAAATTTTTAAAATAAAATTTATCAACGTTTAAAACAAACAATTCAAAATGTTTAATTTAACATTTTTTAGTGCAGAATAAATATTTTTACTACTTAAATTTACAATTTTATATAATTTTAAACATAAGATGCTAATGTTTTCAAATCAAAGGTTGTCTTTTTTTCTCTGTGTAGGACAATCTCGAAAGAGGCAGCCTTCGTACTATCAAGCATGCCACCTATGACGTTAATGGCCAAACATAGAGTCACAGTACTCAGTGGGACTCCTAAGGAAGACGCCAAACAAGAAATGCTGGAACAATGGCAGAAACGATGGGAAAGTGCAGACACTGCGTCGTGGACCAGACAGCTGCTCCCTAAAATTAAAGAGTGGGTAGAGCGTAAGCATGGTGAAATCAACTTTCACTTAACGCAATTCCTATCTGGCCATGGCTGTTTTAACAGTTATTTCTTTAAAATGCATATTAAAGAGAGGCCCTGTTGTTTCTACTGTGATGATGAAGATACACCAGAACACACTATTTTTCACTGTGAACGTTGGGAGCGGGAGCGTCGTGAGTGTACTGATAAAGTGGGTCAGCTGACAATGGAAAACATTATCCCTAAGATGTTGTCGGAGGAGCGAAATTGGGACACCATAAATACCATGATAATGATGATACTACGTCAAAAATTGTCACAACATGAAGCTAACAACATACATTGAAAAGAACATGGACATCCAACGCCTGAAGTTATGCAAATTTTGCGATCCCGGTCGTGTGGAGGAGCGGAGGGTGGGGTTTTAGTCGGTTATAGTATTTTTCTGTACAAACGTTGAAGTCTTAAAAAACTGATTAATGAAAGAGATAGATAAAATATTATCGGAAATCTCCTAAGTATGAGACCAGACGATGAGCAGAGCACAAAATCTAAAAAACATGAATGAACAACGGTGGTGATATAATATTGGATGAAGTATATTTATACCATTTGTAATGACACTACAAAGAATTTTTATGTTGGATAGGTTCTGTTATTGGAGCACCAATATACGCCACATTAATAGACAGTGAAATTGTGGAAATGGTGATAAATCCTAGTAACAATCAAACTGAATCCAGCACTGATAGCGAGACAGATGGGTAAATTATACCAAATGGCAAAACGTGCGAAGCTATAACTTCATTTTAAACGCTCATTAATTATTTAGATAACCACGACATTGACCAAATAAGTGTTCAAGAAAAACTCCACTTTTACAGAATTCAGGTGAAATTAATGGAGTATCAAAAGGAAACCAGGCGCAAACCAGCATTAACGATTAACTTTACTTATACCCATAATGCTAAAAGAAGTCACTAATTTTTAGTTTATGTTATATGTCAGGAATATACCTGTTTATATTTTTGTTTTGATCAATTTCAATTGTTTTATTTTATTCCCATGTATGGTATGTACATACATACTCGTACATATGTATGAAATTATTTATAATATTTGGGAGGATTATTAAAAATACTTAAATAAATTAAAAAATATAATGTATTTTTTTACAAAACTGAAAAATTCTATCAACCGGGATTTTTGATTTTCCGGGATGCCTCCGTCTCTGAGCGTCACGGATCGAGTTTCGACTGTAATTTGTGGTTTGTATTTCTGTAATAAGTTGTTGTGATCACTGTCAAACACCAAAATTCTCCAATAAAAAGTTTTTTCTATTTCACGTGAAAATAAATTAATTTTTGGAGACCGTGGGAAACTTTAAGTCTAGTACTCAACCGAAGTGAAAAATTTCATTTTGTTTTCATTGAGATAAAATACTATATTTACCTCAATGAAACAAAGATGGCGCGCTTAAACTCTACAAAAAAATTTAACGCGAAAATAATGATTTGTCACGTTGAATTTTTGACATTAACGTTTCTGATGTATTCAGAATGAGAACCATCTTTATACATTGAGATAACTATAGTTTTTGCGCTTATGAACTGAGTACTGCTAGTACTGAAATTTTTCATTTCTGAGTTCACTTTGGTAGAATCGTGTGGAAATTTCACGCGAAATCGAACTGAGTACTAGCATTAAAGTTGTAAAAATATAAAAATAGAATACTTTATAATTCTAGATTCGGAACTTAAGAATATATTTTAGACCTAACCTTCGACAATAAATTGTGGTATTTAATTTATATTTGTCTATTTTTCCATCCATTGTATGGAATGTATGCACTTGCTACTGTATATGTTCAATTATTTCAACACGATTTAAGAACGAGGCGCGATTATATTTCAAAGTTGTTGGTTATTGAATCAAAACACACTTGTATGTGGTATTAATGAAATGTCTTAATTATATCTTAACAATTTACTATTTGTTTTTAATTTTATTTTTATGTCAATCAACTGGTTTAATGTTGTCGTGTAGTCTGAAATCTATGAATTCGACAGGAGTTTAAATTTGTATTAAAGATAAAAATAAACACTATTTGAAGAAGCATTACTAAGGTCATTTTTAACATGCCTCTTGTTAAATTTTCTAACTGATAAATTTATATTAACAACAAAAAAGTACATATTGTCAACATAGATGCAAATTTTTGTTCTCATTGCACCTTAAGGCCGAATGTGATCTGCTGAATACATCTAACCTATTTCTAGAAACAGTGCTAGCATAAAGAAAACTGTAAGCAAATTTCAATGCCAAAAAGAAGACGAGTAAAACTTTACTAGGATATTTAAAAAAAATAATGATCTAAAAAACTGGATTTTCGGTTTGATTCAACAAAAGTATCCAGTTTCTTAAAAATTGTAGCCAAAAATTAATTATTAGATATTTCATATAATTAAATTAACTCAAAGAAATTCAAAGCAACTAAATATAACAAATAAATACAAAATTAATTTCTATTTTTTAAAGATTTAATACAAACTCATCGAAGGTCTAAAATTTACATCTTTAGCAAAGGCCATAATATTTCCCTTTCTTGCATCTGGCAATTCATCGTGATTTGTAAAATTTGATCGAAATTTCCTAAACTTATTTTTTAAATCAGATTTTTGACATTTTACTGCATTTATAACTTTGAACATACATTTATTTATAATTATTGTGCCCTGTGGGTGATGAGATCCATAGAATACCACCACAGTATCCAGAGCTTGTCGTAGGAGGCGACTAAATCTGGTTGGATCGCTGGGCTAACGACCCGCATCCGTAAAAATGTCAACCAAAACAAAAAATCGGATACCGTCTAAATAACAATGACCCCCCGCTTAAGTACCCGGATACGAGATTAAGGATCAGCACGTGAAACGTGCAGTCACATAGAAAACCTGGCGCGTTGGACAGCCTTATCACATGTATGAAGGAGTATCGGCTGGAACTCGTAGCGCTCCAAGAAACTCGATGGCCTAAAAGTGGAGTCCATCTGTCCCAAGGCTATACGTTGCTACACAGTGGAGATGACCTCGGAAATCTTGGAGTTGGCTTTCTCATTGGGCCGCAGGTAAAAACGGCTGTGTTGGACTTCCAAGCAGTCGATAATCGAAATCAGACCGACTTATGTAATAATATAGGTCCGTACTCCCGACACGAAACTGCGACAGAGAATGGGGAAAGAATGATGTACTTTGCGATCGCTCATGATCTCAAAGTGGCAAGTACATTCTTTCCCCATAAAAACATCCATTTGGAAACATGGACACATCCACGTAAAACATCCCGAAGCCAAATTGACCATGTGTTGATTTCAAAAGGGCGGGCTCGGGTTGTCCAAGACGTGAGATCGTATCGGTCGTCAACAAAATTCGTAGACAGTGCTCATTTTATGGTTGCTGCAAAGCTACGATGGAAATTTTCGTACAAGTCAAGGAGGACTGGAAAATATAAAATGCGATTCTCCTGTGAAGGTCTGATAAATGAAGAAACGCAACGAAAATATCAAGATCTTGTCAGTAATAGCATTATGCAATCCAATTAACAATCTGATGATGTGAACAGTGTCTGGGAAGTATTGAAAACCTCGGTTGTCGATGCGGCCGAGCACATTCTCGGTATAGTGAAAACTAAACCCAAAAATGATATATGTAACGCATTTGTAGACAGAAGAAGCGCGAATGGTGGAAGGCCAAGGTCTTAAGAGTACAACAACTCAGCAATGAGCACAGTTCGCGTGGTTTCTTTAAAGGAATCACCGAATTACACTATAACTTAAGATCTCCGTCAATTGCCATTCGGGACCAGGATGGAAACCTCTGTGTTAACGTCGATGCGGTACTCGATACATGGCGTGAACATTTCTCTGATTTACTTAATGTTCCACATGAAGCACAAGCTGTATTTGAATACTCTCAAATACAGGCCGCGGAGATGTTCATTGAGGATCCATCCTATGAGAAATTCACAATGGCCATGCAGAGGTTAAAGCAAAATCGTTCACCAGGGGTTGATTGCATTAATTCAGAGCTCTTGATATTCGGAAGGCTAACTTTGTGGAACTGTCTATTCGATTGGTATGGCGAAATAATGTTATGCCTGACGAATGGAAAGTGGCCGCGTTATGCCCAATATTCAAAAAGGGGGATCGCATGAAATGTGAGAACTATCGTGGTATAGCTCTCCTTTGCACAACATACAAGTTACTGTCATACATTATCTTGGGAAGAATTACTCCTCTAGTCACTGATCAAGTTTTTTGGCTGCGGATGATTCTTTCCAAGTACTACGAAACATCTCGCGATGTACACCAGGTATTCCTAGATTTCAAGCAAGCCTATGACTCATCAATCGAGAGAGGCTATGGTATGCGCTTGAATATTTAGGAATACCACAAAAATATGTCCATCTGTGTAAAATTACATAGTAACGCAGTCTCAATGCTGTGTCAAAGTTGAGAACAGGCTATCGAGAACTTTTGCAATTACTTCTGCTGTTCGACAAGGCAAACTCGCTGTCCCCGATACTTTTTAATCTAATGTTGGAATACATCCTTCGTAAAAGTGAAACACCTCAGGACAATATCTTATTCCGACAATCCAATCAACTTCTTGCTTATGCAGATGATATCTGTGCGATTGGATTGAATGGCAACGGAGTGAAAGCGATACTTGATCCACTGGATCAAGTATCTCTTTCACTTTCAGCTTCCGTTGGTCTGAAAATCAACGAGTCAAAAACCAAATATCTAATCTCTGGTTTTCGAGACCAAAACGCTTACGCAATTGATTTCAGTAGTGGAAAGCACACGTTTGAAGGAGTGAAGAGATTCAAGTATCTTGGATCTCTCATCACTCACGATAATATAGTGTGGGAGAGGATATCAAGGTTCGCCTTGCTGCTGGCAATCGGGCTTCGTATCCTCAACGTCCACTGCTGAAATCAAAATATCTTGCAAATACGGATAAGCTGAAACTGTACAGAGTGTTGATCAGACGCGTTGCCATGTATGGATGTGAGAGTTGGACCTTGACGGATGAGTACGAAAGATGGCTTCTAACATTCGAGAGAAGAATCATGCGTGTGATATATGGCCCAAAACGCGACGTTGATGGCACATACCGAGTTCTATTCAATCACGAGATCAGGAATTTTATGCAAATTCCTGATATCGTGCATGAAATCAAAGGACAGTGAATACGCTGGCTCGGTCGCGTTCTGCGTGCTGATTCGAAACGAATGATACAGCGATCTTTAAAGGGAGAACCGCCTTTCGGTAGGCGAAGAGGTCGCTGTCGGCGACGATGGCTCCAAGGCGTAGAAAGCGATCTGGCATCCTCTGGTTACTTGCAACAGTATGAAGATCTGGCTCGTGATCGAAACCGTTGGAGTCAGATTGTTGACACGGTACGGGCCAATAATGGCCTGTAAAAACCGGAAAGAAAAATAACTATGAACTTACTGTACAGAATATAATAATATTCAGTAGGCACTGAACATCGTTGATACTCTGTAGAACTGGTTGGTTCCCAGCGTTAGCCAGCCCAAATCACTGTATGTGGCTCGGATACAGTGTGAAATGTACTGTTAAAAATCTGGTTTATTAAAACCAGAAATGCACCAATTAAATTATGAATTTGTTCTCGTGTCTAAAGGTAAGGCAACGGTCCGAAACTATCGTTTCAACCATTTTTTTCCAATTTCATTGTTTAATGAAACATAAACAATGATCAGCTCAGCTGTACTGAATACCTTGCGTTTTACATTTTTAGGTGTCCACAACATTCTCCACTCCGTTAACGATTCCGTCGTCAACCCTCTGAATATCTTCATGTTTCGGCAGCTTACACAGTTTTACAATTAACAGTTTTAAACAAACTTTTCCCTAGTACACTTTCAGTGATCGCTTCTTCAGGTATATATAAATTTGCTGAACCTATTATGAAGTGTGCTGGTGTTAAGACATTAATGGATGCGTCATCATCTGATGTTGCATAAAGTGACCTAGAATCTAGGATCGAGTCAATTAGATTAGTCAAGTAACGTTGACATTCATTCAAATGTCAAATGAGTGTTCGATGTTCATTTTGGATATGAGTTTTCACAGAATTTAACCAAAATGAGGTGATGCAGGTGGAATGCTATTGCTCCTCTACCTTTGATAAAAATTCTGCAACGACAGAGTTGTAATTATTATTGAAAATTAAATGGTATATACCTCATTAAGTTTTCACTTGGCTCTAACGAAATTAGAACCCATTGTCACTGTATGTGTTGGATGGAGTTCTTAGTCTTGCCAAAAATAGCTTGAACATCGTTATAAAGGCATCAGTGGACAGATCGCTCACTACCTCGATGTGAATAGCCTTCTTCACCATACAAATAAATAAGGCTATATATACCCTTTTATCAATCTAGCACCTCTGCCCCTTTTCGTAGATAATTGTATTGGGCCGTCATAAACGATGCCACACGAAGCCAATGGTCTGGCTGCTTAAATTCTTACTATTAGCAAATCCCCATTAACTGCTTTGACGTATTCGCTTTGTTTTTAAATCATATTATGCGTTTATTAACAATCTTTCTAATGGGTTATCTGCCACCGACTATCCAAAATAGTCTCAACGTTATACATGGATGCAAATTTTGCTCATGGATGTATTTAATTAAATTTTGGCTTAATGGGGGGCTTAAAATCACACTGGCATTCTAGATGTTTAAGTCTACCAACAACTCTCAAAATACAATTGGCATCGATGAATGGTGCCAATCAAAGTATTTGTTTGTTTGTTTTTCATATCTAAAATCTGTTTCGGGGCTCGAGACACTTCCAACTCTTTCGCGGTTCGCTTATTTACGTCCTTAACTTACGCCATTACAGCCAAATCGAAGACGTACGGCTAAAGGCCAGATTTACGTAGAGCCATCTGCAAATTGCATAGCTTCTTGACAGCCTATACATATAAAAGATGGGTTGGCCCATGAGTTCTGCACTCCAACAGGGGATCATAGATGTGTTCATTCACACCACTGATCGTAATCGTGTGGTGAAAAATCCCTTTACCATCCTGCCCCGTAGCTTTAGATTTATAACTAAATGCTAATATTTTATATAATTTAAATTAGATTGCTTTAGATTTAGTTTTAGGTCAACTTATATAAAAAATGATAATAAATAGGAATTATAATTCTACAGCACAAGATTTAGGGAAGGTCGTTCATTGACTTCTCGCAATATCAATAAGTATAATTTAATGGATTTACATACAGCTGATGAATACTTTGTGTATTATATATGTTTAAGTATCCACAACACTTACATATGAAACCAGATTAACCTATCCATGGATGGTTGCCTCTGTGACGGTGAATTTTGATGATTTTTCCATTAAACATAAATCATTACATTATAGCTTAAACACAAAAAAGCTTATATGAAGAAGAATATAAAAATTATAAATATATTCAATATCCAAATAGCTATAGTAACATTGATTGAATTGTCGGAATAAGATACTGTTTTGAAGTTTTTCACTTCTAAGAAGGATGTATTACAACATGAGATCAAAAGGTATCGGAGACAACGCATTTAATTCTCAAACACCAGGAGTAATTGAAAAAGTTCTCGATAGCCTGTTCTACACTCTGTGTTAAAGTGTGTTAAATTGTGACTGCGTTATTGTCATTTTACAAAGATGTGCATATTTGTTTGGTATTTCTTAATATTCAAGCGCACACCTTAGTCTCTCTCGATTGATCGAATCATAGGCTTGCTTGAAATCTAGGAATACCTGGTGTACATACCTGGAGAGAATCATCCGTAGTGAAAAAACTGCCGATTTGGATGGATCCTCCTAGGCAGTGTTGTCAAAAGTACTACTAAAGGAGTAAAACAACGACTTTCAACACCGATGTACTACTTTGCTCCGCAAATGAAATCTATACTGCCCTGAAAAAATAAACCTTCATGCAATTGAACTTTCATGCAGTTTTTGTAGTTTCTTTTGTTTTACTTAGGTGAGAGAAATATATTTCACTATTACATACTCTTCCTTTTTATGAAACAATATAATAAAAGTTTAATGAAATTCAATTAATGTAGTAGAGAAAATAATTCGAAATGCAAACCAAAATGTAAGTTTTGTCATCAAATCCTTACTAATAATATTATACACATTTATATAGGCACAATAAGTCCGATTAACAAAATAATTTCATGAAATCAAAACTATTCAATCTGAATTCAAAACTTTTCAAGAATATTTTAATATCGAAACACACAAAATACTTAAATTATCATTAACAAGATGGCTATCAAGCAAAGCAGCTGTAATATCATAAATTATAGAGCAATGGGTTGCGCTTAAACATTTTTTTGTATCATATCATTTAGAACAGAATGCAGAAATGGCTCAAGTTTTAATCAGTAACTCCTTGATTTTATGTTTTGCTTCCCACTACAAGACTTTCACAATGTTATCAAATTTTGTTAAATCTGAGATGATTTTGGATAACGTGCTGGATAAAACTGATTTTTAAAATATTAATAATATTTTAGACATTGATAAAATGTATTGGCATAAGCTGAAATAACTAAAGGGCGAACAGTTTCAAAAGATACTGCCAACCGTATGTAAGGAAATCGAGTTTTGCTTATTACATACAGTTGTGTTACCAAATCAGCACTCGAATTAATTTCGAAGATGAGGTGTTAGGAACTGAACAGTGCTTGGACCCCAAACAAAAAGCAATTAGTCTATCTCCACTTATTCGATTGTTTCCAAATTTTTTCAAAAACACTTTGAAGACGTTTAGACTTCTATATTCGATGTTAAAAATGCTGCCAGGCAGTTGACCGAGATCTTAAGGTATGGTGCAATTCGGTGTTTCTTTTAAAGAAACCACGCAAATTGAAATCATTGCTGAGTTGTTGTTCTCTTTAAACCTTTCACCATTCGCGCTTTTCTGGCTAGAAATGCGATTAGTCGCCCTCCTAGCTAAATTTGCTTCATTTTTCCTTGCAATTGTAAATCGAGTTATTGCGTTCTTATGGGCTATATATCATTGATCAACATAAATACGACACTCCTCATCATACCAACAATGTTTAAGCTTAGTTTTCACTATACCGAGAGTTTGTTGAGCGGCATCTTTAACCGAGGCTTTAAATACTGCCAAAACAGTGTTCACTTCTTCAGACTGGTAATATAAGATCGTAAAATCCTATTACTAACAAGCTCTTGATTTTTGTTGCGTTACTTTAGAATTTTGGTTTTGGACTCGTTGTTTTTGAGACCAACAGAAGCTGAATGCTGTTCCAGTGAATCAAGTAGTTCTTTCATTCCAGAGAACTCCTTAAATATTGCATAGTGACTGACCTTCATTAGCAATATTCAACCATTTCACAGAATAAAAAATTTATTAAAATTCACAATGATGGTAAAATTATTTTAAACATTTTAAACAATTAAATATTTATTTCCGATTATATGTTTGTTAACGTACATAAATACATAAGATAATGGATTAAATAAAAATATCGAAATATATGAGTGCTTTCGTTGAAATTAATTTTAAACGTTAAGAAAATTAAAACAATAATATTCAACACCAACAATTCACGTTGTAAAATCTATGAAATATTAAACATTGGTTATACGTTGTGGAATGTGATTGGGAATTCATTTCAGGTATTCATAAATTGTTTATATTTTCGAATTACATCCAGGTAATTAACACTACCATTTCGAATTACAACCAGTGGTAAATTTATAACACTTACAATTTTACTGACAACATCTTATTATAAATGTTACCTATTTATTTATTTACCTATTTATTTACACAAATACATATGTTTAAATATAAAGTTGATGGTACTCTATTCTATATGTTTGCAAAAATCAATATTGTTTCTGTTTTTTGTGTCACTGAAACTGAATTATTATTGTTGACAAACTGCATAAACGTTATATTGATAAAAAATTATCACCTGGTCGCGCAATCGGTTGTTAGCTTTAAAATAAATTGTTGTTCGTAAAAAAAGTAAACACAGATAATTATAACAATATTATGAAATTAAATAACACATTGAGTTTATGTAAAGTAAAATGTTAAAATAAATTTAATGGTGATTTATATATATATATATATATATATATATATATATATATATATGTATATATATATATATATATATATATATATATATATATATATATATATATATATGTATATATAAATATGTATATATATATATATATATATATAAATATATATATATATATATATATATATATATATATATATATATATATATATATATAAAGGTTGTAGCTTAATGTTTAAGATAGTTTCTCATCACACCGCGGTCTCGAGTTCGATTCTTCACAGGATGACATAACATAAAACAGCGATTGGGATAAAACCTTCGTTGGGCTAACCACCTACAATGTGAACCAATCATTAAAATGGTTCGTAAGGTCTCAGCTAAGACGTGGTAAGGCCTCGAAGCCCTAGATTATTATATACAGTATAAACTCGCGTATTGTAATCAATTAAGGTCAAGCCTAAGTTGCAAAATACGAAATTATGCTAATATCAAGTATAAATTTTTAATAAATTCAATTAAATTTTTTGCAAAATACATAATTCTATGTAGGAGTATATATTAATTAACCGACCAAATGGCGCAGTAGTTAAAGCTGCGGCAGTTGGGGCGGGAGGTACCCGTTACAAATCCCGATAGGAGGAGGATGCAAAAGGGATTTTTCATCATCTGATTACGATTGGTGTTGTGAATGCAATGCGCAGATGGTTCTACGTAAATCGAACCTATAGCCGTATGTTCTCGATTTGGCTATTAAGGCATAAAGTAGGAAGTATGTAAGCGAATCTAGAGGAGCCTTGAGCCCCAATACAGACAGTTTAAAATATAATAAAAAAAAAAAAAATATATATATATGTATATATATACATATATATATATATATATATATATATATATATATATATATATATATATATATATATATATATATATATATATATATATTAAATTCAGTCACATTTTCACTTCAGTCACATTATACATAATGTTCATTCAGTCACATTATACATAATGTTACGTACATAATTCATACATTCATATATTATTTCTAGCACATTATGGCGTATGTGCAGCTTTAAAAAAGGATAAAATTTAAGATTGAAATTTAATGAAAATTTTTTTTGGACAGACAGTTAATAGACAATTTTTTAAAGCGATGTTGTTAATCTTCCTCATTATCAAAACGTCTTTCTTGAGCCGAATTTCGTTTTCCTCAGCCCATTCAAAACAAATATTAAATGCACTTACGTCCTGCTCATGCTTAATATGGGTTGTTTCCGTTTCTGCTTCAGATTCCTCGATTTCTGAAATTGCATCGACTTCATCATTTATGTGTATGGGTTAGTATGTTTCCGAAACCCATTTGTCAACATCGTTGGCAGAAAAAGCCTCAGAAGGCGAAATTTGTTATATTTGATTTAAGTTATGAGTTTTTTCGTTGTGTATTATATTGCGAATCACCCCTATAATGGAATGTCATCTTCAGAGTCATATTCTTTAAAAGTTGGCATTTAGCAATCGTGCTTGAATCGAAACTTTACCATGAACAACAGAAAAGTTACCGCGTGTCTTAAGTTACTGTTCTTCAACACTGCTTCTAAGCCGTTATCTTTATCAATCAATCCGTTGTGATAAGAATTTAGCAAATGGTTACATTTTTTATAACACAATTGAGTTATGTTTTTAACCTTTTTTGTCTTTTGGCTGGATCAATGCCGTTGTATTGGACGGAAGGCACATTACACTAATTACGAAAACGGAGAACAAAACAAATCAGAAGGTTGCAGTTATCGAGATTCATATTTTAACCATTGCATATATATATATATATATATATATATATATATATATATATATATATATATATATATATATATACATATATATATATATATATATATATATATATATATATATATATATATATATATATATATATATATATAAATATATATATATAAATATATATATAAATATATATATATATATATATATATATATATATATATATATATATATATATATATATATATATATATATATATATATGTATATATATATATATATATATATATATATATATATATATATATATATATATATATATATATATATATATATATATATATATATATATGTAACTTTATTAATGGTTCACCGTGGAAGGAAAAGTGTGCTTTGTCGAAGAATGAAATTCTTATACCATTTCATTTATACTTTGATGATTTCGAAGTAAATGATGCTCTTAGTGCACATTCTGAAAAACACTCGGTTTGTGGAATATACTACTATTTCCCCACAATACCGTATTTCCATCAGTCGAGACTTAGTAATATTTTTGTCGCTGGTATCATAAAAACTCAAGACTTGAAGGAATATGGCAATCAATTCTCTATTAGGCCATTAATCAACGTTATAAAATCTTTAGAAATTAACGGATTAGATATAGAAACAAAACAAGGAACTCGAAAGGTTTATTTTCAGTTAGGTCAAATTCTAGGAGACAATTTAGGTCTAAATACTATCTAAGGATATTCTACTTCCTTTAATTCTTCATCATTTTGTCGAATATGCAAACGTACAAAAGTTGAGACACAATCAGATACAATAGAATATCCAGAGACAATACGAAACAAAAATAACTATAAATTAGATGTAGAATTAAACGATTTACGAAGCACAGGTATTAAATAAAATTCAATTTTTAATGAAATTAATTCATTTCATGTGACTGAGAATGTAGCTTGCGATCTCATGCATGATATTTTCTTAGGGATTTTTAAGTATATTCTTTCAAAAATTCTAGATGATTTTATTTATAAAACGAACTTATTTACTTTAGAAGTTTTTAACTAACGCAAACAAATGTTAAATTATGGTGAGATCGATATTGAAAATGCAAGCCATATTATACAACCGAACCATATAAAATTAGAAAATTTTAAAATGACTGCCAAGGAAATTTGGACATTTTTCCATTACTTACCTCTAATTATTGGAAGTGAAATTTCTGAAAATTATGAAGTATATAAGTTTCTTTTGGTGTGCATAGACTTAATAGACTTGGTTTTACTCGGGTCTTTCAACGAAAGTAAATTGAATATTATAAAATTACATAATGGTCTATACTGACTTTAATCCAGCGTATAGAGAGATGTTCACAACACTGATTACACAATAAATAACAAAGAAATAAATAACAAAAAATGGCGCGCTTTTATTATGATCTATACTTTCGACTTAAACTTCGAACATTAGAAATTTTATTGTAGAAAGAGATTGATTTTCAGTCGTGACTGGCTTTTTATAAACCAGTTTAGACTCTTCGTAGCACCCGAGATGCCATCTTACTAATATACACCTCGATTTTAATGTATTAGCGACATCATTGGTTGAATAGCTGACTTAACTATTTGATCTAATCATAAAACCTCAACCATAAATATCAGCTATGAGCTAATTATTTACCGACTGTCAAACTGTCAACAAATTAACAAATTAATTATAACAAATTAATAATAAAACTAGTAAATAATTTGAGCTGTCGCAAGTGGCTAGTCATAGACATATACAAAAACTTCTTCGGTGATACTCTCTCAATAAAAGCTTCTTTAAAATTAGCAAAACTCTTACATACTAGAGAATTCTTTCAAAGCGAAGTAGTTCTTGAAGATAATTTATCATTTTGTATTGAAAAAGATTCAAAATATACAAATTGCTTAACTTTTCGTGGTACAAAAATAAAATTAGATTATTATATTAGCACACGTATTAATAATATTGTAAAAATTTATGATATATGTGATATAATTAAAAAAAAATAGAGTTTGGTTTTTGGTATTAAAATTGTATGAAGACATATCATTTATGAAACATTTTCGAGCATATGCAATTTCTAATCCCACTATTAACACAATGATTGAACTTAATATATATATATATATATATATATATATATATATATATATATATATATATATATATATATATATATATATATATATATATACATATATATATATTATATTTATTTATAATTATCAATTTATATTAATGAACTAAATATTACATTTGAACTGAATTTTAGAATAAAAAAAACTTTTGTTGGAAACCTTTGTTTTAAAATCTATTTAAAGCTTTAATTTCAGTTATCTGAAGATTAATATAAAACCACCTGCGGTAAGTAATCCTTGAAATAAAAATTTTTGCAGTTTTAAACTATTAGAGTAGTTCCTTAAAATTTAATGCAATTTTGTGTTTCAAATAACTTAAAACTTATATTGAAATTGAATAAAATTTAATTTGATTATAAAATTACTAGTCTATTAAAATAAAGGTAACATAGTTTTAAAATAAAGTGCTAATTATTAGTTTTACATTTAAAAAGAAAGGGAGAAAATAAAATATTGTATTTAAATTCAAAGACTTCACTCTTTATCTTCAAAGTTTTCTATCATTTGATGCAAAGAGTTTTTGATTTTAAATTTAAGTTTTTGTTTCTTAATTTTAAATTTATTTGCTTTAAAATAGAATAAACTTCGAAACTTAAAATCAAATATTCTAAATTCTTAAAAATAAAATCTAAATTCCTTTGCGCAAAAAATATAGGGAAAATATCTTAGTTTCAATTTGAAAATTCTTAATTTTTAAGGATTTTTTTTCTGAGTGATATATATATATATACTCAGAAAAAGAATCCTTTAAAATTAAGAATTCCCAAATTGATTTTTCCCTATATTTTTTTGCGCAAAGGAATTTAGATTTTACTTTTAAGAATTTAGAATTCCCAATTTGATGTTAAGTTTCGAAGTTTTTTTCAATTTTAAAGCAAATAAATTTAAAATTAAGAAACAAAAACTTAAATTTAAAATCAAAAGCTCTTTGCATCGAATATATATATATATATATATATATATATATATATATATATATATATATATATATATATATATATATATATATACAGTACTGTGCAAAAAAATCCGGACAGTTTGAATTCCTTTAAAAAGGTTAAATATTACCTAGTGGTTTAACGTTTTTTTAGATTCCAATTTGTAGATTGCATTTTGTAATTTACTAAAACTATGATAGTATAGGTCGTTTAAGTTATGTTTATGGAGAAAGAGCTTTTAGTATAAAAAAGCGAATAAAGTACTAAAAACTAAACGACCAAGGAAAAGGTGTTGTGATCACGTTATGGAAGGAAGGGCTGTCCATGCGTGAAATTGGTGATAGGATAGGACGTTAAGATCATCAATTGCCGATCTTATAAAAAAATATAAGACTACGGGGAACACAGAGCGGTCTCAAGCGTCAGGCAGACCGAGGAAAACCACAACAGTGCAAGATAAATTCCTAGTTCTTCGTTCCAAGCGGAACAGATTTAAAACTTCGCATGAAATTGCCAGCCGACCTTGCTACAGCAACAGGTATTGAAATTTCCAGTTCAACCGTTCGGAGAAGATTACTAAGCGCAAATCTTAGGGCACGCCGCTCGGTGCAGAAACCTTTCCTAAAGTTATCTTCGAAATTTTGTCGGCTTCAGTGGGCCAGAGAGCACTCTTACTGGACCAGGGAGTTGTAGATTAAAGTGGTGTTTTCTGGTGAAAGCAAATTTACACTGCATGTGGGAGATGGACGGCCAATTGTGCGTCAAAAACCAGAAGAATGCCTCAGCGTTATCTGCATTCATCAAGTGCCTAATAAAACAGAAGCTGTAATGGTTTGAGGCTGTTTTAATAATGCTGGTGTTGGTCACTTGGCCTTTGTCGAAGCAGGAATAACTGGTAATGTTTACCTGAATATTCTGAAAAGGCATTGGAAAGCATCAGTTTTTGAGCTATTTAGTGAAACTGAGAGCTTCATCTTTCAACAAGACAACGCGCCAGCCCATAGATCAAAACAATTGACTATGCAGTTATTTTACTTTATTTAAAGCTTCTGTATAACTTTCAAGTAAAAATTAATAAATAACTTTGTTACATAAAATTTTATTTCTATTTGAAGGTGAAAAAGTACTTGGTTGATAATTCCATCTTCACAATGGAATGGCCCTCTATAGCCCAGATATGAACCCGATTAAAAAAAGTTGAGCTATTATGAAGCATAAAGCCCGTCAGAGTTATTCAGAAACCATCCAGCAACTGAAGCACCAAATTCAAATTGCGTGGGATGATATAAGCACTGACGTGATTCAAAATTTAATTCACTCCATGAGCAACAGATGTGCAGCGGTAATTAAGAAAAATGGCGGTCATACCAAATATTAAATTTATAGTTTAGTGGATAATTTATACATTTTATATTTTGAAATATGCCTAATTACGAAATTAATATATTTTTTTTGAATTTATTAAAATTAATTCGTTTAAAAAAATATGGCAATTTTTTTCTATTTTCGCAAATTCGCTCATATTATTTCACTAAGATCATGAAATTTAAAACCAAATAACATTTTAAATAAATAATAAGTTAAATAATAAAAAAAAATACTTGTTGGTGTTACAACAATTGAGTTCGTGAAAAAATTGGTTTAATTAAAAAATGTTAGCTGTCCGGATTTTTTTGCACAGTACTGTATATATATATATATATATATATATATATATATATATATATATATATATATATATATAGGGTGTATTTTTACAGGTTCATAACTTTGAGTTGACAACACTACTTTATTCCACACAGTTGAATTTCCATTCAAAATTTTGCTCTGCGATGAAGCTCATTTTTGGTTGGATGGGTACATAAATAAGCAGAATTATCGCATTTACAGTAAGGATAATCTAGAAGCTTTTGTCGAAACACAATTACATGTGTACAATTGTATATGCTGGCGAAGCCATTGGTCCATATGTCGATAGTTGATCGACATCATCGTGAATGAGCCCGATGATGATCAGAATATTACTGTCAATGGTGAGCAGTATATAAAAATGATTAGACATGTTCGTATTTCAATTAGCTGGCGTTAATCTTACTGACTTAGTCAAATAGTAGTCAAATTAGTTGGCCAGCAAGATCGTGTGATTTATCGAGTTATGTAAAGTCACTTGTCTACGTCGATAAACCAGAGATATTTAGAAATCAACATTAAAATTTGTAAAAATTGGTGAAAATTAATTAAATTTTTAAATAAATAATTAAATAAATTAAAAAATTGTGTAATCCATATAAATGAAAAACTACAAATTGGTAGTGGGGTACAAGTGATTTATGTTCGATCGACTCAGCCCAATGGGTTTGGTGGTATCAATCGAAACACAAAAATAACGATTAAACGCAAATATTAGTACACCACATCGATCAAATATCATAATCTAGGAGGAAAAGTGGACATTAAGTCGAAGTTGAATGAAATAATCCATGGAAATACTGAATATCAAAGGCGGAATCAAATTTTTTTGGTTGGGCCGTCCGGTGTCGGGAAATCAAGTCTTATTCATAATTTTGTGATAGAAAATTTGATCAAGTTATTCGAACTCAAACTAACCGACGTGATTAATTCACTTCCGGGAGAGAGTGAATCAAAATTACGGAAAATATTTCAAACAGCTATCGAATTTACTAAGCAGCAAACGGATCACGTATGTATGGTACTCATCGAAGATGTTGATCAATTTTGTCCGAAAGTAACAAAAAACAGTGAAGCCCAATTGAGTACACGAATTTCATCGCAACTGCTGTCTCTCTTAGATCGCGTGAATCGATGTGATGGACAAATAATAGTTGTTGCGACTATACCTCAAATATTGAAAAAAAACTTGAGCTAAAGACCCGTAGTCGTACAAATTTAATATTTTATCCAACAATAGGCGTCACGTAAGTACCTGGATAAGAAATTTATCAATGGGTCGTTACGTAACTAGTAAAGATGCCTTCGGCAATTTTTATGTCTAGTTTTTATTTGAGTCTTATGTAAAAAATATGGATAGTTCTATAGATGTTTTGTCACGTTATATAAACGTCAACTAGTCGTCACACAAGTATGTTTTTCGTACAAGCATAACGTTTCTCCCATTATCATCAAAAGAATCATCGTATTGACTGAAACTTCTAGACTTTAGTCAAATGCCATTCGAAACCAGGATGAAAACATATGTCTCATATTAAAAAGTGTATTAAATATGAGATTCAATTGTCTTGCTGGATGGATAAATCAACAAATTTTTGATCATAACCATCCCTAATGTATCGATGTGGAACTTGAACCTCCACGAAGATCTTTAAAAAAACTTCTAACATTCGAGAGAAGATTAAAATATATGATATGCGGAACAAAAGGTTTGGGTAGGTAATCGAAACGGATGGAATCAAATCGTTGACACGGTACGAGTCCAATATGGCCTGTAACATTTATTAAATAACAAATAAACAAGCTTCATTTAGCTAACAGTCTTCGCATAAGAAAGTCTTTCGTTTCAACAATCGAAGTCAACGGTAAACCAATATTATCTCATATAACTTAATACTTCACGATTGTCCAATACAACTCTGAACGTTTGATATCATTAATTAATTGCCCTATTAATCGCGAATGGATAAAACCTAAACGTAAGCTGTCGGTATTCTGATAGGTAATACACCTAACTGGATACTTGATCGACATTTTGATGATTTCAACACTCTTGACTTAAGGCAATGGTTTTATCGATGTACTCAAGTTAAGATAATCCGAGATTTTTCTGATTCTCAAATATACAATTTTTAGTGTTTTACTTAAATAATCATTAATTCGATCAAAGAAACATGTTTGGAGATTTTTAAATATCCGAACTTACATTTCTTAAGTTAGACTTTGGAAACGAAAAATTCATCAAAAAACCTTCTCATATAGATGAAGAGGTATGTATCATTTACTATGTGATTGGTTATGCTATAGTGAACAGTTAATATTATGATTCTTTATGAATAATTTCAATAATGGATCAGGTTTCGATAATTTTTAAATTGCTCGATAGTAATACAATAATAATATTTATTAAATACTTGCTTACTGTTATTCTTAAAATTTATTCTAATTATTTTACCTAATTTAAGTAATTCACTAGAACTGAAAGCTCATTTCCCGCAACATATATACCAATAAAAGCATATCACTGTCAGGGCGGTTCGTGGCATCGATTAACATTGTAGTTTTCAAGTTTTCGAACAATGTGTAATTGCCTAGACCTTTGAGTTGATAATGGGATTACGAAAATTACAACTCTCGGAAGACATTACTATAGTTCTCCGAGCTTCTACGTTAGCAAAATAAAAACTGCATCAAGTTTTAACTTGAGTTGTAATCATATAATTATTACAAACGAAATGCCAAATTGATCACAAGCCTTTGTCTCTCAAGTTTGGAAGTTATCGATGTGGAGAAAAATCACCGTCTTTTTTTGAAACAATTATTGTTGTATTGTAACAATTATTTTATTATTTTCAGGCAATAGCGAAAACACTTAAATTAATCACCAGGATTGATGTATTGATAAGGGTTACTTTGAGCTGCACTTAGTAAACTGGCACATAAAGAAAATTTATAATATCAGTGAGATTATATGTCTTGGCAGGCAATTGATTATTTCATATATATTAGAATCTCGCTTCTTGACCTTCTGTAAATCAGAAATGTCTATAATTTCTGCCAATAATTAATAAGACAATTTGTGAAAATTGGTGTTCCAGATTGCGCCTTGTACGTGCCAGCCGTGGTGGCCACATGGCCGAAATCATATTAAAACATTTATGTCATAAAATTGTCTATCCAATAAAGCCAGTTTAATTGATATTAAAAATATATTTCTTTATTTTATTATTATTTAAACTTGTAATTGGTGTAATTCTATTTAAAACACCCTTTACTATCTATTCAAACTAAGGTAATATTACACTATATATCATTCAGATTTTTTTATAAATACTTACTTGAAAATTAAAACTCTTTTCAGATATAGACCTCCTTAATTATATACTTATTTAAATGATTAAATATTTAAAAATAAAAAATATAGGGCGATATAGCCGTACTTTGTAACCTTCCTCGATTTGGTTTCTGCGTCAAGTAGAAAAGTGAACTGCCCAAAATATAAACTTGTTGTTTGCTAAGCCACAGTTTATAATCAATAATAATAAATTAATATTTTATGAAGCTATAAAAAATTTGACGCTATTCACTGATTGTTGTATATAACATTTATTTTATTTAGTACTATAAAATAATTATAAGATTGATTATGATTTTTTATCAGTCATCATCAATACTTTCCAACCAGTTTCATTATTTCACATTGAGTGTAAATTTAAACTGCATTTCAGAAAAAAAGGTCAATTGCTTGATTATTGAGTTTAAATCCTTTATTTCATTCATTTTATATACATATAAGTATGACATCATGATCTTAAAATAACCATGTATGGTAACCAAATTAAAATAAAATATATTTTCTTATTACACCAAACAGAAATAAATAAAATAACAAAACAAAATATCGTTTCTTTATATAAATTGCAAGACAGACCTTAAAGACAAAGAACATAAGAAAATTCTTGTAAGATGAGACATGACGATTTTAATAACTTTATTCATACACATATAAAATAAAACTGGTTCCCTTTGATGATACTGTCTTATTCCTTCGTCTTACATAGTGCACAACTGTTTGTACGTACAAATAAATTTTAACTTAGGTTTTATTTTTCTACAAATTTTATACCTTTCGTATATGATATATGTATGAAAAGTATAGTTGTCGCGTTGTAAGTACATAATCTGAGTCATATAAATTTTAAAATACAACAATCAACTTGGTGAATTTCTTTCATAGCATAAAGTTTGTTGTGCGAGAACCTTATGCAAAAATAAAACGGCTAATATATCAAAATAAAATCACACACGTTATGTTTTTCATTATAATTGTGATTTATGTAAATTCTACCGTCTGACAGTTACTCGATATAAACTTAACAACATTTACCTAGAAATCTATGTCTGGGGTGGGTCACGCTATATGACGGCAGATGGGCCGGTTTAAGGTGTTACGCGACCCGTGCCATTTACCAAAGCTCAGTCGCAAATGGAGGGGTCTGGATACCTGGCGATCCGTTTACACAGGTAAGAAGCCTTACCTGTGTAAACGGATCTCTGCGCAGGTGGACCAATTTTTCTGTGATACTCATGGGACCAAAATGTCCACCAAAATAACAAAACCAAGACTGGCGCTCTCCAAAGGCCGGAAATAAAAAGAGAGGGCTCAAACCGTAAAGGTGGACCGTCAAAGCAGCGCTACAAGAATAGACGCTCGGCGTTCAGGATTTTGGCCAGATGGGCTACACAGCTCACGGCTGAACAAAGGGAATCCGTGATATGGGCCAAGAAAACGTTCGACAGCGACAGCTCGGAGGGAAACCATGTGTCGAAAGGACAACGGTCCCAGGATGAGCTGGAACCTGTCGACACAAAACGGGCCAAACTGCAAACGGAGAAGGAAACTATACTCATAAGGTTATGCCGAAACACAAGTCTTTCAGCGACAGAGCGTGTTTTGCTGCTAGCCGTCATTGTCAGCAGACATGAAGATGGGAGCATCACCATTGAAAAATGGAGATTAGTTTATAAAGCACTAAACTATTCTCAAGGTCCTAGATGAAAATGCAGGACTTTCTCCATCCTGCAGAGATGCACAGAGAAGGCTATAACGTAGATAGAAGAGATGTTGCAAGGCGCGAGGCTGGCGGTTGTAAGCAGGGAAGACATTCCTAGCAGGTCAAGAGCACGCGTCTGGTAACCAACCGAACCGGCAAGCCCAGAAAAGATCCTAGAGATAATCAAGATCAGCATCAGCAACACTAATCTTCCGACAGGGAATTGGAAGATTGCAAGGCAAGAGGATGCCAAAGGAGGGCTCCAGATATAATCAACAATAGTAATCAATAAGTACTCTCAGAGTCTTTTAAAAGGACGAACCTAAAGCACACAGGGAGGAACCAGGTGAGGATGGCAGTGATCCAGTCCTTCATATTCTCTCCGTATACTGTACTGCTTTGGTTCATGATTCCTATTTGAGGATCAATTGAAGACCTTGAGGATACCGGATATTTTGATAATAAACAGTTTTCGGGACTGAGAGTGTACGCCTAGTAGATGATGTCCCAATAAGCCAGTCGAGTATGAGTGATGCATTTCATTAATAGAGTGAATACGTGGTTTAAACAACATATATCTACAACATTGATATTGATTTCAGTTATATTAATATTACTTTAAGAGATCGAGTTCTTATCTCTTTGACGCCTCAAGCGGTAATGATAAATTCGATTTCAGCTTGAAACATAGTTGAGGAAAGAGTTAATAGTATAACAAGGAGCGAAAGAACGTCATAAGAATACAGCGTGTGAATCGAAACCAGTTGAAGACACTACTACAATGACGTATGGAAACATCTCGAAATATACTACACTGAAATTTATGCACCACTACATTGCGGGTAGAGTGTAAAATCGAAAATCCACTTGATAAGTATATAAGCAGTGCCAAAATGCCGTATCCGACTGGTATTATTTAGCAAGCGACTATTTTTAAATTAAAAAGTGAAATAGTTAAGAGTGTAACGAGATATTCATTCCAAGGACATTCTAGGTGGTAATCCACCTAGACTTTGGTAAAATAATCTACGTTGAATTATCTGTGACACTGTTTTAGTGAAACAACCCTTTTTTTGTAAATGTGGCCGTTTATTTTCGATTTCAGCCTTCATTCGATCCAAAAGTGCCCAGTAATAGTCGCTATTGATGATAGTCGATGAATATTATGCCATTCGCTTCCCAAAATACAGACGCCATCATCTTACCGGTCGACTATTGCGTCTTTGCTAGCTTTGGATTCGGTTCGTCGACTGCTGTCCACTCAGCTGATTGTCTTTTGGATTCTGGTGTGTAATTTCGAAGCCATGTCTCATACATTGTCACATATCGACAATAGAATTTGGTTTTATTGCGGTTTAACACCGCCAAACACTCCTCTGAAGAATCGATTATTTGTTGTTTTTGGTCGACTTTGATCTCACGCGGCACGTGTAAAATGATAAAAACACTACCATCTGATAACTTTACAATGTTAGCTAGCTCGTGCACCGATTTGGGTTCGTTCATAACCAATTTAGGGATTTTTTTATGTTTTCTGGTATATCAGCCTCATTTGGGCGTCCACAGCGCTCTGCATCATTTGTACTGGTACGATCACATTTAAATTCAGCAATCCACTTCTCTACCATTTGTCTTGATGGAGCAGAGTTCGGATAATGTTTATCAAGCCATTGTATGGGTTCCACTGTATTTATTCATTAAACAGGAATGCTTTAAAAAACCACCTTTTTCTATTTTATTCTTTTCAAAAACAAAAGTTTTTTCACACAAAATGCTTTAACTCACGAATCAATAGTCAGATTGCTGTCAAATTTTTACACGTATCGTTTTAAGGTTAATACTAAATAAAAATTGTATGAACAAAATTCTAGTAACGCCATCTATGTGTCATCCTACGGACTTATTGAATGACCCTCTAAATGGACATACCACATAAATTTTATTACCTTCGAGCAATTTGGTTTTATAAATTTATCACAAAAATGAGCATGTAAACTGCAAATATAACAACCATTGATTACAGATAATAAACGATTACCATATGTTATTTACTGTTTAATTTGTTTGCCGAAAATTATATAGGGATAATATTAAACGTATATACATTATAAAATTATTAAGTTCGATTGACTTTCTTTTACTGATCTCATTATGAAACTAATTGTGTAAAACGAGTGAACAGAAGGATGGACATTGGACACATTTTGTGTTACCTATGGGAGTAGATTGTAATGAAATTAATTTTCTTCGTAATTTGTAATTAATATAAAATGTTTCACTTAAATTTGGAACACTGCTAAACTAACCCATGAATTATAAAATAATTTATTCATAAATTTAATGAACTAAAAACTTTGAAAATAAACTGCAGTTATCGCTTGATGCTATGCTTCTTGTATGATTTGATATTTTGTTGCACAATTCGGGAATGTACTATACATATCTATAAGTATCCATTTCAGAATTTTTGAAATAAACGTCGATTAGTAATTTAGTATGATTGAGACTAACATCATACATACTTTTACAAAATTTAATTGCATTTATATAGCTCATCTGTGAAAATACTATAGGTAATTTTAATATTTTTACTAAGTATTTTGACTTAATAACAATGCATTTTTATTTATTCCTTTAAATATTCCTTTTAAACATATGTACTTCCATACAACACTACGACACAAGAAAGAGCCTCAAAGCCCTTTGCCACCATATTATTAGCATAACCGATATGAAGTTTGTAGTAAATTTCTCCTAAACCAACAAAAACAATATAAAATGTTTGTGTGTATTAGTGCAATGTAAACATTTAGGCGATTACACGATGATTAAATGATTTTCGTTATACAAATGTGTCAAATGCATAAGTTAAAACCATATTATAATTTAATCTACAAGTTTCATAAATTTGCCTTCAGCTTCCAGACGTTTATGTGAATTTACCATTATAAATCGTATGGGGGTGCTACTTTAGGGTAATACTAAACAGGGTTACAGGTTATTCTCATCGGTTTCACTTGTAAGGGAACAATATAATAGTATTACTGACTCAATCACTAAGTTTCATAAATTGTAGCCGATGAGAATAACCTGTTACCCTATTTAGTATTACCCTAAAGTAGCTTCCCCATACGATGTATACATATAAATTAACATAAACGTCTGTCTCACTAAGTGAGCTCCATGATAAATTTATGAAACTTAGCGATTGAGTCAGTAGATCGAGTCACTATTATATTGTTCCCTTATAAGTGAAACCCTTGAGAATGATCTTTAAACCTGTATTCACGTATAATCCTGTTTATTACCATGTGTTCGTGTTTCTCGCTTTTATTTTATAACTAAGAATATTTTGTAAAAAAAAAAGTTAAGTTGATGTGGCTGCTATCGCACACTTAGACCAAATTTGATCCGTTGTGATACCACTCTATACGGCTATAGTTCCGAGTCTTTCCGTAGAGCCATCTGCGCATTGCATAGCTCCATGTCAGTCCTATAGTACTGACATGGAAGATGGGTCGGCCCAAGGATTCTAAACACGACAGAGGATTCAGATTATGTTTATTTTTCACCACCGATCGAAGGTGAAAAACCCATTTTGCATCCTGCCTCGAATCGGATTCGAACCCGGTACCTGCCGCTCCAACTGCCGCAGCTTTAACCACTGCGCCACCTAGGCGGTAAGAATATTTTGTATGTTTAGAAAATATTTATCTAAGATTAGAATACCGCAACTTGATTTAATAAGAACCAAATGGTTTTTGCAATTTTTATAATCTGGTTTTCTTTAATTCAATTTAATATTATTTATTTATTTATTTATTCCATGATTTAGCATAACATGACAATATTTAAAATTTTATTTTAACAATTACTTAGTGTATTTACCTAAATATCTACATTTCACAAATACATATAAACAAGTTACATTGTTTTGCTTAATTAGGACAAACTCAGTACAAACTTCTTATCGGTATTATGAAGCGTGAACTTTTTCTTAAGTTTGTCTTAATTTTTATTATTAGGACAAACTTAGTACAAAGTTCTCATGCATTTAGAATATTATCCACGTTATACAATAAATACTATATAGCCGTATAGCGTGGATAATATTCTTGGCCTTTCTCAATTATAGAAATATCTCAAACGTCCTAGACTGTAATTAATGCACCAATACTAATACGCCACACAAATTATTTGAGAATAGTAAATGGAGAATTGTATGCTATAAATTATGGCGATTCCCGAGAGCTTAAAACTGGCTTGCAGATGACAATCCTAAGTATACAACACAGACTGATGCATATTGATGACCAATTATTTTCCTATTTATAACAAAATATTCAGTTTTCATTATACTGCCCAAATTTCGAGCAATAAAACAGAATTTAACCATTGGTTATGATTGAAGACATGTTGTGTATTCTTATCTGGAATAAAATACTCATACATTTGGGAAGATTGTTCTACTAAGCGACTTAGGTAATATGACATGACATCAATTTAATATTAACGTTTCAGTTTTTTTAGATTTTTTATGATCATAAGTTCATTTATGATAGCATTATGTTGGCAAGTGGAACTGGTGAAACATTTTTCATTTTACAAATGCTTACTAAAGTTAGATGTCAAAGTAACATCGCATTGCAATTCCTCAATTTGACATCCCTGAAACTTTCTTGGATGATGGGACAACTGCCCATTTTGATTTAAAGCTACCATTAAACATATACAGACTATTTAAAATACCGTACGTAACATCAAGAAACAACACATTTGAAGTTAGACCTAACTTAATCCTAACCAACAAAAACAATAGTAAATTTGCATAAATAGGTGAAAGTAGTAATACAATAACATCCAGGCAAAATATTAAATTTTTAAATAACACAATTCTTAAAACAATAATTAATATTTAATTATAAATAAAAATATAACATTATTGTTACAAATTAAAAACAAACCTTTAGAACAGATAAGTATGATTCTCATTCTAAATAAAATATTAACTGATTTAGGAATTTAGGATATTCTTACTATCGTCAGAAGTTAGGATTTTCTTAAGAAATTGAATATCTCGAGAACTAATATGTTTATCATGAATGTGTGTGTAATAGTTAAGACTATTAACATCCAAACCATTTGAAAAGCTATTTCTATTTATTTTTACGTCGTCAATTCAATTTTTAGTAAGCTTTACTATCCTAAGAAGTTAGGATTTCCTTAAGAAATTGAATATCAAATCCAAACTTTTTACGATAGTAAAGCTTACTAAAAATTGAATTGACGACGTAAAAATAATTAGCTTTTCAAATGATTTGGAATGTAAATAGTCCTAACTGATTTGTAATTTTTTAATGAACATTTAAAACAAATATTTATATTTTTCACAATCTATCTTAATAGCAATGATTTATTGACCTAAATGTCATTGCTTTCCTATTTCACCAATACATTGAAACTTTTATGATATTTTTTTGGGTTACGATTATCTTAGTTCTAACTTCAAACGTGTATACAGGCGTGTGAAGTTAGACATAAAGTAATCCTAAAGTTAGTTCTACTCTAGTAAGGTCTAACTTCACATGCATCAAGAAACATACAGGTATGATTATCAAGCTTTAAACAATTGTTTGAGATGAATGTACCTTATCAGAGCCATCTTTATTAGAGCCGTAATAATATGACGTATTTTTTGTTGAGCTTTTTTTAGAGGAGGTACATTTTACATTTTCCCATAAGAAGCAATGTAAAAATCACATTTTTCGAAATAATTTTTATGAATAAAAAATTATATATTTGATTTCTTTTTTTACAGTGTTAAGTACATAAAATGTTGAAGTTAATCATATCTGAAAATCAGTTACCTAAATATCTTAATAATTTAATAAAACATAAATTAAAATTCAATATGAATTTACAATATTGAATGCACAGTAAAATATGTATATGAGTATGTGATGTTAATTTTAAAGGTAAAGCAGATTTCAATAAGAGCAGTACATTTTTTTAATCTAACCGCACACGTTTACTTTTATTTTGCAGCAAAATGTCCGTAGATGTATTGAAATATAAATAGAAATAAGAAATTATGTTTTTGCACATAAATAAAATTTAATAACTACAATTAACAATAATTTTAATTATATAATAAAAAAATGATTTAGCGCCTTTTGTGTTACCTACTAAAACCGAAACTAAAAATAAAAAAAAATTTTATGTCGATCTAAAAGATAAAGAGTGTTCCATACGAACAGCACATTTTATTTTCATCTAAGTGCATAATTTTGTTTTAATTTCGAATCAAAATAACCGTAGCTTCTTTGAAATACATTAATATTCTAGAAATTATAAAAATAAAACATAATTATTGTTAAAAAAATAATTTTAATTATAAAATAATAAAATGTTGGAGTGTTTATTGGTGTAGCCTATAAAAACCAAACCAGAAACATGACATGGCGGAAAAGGTTTACAAGAGACATCTGACATTCATAATAAAATTGATTTGTTTGTTTCACATATAATAATAATTATTAATTATAATTATTATATTCAATATAGATAAAAGTAAATCTATTTAAATTTAATTTATTCAGAGTAAAATATTATGTTTTAGTACTTTCGAGATCGTTCAATAGATGTCAGCTGGGCGTTATTTTTTTATCCAAAAAGTCGTTAGATTTAAAAAAAAAATTCTAATGGTTTTACCAATTCAAGTTAACAAGTTAACGGTTAAATTTTATATGTAAGTATATATACAAAGATATATGCATACATACATACTCGTATATATCTTTATAAAATCAAATTTTCCTCCAACTCGAAAAAAATGCTAACCTTAAAATTCTTACATATATAAGTTTCTTGACAAAACACACAATTTTATCAGCAAATACTCGATTTCAGACGGATTTTAGAATATGTTAAAGTAACGAATCTGAAGTTTATCCTAAATATAATTCTAAAACAACAACAACAACAAAAAACATGTAAGTATTAGTAAAAAGCATATATTAAGGCGAATTATCATATAAAATTGGTTCAGAAATATGAAAGTAAATACTAAATCCATAAATTTTTTACTATATTAACATCTAAGAAAATTCATATCTTAAGATTTTGACTATTTAGCAAACATCTTACTATGTTTTTTGGATAGGCCTATCTGTACACTAAATCCCTGTTGAGTGGTTTGAAAAGCTAATGGGGTTTACATATGGAAATTCAGTTAGTACTAAATCCATAAATTTTTTACTATATGAACATCTAAGAAAATTCATATCTTAAGATTTTGACTATTTGGCAAACATCTTACTATGTTTTTTGAATAGGCCCATCTGTACACTTAAACCCTGTTGAGTGGTTTGAAAAGCTAATGGGGTTTACATATGGAAATTCAGTTAGTACTAAATCCATAAATTTTTTACTATATTAACATCTAAGAAAATTCATATCTTAAGATTTTGACTATTTGGCAAACATCTTACTATGTTTTTTGAAAAGGCCTATCTGTACACTAAAACCATGTTAAGTGGTTTGAAAAGCTAATGGGGTTTACATATGGAAATTCAGTTAGTACTAAATCCATAAATTTTTTACTATATTAACATCTAAGAAAATTCATATCTTAAGATTTAGACTATTTGGCAAACATCTTACTATGTTTTTTGGATAGGCCGTTCTGTACACTACAACCCTGTTGAGTGGTTTGAAAAGCTAATGGGGTTTACATATGGAAATTCAGTTAATACTAAATCCATAAATTTTTTACTATATGAACATCTAAGAAAATTCATATCTTAAGATTTTGACTATTTGGCAAACATCTTACTATGTTTTTTGAATAGGCCTATCTGTACACTTAAACCCTGTTGAGTGGTTTGAAAAGCTAATGGGGTTTACATATGGAAATTCAGTTAGTACTAAATCCATAAATTTTTTACTATATTAACATCTAAGAAAATTCATATCTTAAGATTTTGACTATTTGGCAAACATCTTACTATGTTTTTTGAATAGGCCTATCTGTACACTAAATCCCTGTTGAGTGGTTTGAAAAGCTAATGGGGTTTGCATATGGAAATTCAGTTAGTACTAAATCCATAAATTTTTTACTATATTAACATCTAAGAAAATTCATATCTTAAGATTTTGACTATTTGGCAAACATCTTACTATGTTTTTTGAATAGGCCTATCTGTACACTAAATCCCTGTTGAGTGGTTTGAAAAGCTAATGGGGTTTGCATATGGAAATTCAGTTAGTACTAAATCCATAAATTTTTTACTATATTAACATCTAAGAAAATTCATATCTTAAGATTTTGACTATTTGGCAAACATCTTACTATGTTTTTTGGATAGGTCTTTCTGTACACTACAACCCTGTTGAGTGGTTTGAAAAGCTAATGGGGTTTACATATGGAAATTCAGTTAATACTAAATCCACAAATTTTTTACTATATGAACATCTATGAAAATATATGTTTTAAGCTAATATTAACATTTAATAATATAAAATATACATAAATAATATAGCTTATTTTAAGATTGTTTTATTTTTATTAGTTGTGTATTGAGTTAAAATAAAATGTTTTGTGGTTTTTTTAATTTTTGCGAAATCCATATATTTAAAATGTAATGTTCTGAAATAAACGACATTTTACAGTTTTTATTTTTTGTGAGTAATTCCAAAAACTAATTTGTGTGAAACTAGAAATAGTGTATAGTGATTGGTGTGTGTATAATTATAAACGGCTGTTAAAATTTAATTTGTGTATTAGAACATTTGTATTTAACGAAATCTTTCACGATTGAATAAAATAATCATTTAAATTGTATGGAAGTTAAATTTTTAAATTCATTAATTTAATTTATACAGTGTGAATAAGAAAAAAAAATTAATTAATAAAAAAGTAAAAATGGTAAGAAGATATAAACGGCTTGAAAATGACAAAAAACTGAATAATATTTCATTGTTCAATGCTTTAAAGCTTGTATATGGTAATGCTTTTATACCAATAAAAATACCTCGCCGAAATAACGCTGATTTGCAAAAAATTTGTGATATTTTAAAAATTAAAAATTCTATATCAAATCGTAGACGCATTTATTATATATGGAACAAATATCATAAGCTTACTGATGGTTCAATATCAGAAAATGTTTCAAATAATATTAATTCAACATCTCTGACAACAACGTGTACTGAATTGATAAAATCAAATAATAGTACTTATAATTATCAATTTAAAATAAAAACCTCAACCAACAGTAATGATATTAACCAACATAGCTCATCTTTCGAAAAATCATTTAATAGTATAAATGAAGCGGTTGATAATGTCAATGGTTATTCAATTCCTGATAATGAAGGACAAAATAAACTATGCATAGAAGACATGCCCATTATCTTTATCGAACCAAAATCGAAAGAATGGTTATCTCGTGGAGTTTTTAAAATACAAACAGACCCGAATAAAAACTACCTTGAAGTCATTCGAGAAAGTATACGAGAATTTCTAAATTTTTCAAACAACACTTGCGTACTTTCCTTTAAAACAACAAATTTTAATAAAACTACGAATAATACGATAATATATGCTGCTTGCAAATACAAAGAGCATAAACAAAAATATAAATTTAAAATTTCGGAACAAAAATTTGTAACCATGTACACAATTGGCGACGATTTGAACTATCATGGAATAATAAAAGAATTTGTTCAACTTCGTGGTAAAAAACGTCTTGATGCACAAGAACAAATGCTCAATAAAACTCCAAATGTGTATAATTTGGAGCAATTAGGTCATGTGAATAAAGATCTCCTTAGTGCAGGAAATACCCAAAACATCTTTAAAATCGATGTGCTACGAAAGGCTAGATCTGAAAGATTGCACATCAACGATTTAATAAAAGATTGTGAAATGCATGATGCAATCCAGAGACGTAAATTTCAGAATCAAAACGACAAATATATTTACACAATAAATGATCCATTATATATTATATTAATGAGGTTAAATACTTTGTATTTGCTAAATTCTTCAGATAGAGTTATATATATCGATGCAACAGGTGGACTTGTACGTAATCCGAAGTGTTGTGATCATCATAATTTCCCTAGAATCTATTACTATGCTTGTGTTGTCAAAATACATGGAATTATTATTCCTATTGCGGAATTAATTTCTTGTAGACATGATTCTGCTGCTATAGGTTCGTTTCTCCAGTATTTTCAATTTGAAGTGGTACGTGCTAAACCCAAAATACATTTGCCTAAATACTTTGTTTCTGACTGGTCTTGGGTTTTCATAAATAGTGTACTGAAACAAATGAATGACGGTATTGCAATCAAGCAGTATCTAGTCATAAGTTATAAAATCGTTCAAGGTCATACCACTTTAAAAAATTTAATAGGTATTTTTATATGTTGCTCACATTTTGCAGCAATTATTATTCGACAAATAAAAAGTAAAATAATCCAATGCAAAAAACAATTACGTGAATTTATAATGATTATTTTTTTTTCTGTTATTGACTCAAAATCAATGTCTGAAATTGACAAGTTGTTTAGAATCTTCTGTTTGATTTGTTGTTCAAAATTCCAGTCACCAATTTTTACTAAAACTTATTCTGAATTTTTAAATATTACCACAACTTTATTAAAAAATGTCCCGACTCAAGAAAGCACCGAGATTGAGTTAGAAGCAGAAACTGAAAATCACTTTGATTCCAATGATTCACCCTATTTTGAAAGGTTTAATAATATATTGAAACAATCGTTAGTTGATATAGAAACATCATCAACAAATATTGAATACAATACAAATGCTTTATATTGTGCGGAGTTTGTTTCGTTTTGTACAAAAAAATATTTCACCTACTTACCTCTATGGAGCACAATTTTTTTACAATACTATAACCAAACCAATCGAGTTTCTAATGCCAATTGTGAAAATTGGTTTAACATCGTTAAACATAATTTAATAAAGGAACCGAATCAAAAATTAGGAAGATTTATTGATGCACTTCAAGAAAAAACTAAGCTTTTAAATAAGTCCATAGATTTGGCGCCACATTTATTAAGTGGCCAAAGAAAAACTAGCAAAAAATTAAAAACTACACTCACAACTCAAATATCTAAGGTTTCATATAAATCACAGGATGAAATCGAACCGCATGATCCTAATTTAGAAGAAATGTGGAGGAAAAAGCCAAAACGGGAAAATAAGTATGCAGGGCTAGGTGCCTTACGTCGCTATGTCGTTCCCAAGGTAAATGATTTTTGTACTAAACGATATTGGGCAAATATGTCATCAGAAAAATATATTCTGAAAGTTTTTAAATTTAATTTTACCGGACGCGATTTCCCACTACACAATGATTGTTTTTCATCGTTAGATGGGTCAAATTACATTACTTCTGATGTGTTATATGTATCTGCGGGAATACTACTGCAAAATACTAATGATGTATGCATAGATCCAATAGTAGCCATTGGTATATTCAATCCAGCACATACACTCAAATTAACTTCAAAACGAATTGAACCAATCATTTGTCGCAATAAAAGGCGAATCTATTTACCGTGTTGTACAAACAGCCATTGGATGTTAACCTTTATAGATTTGCATTTAAGAAAAATTTTTTCCTATGATCCAATTCATCCAGGTAAAAATTTACATAGACTAAATGAAAAAGCCCAAATATTTTTAAATCAACTACAAGTATTATGGGGTGAACCATTAGAAAAATTCAAAACGGAACCACTTTACTCGCTACCAGCTCAACGCGATAGTTTCAATTGTGGTCCTTTAATAATATATGCAATCGATTCAATTTCAAATGCCCAAAATAAACCTAAGATGTATTCGCTGAAAGAATCTGAATATTTGAATGAATTGAATGAGTACAGAATTCACCTTAAAGAATTAATTGCTAAAAACTCATTATGTGTCATAAAGAATTGCTTAAATTGCTTTGAAATCATAATGGACACTGATAAATCGATACATTGTCAGAAATGTCAAAGAAAAATACATCAGCATTGCAACAGTGAACTAATCATTTCAAAAACAAGTTTGTGTGTATTTTGCATATAAATATTATGATAGAAATTTAAGTTATACCTCACAATGAATCTATATTATAAACTACATACATATATCGCAAAAAGTCCATTTGTAAAAATCGTTAATCATTAAATTTTATTTAAATTATATGAAGTTGTCCGTCCGTCCGTCCGTCTAGACACATCCCTCCATAATTACAGCCTTGTCGAGGCGGAGTGGCTTGCGAATAACAATGAAGTAGTTGGCAACACCGGAAAGGGTCACCCATACCGGAATGGCAGCTATGGAGTTATCAGACTAATGGAATGAAAACCAATTCAAAAAATACGGATTCAAAAAAGAAAATTGGAATGGCTTGCCAAATAGTCAAAATCTTAAGATATGAATTTTCTTAGATGTTAATATAGTAAAAAATTTATGGATTTAGTATTAACTGAATTTCCATATGTAAACCCCATTAGCTTTTCAAACCACTCAACAGGGTTGTAGTGTACAGATAGACCTATCCAAAAAACATAGTAAGATGTTTGCCAAATAGTCAAAATCTTAAGATATGAATTTTCTTAGATGTTAATATAGTAAAAAATTTATGGATTTAGTATTAACTGAATTTCCATATGTAAACCCCATTAGCTTTTCAAACCACTCAACAGGGATTTAGTGTACAGGCCTATTCAAAAAACATAGTAAGATGTTTGCCAAATAGTCAAAATCTTAAGATATGAATTTTCTTAGATGTTAATATAGTAAAAAATTTATGGATTTAGTATTAACTGAATTTCCATATGTAAACCCCATTAGCTTTTCAAACCACTCAACAGGGTTGTAGTGTACAGAACGGCCTATCCAAAAAACATAGTAAGATGTTTGCCAAATAGTCAAAATCTTAAGATATGAATTTTCTTAGATGTTCATATAGTAAAAAATTTATGGATTTAGTATTAACTGAATTTCCATATGTAAACCCCATTAGCTTTTCAAACCACTCAACAGGGTTGTAGTGTACAGAAAGACCTATCCAAAAAACATAGTAAGATGTTTGCCAAATAGTCAAAATCTTAAGATATGAATTTTCTTAGATGTTCATATAGTAAAAAATTTATGGATTTAGTATTAACTGAATTTCCATATGTAAACCCCATTAGCTTTTCAAACCACTCAACAGGAATGTAGTGTACAGAACGGCCTATCCAAAAATCATAGTAAGATGTTTGCCAAATAGTCAAAATCTTAAGATATGAATTTTCTTAGATGTTCATATAGTAAAAAATTTATGGATTTAGTATTAACTGAATTTCCATATGTAAACCCCATTAGCTTTTCAAACCACTCAACAGGAATGTAGTGTACAGAACGGCCTATCCAAAAAACATAGTAAGATGTTTGCCAAATAGTCAAAATCTTAAGATATGAATTTTCTTAGATGTTAATATAGTAAAAAATTTATGGATTTAGTATTTACTTTTATATTTCTGAACCAATTTTATATGATTATTCGCCTAAATGTATGGTTTTACTAATACTAACATGTTTTTGGTTGTTGTTGTTGTTTTAGAATTATATTTAGTATAAACTTCATTCGCATGTTAAAGTATTTTATCCTGTAAAATGTAATAACATTTATGATAAAATTTGATACAATATAATTCTACTGTACGATTCTAGTTTTAATTCCTATAGAATTATAGTAGGTTTCTAGCAGTTTGACCGTCTTTAGATAAACGTTTAAGTAAATGAGTATATATTTTAAATCTAAATTAAATTTATTTATTTATTTTCCATTAGTTTGAATTAATTTCGAAATTTTGAATTTTGATAATCAAAAAGTTGTTTGTCAAAAACAAAGTAGCTTTTTAGTAGTAGTTGTAATTTTTCCAGAGATGACTCTGTTGTCATGGATCGCACTCGATCGATATTTCATATTGCACATGCGTATAAATGAGAATATATTTTTTTTCATATGATACGAGTACGTATGTATTTGTGCGTATACATATTAAAAGTTCTAATGCGATATTTGAATTTTATGATGAATTTATGTAATTATTTATAATATATTCAATTGATTTTATTCAAAAATATTTAAATGATATATTATATAAATAGTTGTTATATGATATCAACATTAAAATGTTAATTTTGTCATACTTTTCATTGAAATATTTCATTTTAAAAAAATATTTACTTTCCATATATTTTGTATGGGAATTTACGTTTTTTCCTCTATTTTACTTCCTCTAATTTAAGCTCAATTTTAAATATCTAGGCTCTGTAAAATAAAGATGGCTCTGACCTCATACGGTAACATTACACAGCTGAGAGGGAAAGAGACAAAACACAAATTCATTTTGCAGATTATTGTGTTTACATACACACAATAATATCACCCCATGATTATATCGTAATGATCCACTAGTTAGCAATGAAGAAGAAAATATTGCGAAAGAATGGTTGTTAATTTAATTTTTATTTGTTGCCTACACTGGAAAAAACATTCATTTTAAATGTAGTGTATTCTCTATCAAATGTACTGTATTAGGTTCATATTTATTTTTTCTTAATTCGTGGCATTCGGAATGCAGTTCTGTTTCGGATTACTAAATTGATCTAATGTAATGAGAACACTGAAATTATTTGGAATATTATAAAGAAATCAGTATTTCTGTATAATATTTCAACTAATCTCATTGATAATCTAGTAAACGATCTGAATTTTCAAACAGTGTAGCATCTTATGGGATGAGAAAAATCGATTCGTAGCCGTTCATTTTTTTAGGCGTTTTGGTCCATTGGCGTGATCCAGTAGGTTCCGCAGCTCCTGGTTGTCATGCTGCTACAGTCGCAGTATATGACGCCTTGCCAATTTAAATATTTCATCGCTGACGTATATCATGTCTCAATGGAGGTTTTCATACTCAATGGAGGTATTTTTATGTAGTTTTCTTTGCACAGCCCGAAATTTGAATGCCGTATGTCCAGATAGGTCTATGGATTTGTTAATATAACAGTCGTTTGTTTTGTGTTGTCAGCTCAGAGTTTTTTTCCAATAAGCCATGGCATTTTTCGGAATTTAATGAACAAAAGTGAGAATATTGTACTCACACTATGACTTACAATTAGTTCTTACAAGATCGAGTGTGAAAAAATGGTAAAATTGATATCACAGCGATATGGAAAAATCTGAAATAGTCATCTTTAATACAAGCTGTTCGGGCCATTTCAAATCAGATCTTATTGTATTAAATATAACTATTAGCAGTCATGTTATTGAGTTTCAGTTTCAATTTCAACACAAATATTTTTGTATATTTATGGTTTCGAATAACTGCACCTTATGACGAATGAGCTTAAAAGCCCAAAAAAGGGTGAATAAATTTATAAAATTGTTGTAAATGAATAAATTGATAAAATCGATAAGTTAGAAATATAAATTTGGGCCCTTATTTCTGAATACAAATTCGTACAATAATTGTACGAATACATGTAATTGGAATTTTTAAATACGCAAACGATCAATAATTTCTATCACGAATTCGAGTGCTACGATACGATGAAAATTTTCCTGATTTTGCAAAACGTATTCGTACTCGTTGTGTATTTAGCTATCGAAAGATTTTATCGTACTTTGAACATATCAATGCTGAGATTGTATGAAATTTGTGTGTTATAAAATTAAATCATATTTATTTTATTGACAAATTAATATCATTGTATGCTTTAGGGCCTTATTTAGAAGTATACAAATTGCTGGTGATATTTGTTGTATTGCATCCCGACCAAGCAAGAGATTTAACACCAAACAAATGCGCGTATTTCGTAAAAATCATGACCGGAAATGTTTAATAATCTAAAAAGCGATAGGTCTCACATACGAAACTATGAACTAGTTGTTGGGCTATCAATTTAACTGCAACTTTCAACAGATGCTTTGTGAAGGTAATTATAACGGCTTAATTGAGGATCTGCCCGCATTAAACAATGATTCTCAAATTGTAGAACAACAAATTACTATTCATAGTTCCACATATAAATTTTAAAGCAGCTTAAGTCTAAATAAGACCATAACAGATTCGAATAAATCAATCGTTTGGTTCGATTGAAGGAGAAACCATATTGTTGAAATCAAAAGAAATAGAATTGGTGCTACAGAAGAATTGAACTGAAATGATGTGATAAAAATAAACAATTATTTTGTGATATGTGAAAATTACAGTATTACTATCACTTTATTATATTAAATGAAATAAAAAATACATATAAACTATTACATATAAAAACTAAAAATACATATAAATTACACTTCAATCGATCTTTTTTCAATCCGATTGTCCGTTCTATTTACAATTTAATTTATGTAAGTTAATTTTAAATGCACATATAACATACACAAAATGAAACTCAAAAATTAACACTAAATAATTCAAATGAAACGTCAAGTAATTTATTTTGAATTATACAAGTAGTTTATTTTTATTGTAGGTAGAGCATTGGAAAATAAATTTTCCTTACAGCAACACAAACCGAAACATAAATTACGTTCGAATTCAGAAATACCAATTTATTCTCAAAACGGATTGTATTTTCGTATCGAATGCATTTTCGTATCGTATTCAGGAATAGAGGCCCAGATTTTTAAGTCGAACTCCATATTCTAACGATAAGGCTGCTAAAACAGTGCCAAAAACGCAATTTAGATAAGAATAATTTTTATTTTGAACTGAACTTAAGTAAGCCCTCTTTCCTTAGTTCAGAAGAGTGCTTTATCCATTTTAATGTTTTATAATTTACTTCGAAGTTTGCTTCGAATAAGTTTGCTATTTGGAAAATCATAGAATAATATAACAAAACCGTGTTTTATTAAAGCGATCTTGATTGATTATTATAAAGATGGCTTTAGTTTTATATTCAAATCTAAAACTTAAAAAATATGTGTATATTGACCATTATTTTATGTCTTAAACAACTCTAACTTAAATTTCAAAAATCTCTACAATACTACTACAATATAAGAACTCACATTTCATAAGAAAGGTCCTTCCGGGTGTCAATTCATTTGCATTTCGTTTACAACGCCACATCAATCACAAGTATGTAAGATCAAATTGAAATGTTTACTGCTTTTAGTTTATAACAAAAAACATGAGATAATAAATATTACTCCGGTCCCTAGAAGTCTCATAAAATATTGATTGTTTGTGTAAGTCTAAAAAAATATATAATTCCGGTTTTAAGATCGATATACATATTTTGAATTAATTATGTACATATGATATTATTTAGTAGAAATTTGAATGTATGCAGCATGCATGAACTTAATCTTAAACACGATTGTAAAAATAAAAATAAACCGAAGAAACACACCCGCCTAAATCGTTACTACAAAATTATTACATACACGAGTTTTATATTATTAAGGTTAGTTTCAAATTAGAATTTAATTTTGTTTTATGAAACATAGTTTTATTATTTAACATGTTATAAAGTTAAGTCAAGTTGGGAATTCTTTCATTATTTTGTAAGTACAATGTACATACTACAGTAACAAAAGATGTATTTATCATAGAATATTAAGAATTATGTATTTTATATAAAGAATAGAAATGTATAGAATGTATATGTATAGAATGTACATAAATAGATAATGTATAGAAATTTTCAGTGAGATAGTAACTTAACTATATTGTATAAAAAATGTTTACGTGTTAACGTTTAGGTTAACTAAAAATATTATTACATAATCCATTTTTACCAAGTTTTAGAAAACTCCCCCATGCTTAACATCAAAATCTGAACAAAATTATCATTAATTTTGTTTTACTCCTTAAACTTTTTATTAGAACGTTGCATAATTCAAATTCGATAGCTTATAACAAAGATTATTTTACATGAAGATGACCCAACCAGAGCAAAAATGTTCAGTAGGAACGAGATTTTGTTTTGTTTTTTGACTAGGACAGAGGTACCCGTCATTATGTAGCGGTACCCGGAATTATTTTTTTTAATGAGTTTTTCTGCCAACTGCTGTGCTTTTTGTTTAAAAAGTGTAACACTGCTGTTCACTTCCACGTGTCTCATCGATTTGAGCCAAATTAAAACGGCTTTTTCTAGATCTGGATAATCTCCGGGTCGATTTTTTCCCGTTTGCCGCTTTCATTTTCTGCTTTTTCATATTTTTCACAGTTTCGAACGATTCCCGCAGTTTTTGATTTTGAAAATTCGAACTGTACGCCAATCTCGTCAAAGCTCAATTTTTTTTCGTCAGTTAATGTTAAAATGGTTAGCTTATTTTCAAGCGAAATAGCTGTATGTTTTAGTTTACGAGACATCTTAAATAGTGAAATAAAATGATTACAAAAGTATGTTGATGCAATTTTCATTCACGGGTTAGGTAAATGAAAATTGCATCAACAAACCTTGATAAATTTAAGAACAAAACTAACTTTGAGATAATGGTTTCTATTAACATCATATAAAGACACTCACACTAATTTAAATATTGACTTAACAGTTAATTAACGAATATATTTTTAGTATATATACGGTGTGATATATGGCCCAAAACGCGACGTTGATGGCACATACCGAGTTCGTTTCAACCACGAGATCAGGAATTTAATGCAAATTCCTGATATCGTACATGAAATCGAAGGACGCTGGCTCGGTCACGTTCTGCGTGCTGATCCGAAACGAATGATACAGCGATCTTTGAAGGGAAAGCCGCCTTTCGGTAGGTGAAGAGGTCGCTGTCGACGACGATGGCTCCACGGCGTAGAGAGCGATCTGGCATCTTCTGGTTCTTCATATTGTTGAAGAGTTGGCTTGTGATCGAAACCAATGGAGTCAGATTGTTCACATACGGTACGGGCCAACAATGGCCTGTAAAAACCGTTAAAAAAAATTAAGGTGAAAAAATATGCAAACAAAATTATTATGTTTCTGTTAATAGGATATACATATTGCCAATTGTGTTTGCAGCAGTTTGTTATAGCCGAATATTTTTGTATTGAAATGTATTACAAAATATAATTAATGGTTTATTATAGTGTTATAACCGAAGTTTGTTAAATTCAATGTATTTTCCATGCATTTCTGTATTTAATTACATGGAACTACTGGAAAAGTTGGTAACGGGTGTGTAACCAAATCCTGGTTTTCAAAATCCCGGTTAGTCAAAATCCCGGTTTTTTATAAATCCCGGAATTGAAAATCTCGTTTTTCAAAAGCTGTAGCGTTTGGATTTTTATGGAGGACAATACGCTAAAGAATCTCCCTACAGAGGTTTCTAGGCGGTATGTTTTGTAGGCAGCTTTAGCTCAGAGTATGGCGTGGGGTTTGCAGTAACATATATGAAGCTTGATTAAACCGCCTAAGGCAACTATCCGCATCATTAAACATTTGTGCCTCAGTTACCATTAACTTTCTTCTAGCACATAATTAATTTAGACATCATATAAACAAAATAAAGAAAAAAATAACAAACAGGTCGAAAGAATTAAGAATGACCGATAAATAGATATAATATTAATAGTAAATAATAATAATACAAAAAAAATGTTATTTATATTATTAACAATATATTTCAATTTTATATTCAATAAGAAACTTTTAAAATTTTATCATGATTAATTAATTCCAGGAATAACAAAAATTCAAGAAATAACAAGAAAACTTAATAAGTCTAAGTTCCATTAAAGATTGAGACATTATATCATCAACATTAGCGTTGATAAAATTTATATTATATATATATATATATTTTTATATAGTATAAAGGACTTACCCGAGGTCACGACGAAAGCGCTTTCTGCATGCCTGGTACCTATAAAAAATACGTAACACTGCGGTCTCAATTCTAACATTAACCAAACTTATTCACAAATTGGTTTTCTTTATATCACTTAAGAAATAGAATAATGGTAATAATGCCTTTAATTAACACCAAGTAATCAAAAAAAAAAAGAAACTAAATAATAATAAAAATATAAAGAAAAGGCCGCTTCTTTTATTGACACACGCTGTATTAGCGCTATCCAAATATCAATTCTGTATGGACAATAAAAGAAATTATAAACACAATTAGAAATTTAGAAACTAAGAAAACTACAACACTATATAGTACAGAAAATTTCCTACCATGTATGAACTGGTCAAATCGAAATAGTAATTCCGATATCTAACAACGACCTTTTCGTTGTGGTCAGATAATGTTTTCTGCTCAGCTACACTTTCACCACACAGAACTAGAACATCACCATTTAGAAAATTATTTAATCAGATTACTGATCATGTTTGGTGGTCTTACGTTTAACGAATGACAAATTTCAACCCAAAAAATCTGATTTCAATTTTATCTGTAAATACATTACCGTATAAAAATTCGGGAATATTCCAGAAAAATAAACATCTACATCTGTACCTTAAATCATTAGTATTTTGTGCAAATAGACAAATGCAATGGGAAGAGAAAATGAATAATGTGTGCGTAATTTACAATAAAGAAATGGTACATTTTACACAGCATCCGATTGTTTGCAACATTTAAACAAACAGTAGATAGAACACTCGATGTAACTATTGTCATACAGCATGATATACTACCGACTTGCAGCATGTCGGTTAAAATAAATTATTTTCTTGTGACGATAAGAATTCGTCGTATCGTCACAAAGCCGGTTTTTAAAATCCCGGTTTTCAAAATCCCGGTTTACAAAATCTCGGTTTTCACAAAGTCTAAATCCCGGTTTTTACAAAATCCCGGTTTAGATTTTTCTTGTATTTTCGGCACAAAAATAAAAAAAATGTTTTATTTATTTTATAGTAGGTTTGTTTATAAAATTAGAAAATAAAACTTTAACTATTTTTATTAAATTAAATTATAAATATTTTAAAAATATTTATGCTAAAAAAGTATATATAGGAATTACTATTTATTTACTAACGCAATATTATGTGCAATATTTTTTAGATATGAAATTTCATCATAGTCATGCCTTTTATTTATTTAGTTTTACACTATTTCACACTTTTTTCCCAAACTCCGACATAAGTTTGTAAAGTCCAATATGCGGTTTTACAACAAGTGATTTGAGCCGACGGTGCAAACCCTCAACTAAGTTTTGGGTTCTTAGAAAGTTCTCGAGTATTGGGTTGTTGGAAACTGTCCAAAAACTGGGTGCATATTGCGGTGAGAGAACCACGTCCCCCGAGGTTGAAATCTAAAGCACCTCGGAGTTACCGAAGCCGTTAACCTCTACAATTCTAAGTAAAATTAGTACAACGTCGGAAATAATATTACAAAAATTTTTTGTTATTTGCGATTCGAGATAAAATTTTCGAGAATTTTTGAAATTCGATTATTCATTGATTCGAGATTTCGATTTCGAGATTTCGTTTGATGAGGTTTCACGACCAACCCAATTTATCCATACCTAGAAACAGCTTGATTGTTCAAGAATTAACCAAAAATTACATTTTATTCCTACTTTAGATTTTACTATTAATGAAATAGGTTTTAAATTGTCTAGTGTATAGAATATTTTAATTAATCCTGGTTTTCAAAATCTTGGTTTTGAAAGACATGTTTTTTTTAATTCGGATTTCGTAGTAGACGTTGGTAACAACCCGAAGTTTTTTATAAACAAAGCGCTTTACGTTTGGCGGCGGTCTAAATTATTCTAATTTAAAATTAATAAAGTTATTCAATCAATAAACTTAAACTATTTATAATCGACTTATACAATATTGTTTGATTCGTTATAAGAAATTATAATCATGGAAAACTTAAGATTTATAACTTTAAAGTCTAATTTAATTCAAATATATAGATAAAAATATAATATATGCACTAGATAATAACATCTGAATTGTATATGATGATTACTGAAAATATTAAAAACTTCTCAGTAAATCAATGGTTCAGTTGGACCCAATTCTATAACCATTACATCGTATAATACTCGTAGTTAAACGACTACACAATATGATGATCACTTGTATTACCCGCTTGAAGTAACACGTACAGCACGCAACCAAATTAAATTGGTTGCAATAATTGAACAAATTCATTGAGCCAGTGGTTGATTTCATATTAGGGTCTTACATTTGGAAATTAAATAATATTTTCACTGTCAGAATATAGCTACTAGTTTATACTTATTTCGTTTTCGGTTACATTATAAACACGTTAATCACGGGCGCGTGGTATTTTCGACCTTTTTTTAGGGTTATCTACTTTTATTCAATAGATCGTCCACTGAAGCACTTACATATAGTCCCCAATCTATAGATACAAAACGTTCGTTCCCTAAATAAAACAAGACGGTATCACATCATTTGCCATGCCCAAGACCAAAAAAACAAAATACTTATACTTGTTATACTGTTTAAATAGTATAAACGTACTTCACAAAATACAGCTATGAAGTGGTCGCGTTCTTAAATATTGATCGAAAAGAATGGCACTGATCATAAATTATAGAGTAGCGGCGAATAACACCAGGTACTTTAAATGTTTCTTTTATTTATTTGATATATTTTTTTTTTTTGGTTGATATGAATAAACAAAATAATCAAATTGTCACTTACAGTCACTTTCGATAAAAATCGAATACAACTGATTTTTATTTTTAAAAAAGTTAACCAAACTCACATACGTAAATCAATACTCAACAGGGAAACCCGAGTTGATTAGTTAGCAATACCCCTACTTGTTAACTCATCATTGAACGGATGTACAATTCGTGGGGACGACACACACCCAACAGATGTCTCAAAATATAAAAGCCGGGCAAAATTCTATAGCTAACGTCATCTAGTTATAGTTCAATAACGAATATCTTTAACGTGGTATATTCCAATTTTCTTTTTTTCGTGTCGTGTACTTCAAATGCCACTTTACCTATTGGTCTCTGAATTACTGCCTTGACAAACTTAGGAAATAACTTAGCAGATATTTTACTAAGTTTATCACTCTGTACAAAATTTGTCTACTAGACTGTTAAGATATTGAAGTAAATGAGGTCGAAAATCGTATAAGCTTAAGAGAATTTATAGTACTAAAAACATATTAAACACCCGTTCACCTGGATCCTCTGAAGTGATCAAAATTTCTGGTAACAATCGACTTATTAATATCGGATGTTACAGACAGCAGAAACGACGAGAACACACATCTCTGTTAATTAACTAGGGACGATCACGACACTATTGTTTTATGTATAGAACTGAATTTGTGGATATCTTAATTAATTTTAAGTACAAGATCTTGTATCTTAATGATGTATTCAGGCATACATACTAGAATATCGAGTCGATGGAACATCAAATCTAACACCAAATCAAATTATGCTTAAATTCGTTAACTGTATGAGTTATGTAACAGTATATTTCTTCATTACATTAAAAAATCACATCAAGCAACATTGAAGTTCAATTAATTAGAATATCTATGGCTAATATTGGTAGTTACTGAAAATGCGATTATCCAATTCGGCAATGGGCAATAATAATAATGACATATATTCTTTCGTCGTTAGGTTGCGAGTATTATAAGTTGACTTTTCAGATATAACAAGGTGTGTGGATATCAAAAGTTATTGAACCTGCGCATATGATCATTTTACATATTTATTTTATTTTAGTTGCAACAACAATTTAGTTTTAAACCTTTATGATAACCTCATCAATAAATCATAAACCTCTATGTTGTATATGTACACACCATATATACAAATATATAATATTTACATGCACTGTGTGCTCATAAAACAAATTCTACAATAACAAAAACATACTCGTTTTGTTGCATAATAGATAATACATAACACTCGTAAAGATGACACTCTTGTTACTGTTAAATAAGATCATAAAAAATATCGAACGGAGGTCATAAATCACTACTACTGGGAATTCTTAGTGAAAACATAATTTGGTTAAAAATTTGATAATAACTATGCTTGTAGTTAATTATATGCCTTATTGAAATACACCACAGCTCAAATGAGTGTGTCACAGTAAAAATATCTGTAATTATGATTTTGTCTTGGCAGGTGTCAAAATTAGTATAATATTAATTAGTACACATTAAATAGATTTCTTCTTCAAAATTTGTTCGTACATAATTATTACTGTTTACAAACTTGTACATATGTACATGACCAAATTCCTTAAGTATTTAGTTTGCATGACATTTTGCACTAATTTGTTTATTTAGTATTTTCTATATAAAACATCTTGAAAATATATTTTTAAATAATTATTCATGTACGACACACGTTTATTGTTTTTAAACATTATGTTAGATCTCCATCAAAAATTGAACATGAAACACCTATGAATATTAGAATTTTATCTCGCTTCTCTAAATTCGATTACCTTTTAAACTTTAAACTTTAAAAGTTCACTAAACAGTACAGTCCAGTAATCTTAGTTGGTTACTACACAAGTGTAAATCACAATAAATCAAAGAAATGTATTTTGAAGAACAATGAAACGGACAGAAAATTTTATGGCATTAATGTTTAAATATGATTTCGACCGCCACTGCTGGCGCATACAAGGCGCAATCTGGAACACAATTTTCAAAAACTTTTCGCAGCATATGTGGCCGTATTTAGCCAATAACCCTTCGAATGTTGTTTTCCAGGAGTTCAATTGTCACTGGTTTATCGACGTATAGACAAGTGACTTTACATAACCCCAAAGAAAATAATCCAATGAGCTTAAATCACACGATCATGGTGGTCAATTACTTGGAGAATTTTTTTACGTTTAGTTTTATTTGGATGCAGGGCGGACTTTTAGACTGACCTAGCTACTTGTAACTGTCAGAGCCCCTGCACCCAACTCGCGATCCTTCAAGTAAAGTTACCTTTACTTGAAGGATCGCGCGTTGGGTGCAGGAGCTCTGACAGTTACAAGGAGCTAGGTCAGTCTAAAAGTCCGCCCTGCACCCAATTAAAACTAAACGTAAAAAAAAGTAAAGGTTGATAGCTGCTTAAACTTGTGCATTTTATACTTCAAAGGAAACTGAAAACCAGCCAACGAATTCCACTTCTTAGATGTTCCATAAATAAATTCGCGCTTTCCATATTCAGTTCGAGGTTTCGGCAGCTTCACCGTAAACTTATGCGCACTAACCGTTCCTCGTGTTACCCGTCCTGGCGTAACAAATGGTGGTATTTTCTCCTTTAATTCTGCAGAACATTCACCATTTATTAATCTATAGAACACGCAGAGTTCTGCAACATCTCTGCGGTGCTGTAAGCTGTCTAGATCTTTCGTAAGTCTGGTGTTTCGTATTATTAGTTGGAGAGCAGTGCCATATGCTCCACCCCAAACCTGACAGCAATATTCTATACACGGTCTAATAAAGGTTTTATATATTTGGAGAATCTGATGCGATTTAAAAAACCGTCTGCATCTATTGAGGAACCCGAGTTCCCGTGAAGCTGATTTGGCTAATGCGATAATGTGTTCATTTCATTTTAAATTGTTGGTAATCTGAACACCAAGCAGACGAATTGAGTCACAACTCACGAGAACGTGTCCTTTAACCACAAAAGGGTATTCGTTGCGACTTATTTTACGCGAGAACGTGCATATTTGTGTTTTTTTTCTCGTTAAATTTGACCTGATTTTTAACTCCCCACTCAAATATTGTACTCAAATCGCAACTAAGCGAAGTGACAACTTCCAGCCGTTTACCCTTTAACTCTGAAGGAGTAGGCTCGACCTCGAAAGAAAATAGAAGAATGCAATGTTGCATCATCGGCAAAACTGTGGATAGGGTTCACAGTGCTATTCAACAAGTCATTAATGTATAACAAAAACAAAGTTGGTGACAAAACTGATCCTTGAGGGACTCCGGCATTTGGGGAGTGTGTCGTTGATGATCTCCCATTTAGCACAACGTTGATCTTTCGGTCTTTGAGAATGTTTTTTATCCACTTGATGGTCATCTAATCTAAGCCGTATGCCACAAGTTTACAAATGAGATTCTCATGCCAAACCTTGTCAAAAGCCTTGGATATATCCAAAGCGATTGCAAAGACTTCTCCGTGTTGCTCAAAGGCGAGATTCCATTTGTTTGTAACATACGTCAAAAGATCGGTTGTGGAGCGGCTTTTGCTGAAGCCATATGGAATAATCTGAAGTTATTTTATTAATCTCAACCGGCACCATCGCACTCTTCCAGGCGTTAGGGTATTTACCTTGCTTATAAGAAAGGAGGAACATTTTAGTTATTATTGGAGCCAAGTCACTGGCTCACTGGCCTTCAATATTCGAACAGGAATTCCGTCAGGTCCGGTGTCGTTATTTATGTCCATTGCCTCCAGGTTCCTGAAGATAATTTCCTCCGAGATGTTGCCAGGATCCATTTTGGAATCACAATACGGAATTGATGGAGGTGTAACTCCATCCGGGATAACTAAGGTCGAGTTCGATATGAAGATGTTTGCCAGTAAGTCGGCCTGCAAATATGAATCCATCATCAAAGCACCATCTGCATATTTCAATGCTGAAATAGATGTTTAAGAAATATTGTCAACCGATGGGATCATCTGGTAAAAGTTGCGATCGGAGATTTTCAACTCGGAAGCCTTAGCGGTTTTCTTGTTGTCAGCTGTTTTCGCTTCCTTAGCACAGATTTTTTTACAGATGTTACGTGTGGCCTTATATTCTTCAAACGAAATTTCCTTGCGCTTATATTTCTTATGAGCAGATTTATTTTGTCTGGCTGCTTTGGAGGCTTCTTTTGAAAAGATTTTAAAATTAAGATTGGAATTGGAAAAGGATGATGGAAAAGGATTATTCATTCCATGTAGAACGGTTTCGGTGAAATTGGAAACGGCGCCATCTATTTGATTGTTATAAAAACAATGTCTCTCCCACGAAAAAAGTTCAAAAAATGACCGTAACCCTTCATTGTCAGCTTCGTTAAAATGCGATAGACGCCTTGGCTGCTGTCTAAATTCTGGTGGTGCTTCAACAGATAGTTTTACTGTTATCAGGTTGTGGTCAGAATTTCCAATTCCAGTCTCGACACGCGCTTCCATGGAATGCGGAATTGTTGTAAGACAAAGATCCAGAATATGACTACTTGAAGAATTTTGACATTCAAATGTGGAATCACTAACAATCTGCGTAAGATCATCCGAAACAGCAAGCCACTCCGTCTCACGCCCAGCACAGTTCGTATTTTGGTGATTCACCATTCTTTATGGTGGGCATTAAAGTCACCAACCATAATTAATTCGCAGTAGGGATGTTGATTGCAAAATGTGATGACAATTTGTCTGACAAAACTTCGAAAAAATTCAAGGTTTCTGAATCCGTTGGGATCTAAATATACTATAATAATTAAAAAATGGATTTTATTAGGAAAGTACAATAGTTTGAACGGTCTTTACGAAAATTTCGTACTTCTGATGTCGAGCGTACGGTATGTGGTCTTTAATGAATATGCACACTCCCCGTTGCAACTCGAATGCTTGTTCAAACTGTTAGCGCTTGAGGTAGAATTCATTCTCGTAGATGTTATGAGATACTTTTGTTTCCGTTAGCACTAATATGTCGGGTCTGCGTGATTCGAGATGTTGATGTGCGCAATTTTTATTAGTCACGAGTCCACGAACATTGGCAAAATGGATGGTAAGGCTATCAATTGTATCTTTACGAGGATTATGTCCCGCTATCCGAAGAGGCATTTTTCGGGGATTTTTTAATTTTTAATACTCGTTTTTTTTTTTTTACTGCCTATGGCTTTTATTCTTGAATCTTTCCTACATAGGAAACTAACAATATGTAATCAAATCTTAAAGGCTAATATACATTCAATTAATAAGACTTAACCTATGTTAGTTCTTAATATTAATGTGCACTCGGTAAAATCTGAATTACCTAGCTAGATCCAAAGGATCTATTTTTTTTAGTCGCCTATTTCTTGGCCTATTTAATAGTTGCCTGGCTAATTCGTTGGGATGACAAACAAGTTTTAACTGGTATTTTTTGCTGTACTGATGAATTGTATCGTTTACGGTATCGATGAGTAAATCACGTTGAAGGTTTGCATTGCGTACATACCAGGGTGCGTTCACAATTGTTCGAAGTATTCGTGACTGCACTCTTTCCAGTTTTATTATATTGGAAGCACACGCGGAGCCCCACAACTGAATACCATATGTCCAGATGGGCTTAAGTATCATTTTGTATACAGCAAGACCTTACAGTCTAGACTTAACTTTGAGTGTTTTCCAATTAACCAATTTAGTTTAACGCATTTTAATTTGATTTGTTGACGTTTAACTTCAATAAAACACATTGATTCCACGTGAGTCTTCTATCTAAATGAAGTCCAAGATATTTAACACTTTCGTGTTGTGGGAGAGTGATGTTATTTAGTCTGACAGGCGGACAGGTTAGTTTACGGAGTGTAAATGTTATGTGCGCCGATTTACGCTCGTTGGCCTTAATTCTCCATTTTATTAGCCATTTTTCGATTTTGTCTAACTGTTCTTGTAGAATTCTTGTTGCTATCGTAGGATTTTGATGGGCAGCTAGGATTGCAGTATCATCCGCGAAAGTAGAGATTTTCACGTAATTTGAAGTTGGTAAGTCTGCTGTATAGATCAAGTACAACACTGGTCCCAGTACACTGCCTTGAGGTACTCCTGCATGAATATTATATAAATCTGTGGATGCGGTATTATATTTCACCAAAAACTTTCGATTGAGCAAATAATTTTCAATAATTTTACAGAAACTTGACGGAAATTGCGCTCTAATTTTATGTAGAAGTCCTTTATGCCATACCTTATCGAAAGCTTGGGCTATATCTAGGAACGCTGCAGAGCAATATGTTTTTTGTTCAAGGGAGTTCCTGATTTCAGATACGACTCTGTGAACTTGTTCCACGGTTCCGTGATCTTCTCTAAATCCAAATTGATGATCCGGTATGATATTTTTCTTGTTCAAAATTGGCTTAAGTTTTTGCAAAAGTATTTTTTCGAAAAGCTTTGAGAGAGTTGGTAATAAGCTAATTGGGCGATATGAGTTAACTTTTGTTTCATCTTTGCCAGGTTTTGGAATCATTATAATAACTGAAGTTTTCCAGATTTCTGGATAATGGCCTGTTTTCATTATAGCGTTGAATATATAAGTTATTAGTTTGATACATTTATCCGGTAGAATTGACATCATTTTGCCACTTATCAGATCATGCCCGGGTGGCTTTTTTACATCGATGTTGTCCTTGATCGTTTGGTTGACATTGCGCCACTTTTACTCATGTTAAAACAACATTTTTGTACGCAAAAATGCGAAAAATCGACCCAACAAAAAATAAAAATTGAAATAATTAAAGCAAAACTACAAAATTAAAATAAATTAACGCGGCGAAATAATAAATTGAACATAAATAACGAGTAAAAATTATAAAAAAAAATATAATAAAATAAAAAGTTTTACGGATGTGGTTGAAGCCCAACAATCCAACCATTTTATTCGCCTCTTACGACAAGCAGTGGGTGCTGTGGTGGAATTCTATGTATCCCCCCCAACCACAGGTGATAAAATTTATTATCTAATATTTAAATGTCATCCCGAAAAATATAACTGTCGTGACAGTTTTTGATGTCAGCCCGAAATAATTTATAGTGTTGGCCGATGTTTTACTATTTACTTGAAGAAAATCTCGCAAGAAAAGTTTAACTCCCGTACGTGAAGAATAATCATAAAGAATAACTATTAACAATACCATCTCGTCATAGTCATTTGAAGTCATACTAGATATGAATTACACAACACGAGATATGATATAGATTATGTAGGTGATCGATACACCTTTCATCTGGCGCACAATATAAAAACAATTCTATCAGTCGAATTCCTCGATTACATAACACAAGATGGTATAAATTATGTTAGTGATCGAAATACCTTTCATCTGGCGCTGTGTGAGAAAAATTCTACTAGACGAATTCTAGTTATAGTCGTTGAAATCAATTAGCTATAAGTATTCTATATGCTATAACTAGAATTCGGCTAATAGAATTTTTTCATATTGCGCCAGATGAAAGGTGTATCGATCACCTACAATCCATAGCAGAAAAACCTACAGTATAAATGAAATTTAGGTCATATTTAATTTAAGAGAATATTTTTTTGTGACGGCTTTTACAGACCGTGTCAACAATCTGACTCCATCGGTTTCGATCACGAGCTAGTCATACTGTTGTAAGCAACCAGAAGATGCCGATCGCTCTTTACGCCGTGGAGCCATCGTCACCAACATCGACCTCTTCGCCTACCTAAAGGCGGCTCTTCATTCAAAGGTCGCTGTATCATTCGGTTTGGATCAGCACGCAGAACGTGACCGAGCCAGCGTACTCGCTGTCCTTTGATTTCATGCACGATATCAGGAACTCGTATTAAATTCCTGATCTCGTGGTTGAAACGAACTCGGTATGTGCCATGAATGTCGCGTTTTGGGCCATATATCACGCGCATGATTCTCCTTTAGAATGTTAAAAGCCATCTCTCGTACTCATCCGTCAAGGTCCAACCCTCACATCCATACATGACAACGGATCTAATCAACACTCTGTACAGTTTCAGCTTATCCGCATTTGCAAGATATTTTGATTTAAGAAGTGGACATAGAGGATATAAAACCCGATTGCCAGCGGCAAACCGAAACTTGATATCCTCTCCCACACTATTATCGTGAGTAATGAAAGATCTAAGATACTAGAATCACATGACTGCTTCAAACGTGTGGTTACCACTATACTGAAATCATTTGCGTCTTGGTCTGGAACACCAGAGATCAGATATTTTGTTTTGGACTCATTGATTTTGAGACCAACGGAAGCTGAACACTGTTCCAGTGGATCAAGTATCTCGTTCACTCCATATGCAAAAAGTTGATTGGATTGTCGAAATATGATATTGTCTTGAGGTGTTTCACTTCTACAAAGGATGTATTCTATAATAACATGAGATTAAAAAGTATCGGGGACAGCGCATCTCCTTGTCGAACACTAGAAGTAATTGCAAAAGTTCTCGATAGCCTGTTCTCAACTTTAACACAGCATTGTGACTGTGTTAGTCATTCTACACAGATGTACGTATTTGTTTGATATTCCTAAATATTCAAGCGCATACCATAGTCTCTCTCGATTGATCGAGTCGTAGGCTTGCTTGAAATCTAGGAGTACCTGGTGTACATCGCGAGATGTTTCGTAGTACTTGGAAAGAATCATCCGTAGCGAAAAAACTTGATCAGTGACTGACCGATTTGGACGAAATCCTCCTTGGTAGTCACTGACAATTTCCTCCGCTAGAGGAGTAATTCTTCCCAAGATGATGTATGACAGTAACTTGTATGCTGTACAAAGGAGAGCTATACCGCGATAATTCTAGCACTTCAGGCGATCACCCTTCTCGAAAATTGGGCATAACTCGGCCACTTTCCATTCTTCAGGCATAACTTCATTTCGCCATATTAATCAATGTATCGAAAGAACAATATCGAAAGAACGGTTCCTCAAACTTAAGAGCTAACCATAGATAGCGTAAAAACTTAAAAAGTAACGTAAGAATTTTAACGAATCTAATTACGTCACGGTTTTTTGACGTTTGAACCATACTTGTCGTAAGATTCTTACAGTTCATAGTTAGTTTTTGATATTAAATTGATTCATTTGTGATTTTTCTTGCCTTTATAATAGATAGTGATATAATTAATATAATTTAATAGATAGTGATAGATTTTGATTGATTAATAATAGAAATTAATAATTTTTAAATATTTCATTTTAGATTTTTTTATAGGTTAGTTTTCATTAATTAATTAATATTTAGTATTTTTTATAGATAAGGTTGAGGTTTCTTTAATCATATAAAAATTAGAATTTAGATTTATAGAAAAGGTTAAGGTTTTTTTATTTTTTTTTTTTAAATTAGAAGTTAGATTATAGAAAAGGTTAAGGTTTTTTTATTTATTTTATTAAAATTAGAAGTTAGATTTAGAATTATTTTACAATGAATGTTGAAAAGCAACTATCTCAACTTGAGAATTTAACTCAACTTCTTCTCAATTTGAAAAAAATTGAAAGAGTTGCAGTTAAAAAGAGTTAAACGATCGTGTGGTGTTCGGGAGATCAATAGAAATCGGAGAACGTGTGGATACTTCACAGTCACGTTTCTAAAAATGAAGGAGTTAGATCTCGGACAATTTTTCATTCCTACCAGAATGACAAAAAGCCTATTTATCATGTTGTTGGATCTATTACGACCACAACTGAAAACTTCTGGAAGGGTTAAGATAAACACAGAATGTCGTTTGGTATTAACTTTATTGTAAGTACTATTTGTATGATAAATAAGTTGTCTAATATACATACTTATATCAATTTATTTTCAGATATCTATCACAGGGCACTTCCATTCAAAGTTTGGCATGGAGCTGGAAAATGGGTAAAGAAACTGTGAGACTTATAGTACTTGAAACGTGCGAGGCGATTTGGTCAGTTATTGGGCCATTATATGTTTGTGAGCCCAATTTAACTGATTATAATGAAATCGAGAAGGCCTTTTGGGAAATGTGGAATATTCCCAATTGCTTAGGAGCAATTGATGGCAAACATGTTGCCATACAGTGCCCACCTGGAACAGGCACCCAGTTTTTTAATTATAAAAATACTTCAGTATAGTGTTAATGGCTGCTTGTGATGCTCGGTATACATTTACCAACATTGATGTCGGTGCATATGGATCACAAAGTGATGGAGGTACTTGTACATATATTTATTCATATTATTTTAATTTAATTTATTTAAAAAATTTCTTTGTAGGTATATTTAACATTAGCAGATTGGGTAAGCAAATTTGCAATAACAAATTGGATATACCCAAACCAAAATGTTTACCAAGAACTGACACCATATTACCGCACTTCTTCGTTGGTGATGCTGCGTTTACGCTCACCAAAAATTTGATGAAACCGTATCCGGGCAGGAGCTTAATGCAAGAGAAGGAAATTTTCAATAAAAGACTATCCAGAGCACGTCGGGTTATTGAAAATGCATTTGGCATTCTCGTGAGCAGGTGGAGAATTTTGCTGACAACAATACATATGCTGCCACAAAATGTCGAAAAAGTTGTGCTTGGTTGTGTTGCACTACACAACTTTCTCCGTCTCAACAAAGACAGCGCGGAAATTTACATGCCATCAAACTTCGTCGATTGGGACAAAAATCCAACACAATCCATGAAGGTCGATGGCGCATGGAAGTTAAGCAAACACTACAATCCATAGTTCCATCTAAAAACCTTCATGTTTTAGGTGGAACAAATGCATTAGAAATTAGAGATAAACTCTGCTCGTTTATCAATAAAGAAGGCAAACTAATTTGGATGACATAAACAATATAAATTACAATAAAAATGTTGTATTTACAAAATTCATTAAGTAACCTTAAAATTAATATAATATTTAAAATAAAATAAAAATTAATTTAATATAATAAAAAAAATAATTCATATATATATACATATATATTATATCACAAATTTCAATTCACATAATATTTCATTTTTTACACATTTCACACTCCTCCAGCCGGGATCTTCGTAAATCTACAACGTATTGTAGAATCTGTGTCATGGCTTCGTCTTGGTTGAATTCCGACGACTCCAGCAAACCCAATATCGACTTCATAAAATTTTCATTAATTTTTGAACGACTCCCGATTGTTTGGGTCTGCTGGGCCGTGTTTTGAGTTCGTATCTGTTCGGCTGCGGATTTTACTGCTTCGCAAGCTTCGTCATACATCAAATCTGTTGATGCCCTTTTATGCTTGGTAGAAGTTTCACCGCTGAAAATCGTGGTATCAGTCGATAATTCTTCTTCCAACACATATTCACTGAAGCCATCCTGATCCTCTTCTATTGATGCCGCAAATACATTTTGCCTCGTTCTAAAAGAATAATTACAATTATAATTGAATTTAACATTAAATTTGATTATTAATACCTTCTGGGCTGGATAAATGGCTGCAAAAATTCCATACTGGGATAATATGGCCATTCATTTTGGATAGATGCCCCACTGCCCGATGGTTGATCCCGCCTCGTTTGTTCTTTGTTGAACCTCTCTCGTAACCACAACCATTTACGGCGACATTCTTCCACTGTAAATAAATTAAAAATTAATATTTATACTGCAAAGCAAATTTCAAAAATATAAAACGGTCCTATAGTATAAAGTATAGCCGAGCATATCTATACTTGTTAATCCACTTGCATCTGCAACTTCTTGCCATGCCTTTGCTTTCACCAATGTATTTTTAAAATTTTTATCTGTCTTATCATATATACAAAAATGACAGCGAACACTTTCAATTAACTTTTCATTTAAATTGTCTTGTTCCATCTGAAAATAAAACATAATATCACTTTTAAAACACCATATCACATTAAATAACTTATTTCATATATGTACATAATATAATTTGAACAAGGATAATAATTCATTAATGGAATTCCCGTGTCCATATTAAAAGATTATCTTAGCAAATATAATATGTAAATATACTAAAAATTAGTAACACTTACAATCAAACTTGTATTCCACAAATTAATTTCCGTAATTATTAAAATTATATCGCAATTTAACAAAAATTTGAATAAAATTAATGCTACTTATTCACCAAAAACTAAAATATTGTCTTGTTTGTTTTTGTTTTTTGACGTTTGCTTTTCATTTTTTAAGTTTGCACGTAACAAATCGCATCATTACATTTTTAAGTTGAAAGTTAATAAATGAACGAAATTTCGTTAAATTTTTTACGTTACGTTAAGTTATACATGGGCCGATACAAGGGCAGCCATACATTCGCACTCTTAATTTTTCTTACGTTACGTTCATAAGTTACGTTACGTCCAGTATAGTTACCACTTTAGCCCTCCGAATATCGATTCAAGAGCTCTGAATTAATGCAATCAACTTCTGTGGCCCTATTCTGGTTTTCCCAGGGAATTGGGAATTGGGAATTTTTGACGTTTTTATAACAGTTGGGAATTATTTTTTCCAAAAGTGTATTCTGGCTATTGGGAAAAATATTTGGTTTGGAAAAAATAATTCCCAATTATAACAGTTTTGACGTTTATTTTTCCCTATTAAAATTGTTGGGAATTCATATTTCTTATGGTAAAATACTCATAATCATAATACTAGAGTATAAATTTAAATTTTTTATATTATTTCTTAAAATCAAAAACACCTATTTTTTTTAAATTTCGTCTTATCTGCCCTAAATTATAAAAAAATTAGCTCATTCATAAATACTAATAATCATAATAAATAGTGAATGTAGAAAATAATTCCGACCCTAAAAAATTTTTAATTGTTTTTCAAAAACACCTACTTTTTTTTAAATTTGTTATTCATCCGTCAATATTTAAATCATATTCAAATATAATAACATAGCGCACCATGAAAAAAACCATTAAAAAGGTACTCTAGTGGCGAACATTTAAAACTATTCGTTTCACAGAGGGGAAATAATTCCCAGCACGCCAGAATACACTTTTGGGAATTGGGGAATAAAATATTGGGAATTATTATAGTTGGGAATTGGGAATTTTTTTTTCCCAATTCCCAATTTCCAGGGAAAACCAGAATAGGGCCACTGGTGAATAAAATGAAAAATCGCTTTAATCTTTTCATGACCAATGTAAATTCCGTCTGTATTTGAGGTCTGTATTTGAGGGTATTCAAATACAGCTTGTGATAGTGACACATGTGGAACCTTAAATAAACCAATCAAAATTGTATTAGATTTGCTACATTATTAAAGTTTTCAAGTGGTAACGCTGGTTGTATATTGATAAAGAATTTTTCAATGAGATTTTAATTTCTATTAGTTTGAACAATTACTTTTTTAGTATAGTGTTACCCGTCAGTTGTAGCGAATTATATATAGTTTACTCGAAATGTTGTTCATTTTTCATACAATAGAAAGTTATGGCCAGTACTACTTTTATACTTCCGTTGGCTATACCGAAAAGAAGGACGTAAATAAGCGAAACGCGAAAGAGTTGGGAATGTCTCGAAATATAGAATTATTGCCATTCAATAATAAGTACATGTCTTGAAATATTAAGACAACCAAAAACATTGAATTATTAAATGCAATATAAAGAAATTATATTTTTATTCGAGATTCTAATCAAATGATGTTATTCGCTCAACTAACAATAGCAATCGACCAATATAATGTGTTGATTATAAAACACAGATAGAGTATTAAAATTTAAAGAGTTTCGGAAGCGGCATTATTTAATTGTAGATATTATTATTTAAATATTCATGTTCTACATCTAAGACTTTCTTTTAACTAAGCTTTATACTTGAATTATGTGATTATGTATGTTGAATGAAAATAGAATATAGTTTGTACATTTCATTCTTATTGTATTATAGTAATTGTCCAGAACGAAAAGTGTGCCAATTTAAATACTCTATTAACTGTAATTGTGCGCCGTCTACTATTATCTACAAATCATTAAATGTGTTGACAGTTAGTTGTTGCGGTCTCTTTAAACTATGGCATATTACATGTACATATGTGTATGTAGATTTGTACATACTCGTACGTTATAATTATGTTCCATCTGCTAGTGAATTAAATATTGTTCAATAGTTTCCAATTCTTTTTCCGGCGGAAAATGTATTTTATTCTGTGCTTGTGTTTGTTTATTGAATGTTTATTCAAAAATCAAAATTATCTTTTCTAATAGTTTTTTGTATCAACCAAAGATAATAAGCAACTGTGAACTAAATGCAAATGAGATACTAACTGCCAGTCATAATGTATCAACACAAAATTAAATCATTCAACAAATTAGAGACAATTTCCAAAATTAGTTGAGAACATATTGGGGTGCTGTATATACTAATGTTTATGTTTGTCTTATATTCGTATATTATTAATGTACATATACATGTACAACACATCCTATTAATAAGGGATGAAATCTGGTTGTTTTAATTGTGCCGATTACATCGTATAGTATAGTATTATAATATATATTGAATAAAGAACAATTTAAGATTCATAATACAATAAATAAATTGAACTATTTTTAAACATATCAACGGAGCAAAATAGAAAAAAAAATGTCAATTATATGTCTATCATTTTCAAATCTATTTAAAAAATATTTGAGAATAGAAATATTTTGATTTTGTCTATATTTTTTTGTTACAATGTCGTATGTCACTTTGAAATCAAACACCTTGACGATTTAAGGACAAGTAGAATTTTGTTGATTGTATGAAACGGAAATAATGTATTTATTGCGGGATGTTTGTTTAGTGTGAACTGTTCTATTTCGATACTGTGATCTATTTTAACTTTATGGTAATTATATTAATGATATGTAGAAGTACATATACTATATATTTTATAAATGCAAATTTCTTTAAAGATTATTTCGAAATATGCTTTTAGCATATTTGTTTGGATAGTAAAAAGTCACCCTCACACATTAAGGTGGCGAGTAGTAGATAACATGCTTATTTGATTTTTCACTTGAAATATAATATCAATCGAATTTCTCCAAACGATTTAAAAATTTTGTTCATCACATGCATTTCAAAATATTGACAGGAACTCAGAGTTTGTAAATACATGTGTGAATACAGCAGAGAAAACTTCAATCTTCGATTACTTAATAGCCATGTGTATAAAGTAAGCCCAAGTTTCATCCCATGAAATCGCAATGGCAACACCTTTAATGTCAGCCCAGAAAAATACAATCGTCAAAGCTACTATCATCCCAGGATTTATCTCAAATGAATCCAATGGTTTCTTTAACTTAATCAACTATATATGCTTATCGGTAAAAGTGTCGTGTCAGATCGAATATGTTTTCGGTTTGGCACACTCACATCTTTATTTCGTGTGAGTTTGAAAAAAAAAATTCAACGATCGCAAGTGAGCCAGTTGAACTTCAAATCCCAAATTTTATATACATCTGATATGAATGCAAGGTTTCAAGGCCTGCTCTTTTACAGTGACTTTCTTTGTGTAAGAGTGGGCCAGCCTTATTTATGTCACGAATATCTTCTTGGCATTCTTCTTGCCATGAGGTGTCTGTTTGAGTCACGAGTTCCTTCCTCTACATCCCTTTTGTGTACTATACTATTCACCCTTTCTAAAGACTGCAACTACACCATCAACATTTTCTACAATCGCCTCTTTTTAGATTGTAGTCTTTTCATAGTTTTTTCCACCTTTATCGACTATTTCCTATCTCTTTAATATCAACACCTGATTTCACACTGGATTCATATGAGATATATTGAATTCATATGAGATATATAAGAAATTCGGGATTTGAAGCTCAATTGGCTCAATCGAAAACATTTTCGATCTGATACGACACTTTTACCGAAAAGCATATATAATTGATTTAGTTAAGGAAACCTTAGATTCATATTACAATTTACCGAAAGACAAATATACATATGTAGTTGATTTATTAGATAAACTCGTCGGATTCATATGAGGTTTACTGAAATTTGTATAATAGAGCAAATTTTTGATTTAAAATTTTATATAAAGAATATGAATTTTTAAATAATTCCAAATATTCTGAATTAGGTTTAAATCCGAACTTTGCGGTGGCCAATCAAGTGTTTCTTGATGCAAATCTCTTAGAAACATTATCGAACGTTATCATTTTACTTCTTTTGTGAATTGGGGCGTTGTCTTGCTGCAATATAAAATGCTGGTTGATGCTCGTTCAACAGTTCCAAGTATCTACTTGAAGTTACCTTTCGAGGTAACACTATTAGATTATCAACCTCTTTATAGCTGAACACCCCCATATCATTTCTTTACCGTCACCACTATGGCGAGTTGACATAATAACGGAGCGATGTTTTTTGTCCACAAAATATTACGCCAAAACTCCAGAGGCTTTGACTGGTAGGTGTATGTAAATTTTATAGGCTTTGACATTTGCCTCGTGTAGTCGTCTTCGTACAGTCATGTGAGAGATTTGGACTTTTTGAGTGATATTTCATATCATTCTGAGCTATTTAAATTTTTCTTAAGGGCTCAGTTTAAAAAGATTTACTATTCTTTTGTCTTCTTTTGCGGTTTTCACACGTTTTCGCCCTCTCCCTTGCACATTTTTCAAGCTGCTCTTAAATTTTTATTTTGTTATTTGATAAGCAACTGAATTTTGTTGGCAGTTGTACAATCGTGCTAATTTTTTTATAGGCATTCCAGCAAAACAGACCTCTATAATCGAGGATCTGACCTCCAAAAATAATTCCTTTGTTTTACCCATTTTAAAAAATATTGACTTCAATCTTGTATATTGAATTCACCTAACTTTTAATTAAATTAACATTTTAATTGCAGCAATATAAATATGTATAAGTTAGTTAATTAAGTATAAGTTAAAATGTTAATGAAACTCAGTTCATTGTTATATGCGTTTGCGATCACATTATTCAATTTAATGGTTAAATATAACGAAGATTTATTAAAGAATTACCACAAAAGTACAAAATTATTTAAAAGTATATATAATATATACTTATATATTATATATACTTTTAAATAATAATAATATCATAATAATAATAATAAAGTATATATAATATATATAAGGGTCCGCTATCTAAAGTTTTTTTTCAACTATAGAGTGCTTATTTCGTGAATGGTAACACTTAACTCATGTCTGATTTGACAGATAATTAGTTTTATCCTTCCGCTGAACGAATATGGTTGTGTATACGCTTGAACAACGCTGGGAAATATTGCGACATTACTTTGAAAATCATGGTAATGTTGCAGAATGTGTGCGAAAATTGCGTACGGATTTTGGAAGAAGAGAAGCACCGTCAGCTCCGTATGTTCGTTATCTTGTGAAAAAAGTGAAAGAAACTGGCATCCTCATCGATAAATCAAAGCGTGAAAAGCCAAAAACAGTGCGTACACCCGAGAATATTAATACTGTGGCAGAAAGTGTGCGTGATGCGCCATCAACATCAATTCACCGTCGTTCTCAACAATTGAACATTTCGGAGACATCATTGAGACGAATTTTGCATAAAGACCTTGGTATGACGCCATACAAAGTCCAATTGGTTCAGGAATTGAGGCCAACTGACCATCCAATGCGTTTGAGCTTCGCTAAATGGGCCTGCGATCGACTTACAGAAGATGCCTATTTTGCCAAAAAAATCATTTTTTCGGATGAAGCTCATTTTGATCTTGGCGGGTATCTAAATAAGCAAAATTGTCGCATTTGGGGTACGGAAAACCCGCACGCATACATTGAAAAGCCGGTACACTGAAAACGAGTCACTATTTGGTGCGGATTTTGGTCCAGAGGCATAATTGGGCCATTTTTCTTCGAAAATGAGCAAGGATTGGCCGTTACAGTCAATGGCGATCGTTATCGGGCCATGTTGAACGAATTTTTGAACACAAAAATTGAAGAGGAGGATATTGGCAACATTTGGTTTCAACAGGACGGCGCTACGTACCACACAGCTGAAGCTACACTCGATGTTTTGCGCCCTGTTTTTGAAGATCGCATTATCAGCCGCAGAGCTGATGTCGTTTGGCCACCTCGGAGCTGCGATTTGACACCGTTGGACTATTATTTGTGGGGTGCCCTCAATAATAAGTGTTACGCCGACAAGCAAGAGACAATTGACGCTTTAAAGGACAATATTCGTGAAGCCATTGGTGAAATACAGCTGCACACAATCGATAATGTGCTTAAAAATTGGACCGATCGTGTAGGCTGCTGCATGGCCAGCCGAGGCAGCCATTTGAATGAAATTATTTTCCATTATTAACCGGAAGGATTGTACTTTTAAATAAGAAAAGAAATTTGAGAAAATATTTAGTAGTTTTTTTTATAGCATTTTCAAAAAAAAAAGTTTTAGAGTGAAATAAAATATATTTTGATTTTTTGTGTTAAATAGTAAACTAATTTTTAATTTATTTATGCTATTTAGATAAAGAGAGTTTTTTACGGTTAATTTTAAGAAGAAATTTTGTTCGTACATAATATTCGAGAACTACAACAAGCGCACCGAAATCAAGTACCAGGAAGTACGCAACTTTATTAAATTGTCAATGGCATATTTTCTACAAATAAAACAATTGTTTTCTATACAATCTTATAGTATAATTCCTTTTAAAAATCATCTTTCGCGAGACATTTTTCAAAAAGTGACAAATAAATTGGTTATGGTTAAGTAAGAAAGTTTAAATGATTCCTCAGGCTATATTCAAAACATAATATCTACTTTAAGCGCTTTACCCACAGGAAAACGAAAACGAAAATTGATTTTATGTTTATGCGTTTAACTCCAAAATAATTAGTATGATATATATATTTTCTCTTGAATATTATTCGTTAACACCAGGTAAAACTAATTTAATTTAAAAAATTAATTTAAAGTAATTACGTTTTGCAAAAAATATGTATTTAAACTTTTTCGGTCAGAAAAATAAAAATATTTTTAAATTTTTCGTCAGAAAAAATACACGAAAAAATTTTTCGTTTGGTTTTTCTGTAATAAAAGTGAATTTTCAATGACAACACCAAAACATTTACGTAGTACCAACTTCGGTTTTATTCATTCTTAAATACTAATAGAATTTCGGTGGGTATAATTCTAGCTCCTTCATTAAAGTACTCTCCATGAGATTTTCGAATGCGATTTATTGGATGTACATGGTACATCGCTCGTAATTTATTTTTCCGTGCCATACAATAAAGAGCACAACACAAAACAATTTTTTTTTTTAATTAACATATTTAACAATACACGATATTCATTTTTTTAAATAATTTGAATTAAATTCAATATACCTACAGTATGTAACCTCCAAAAAACCAATACAACACTTATTTTGACAGATTAGTTAAAAAAAAATATTTTTCGGTTTAGCATGGGTAAAGCAATACGAAAAATGTTAAAAAATTTAAACATTTTCGTTAATATGGTTTTTCGTTTTCCTGTGGGCAAAGCGCTTTAACAAGCGCTTCGAACCGAAAATATAACATTGAACGGTGTTTTTCAAAATCCAAATCTCAAGATACGGCAAAGCCTGCAACTTCCATTATGGGACTTTCATTACACATATAAATATCTTTATCATACCAATTAAACTTAATTTAAATAAATTACTTAATCAGGAAAATTTTCGAATATCGAATTGAAATTACTGTTTAAATCATGGCAAACTGGTTTCAATCAAAATGGTTTGTTTGTTTTTAATCTTTCCAATCTGTTTTGGGGCTCAAGGCACTCCCAACTCTTTCACGGTTAGCTCTTTTACGATTAGTATTTACGTCCTACCTTATTCCATTACAGCCGAATCGAGGACGTACGGCTATAGGTTCGATTTACGTAGAACCATCTGCACGTTGCAAAGCTTCATGTCAGCCTATAGTACTGACATGGAAGATGGCGATGGGGGGTTGACCCATAAGTTCTGCACTCCCATAGGGGCTCATAGATGTATTCATTCACACCACCGATCGTAATCGATGGTGAAAAATCCCTTTTGCATCCCGCCCCTATCGGGATTCAGGCGGTACCTCCCGATAAAACTGCCGCAGCTTTAACCACTCCGCCATTTGGTCGGTCTCAATCAAAATTTTAAAAGTAAATCTAAGTATAAACATTACAAACAATTTGACGAAAATTTTAATGAATAAAAATATGTATATATATATTTATATATATATATATATATATATATATATATATATATATATATATATATATATATAATATATATATATATATATATATATATATATATATATATATATATATATATATATATATATATATATATATATATATATATATATGAGAAACCTTCTAAACTTCGGGACATTACATTACCAAAACTGAAATAATCTTCTGTTCCACCTGGCTCTACTTGTTAAACTGGTAATAAAACTATTTAAACATAAACAAATTTTTTCAAGAATAGTATGAATTGGGTATATTTTTTTCAGCAAATCCCATCAATTGTGATACTTTTACCATTATCAAAACGAAACTTCAAAAAATGAGAAGCCACTTGATTGAAAAATTCAGAAATCGACATTAATCTGAAACAGAATTGCAAATCCGGAATCCGGAAACTATTAAATACATTAACACCCAACGAAAATTGCAGACGAAAATTATATGGATGCCGGACAAAGAATACGAATGCAATTACTGAATTCAATTTGTTAAATATTCAAATCTTTTATTAAAAATAAAAAACTAAACATTAAAATTGTATAAAAAGCATAATTATTCTATCTCGTATTGGACATCCCAATGAATTTAATTTTTCATCATTCCATTTATTTGTAAATTTGGAACACCAATATACACTTTTGCTACCCCTACGTTCTTCTCCATGCACTGCCTAACATTTGTTATTTTAATTTTACTACTAATTTTTTTGTCGTTTTTTACAGGCCCGTACCGTATCAACAATCTGACTCCAACGGTTTCGATCACGACCCAGATCTTCATACTGTTGCAAGCAGTTGGAAAATGTCAGATCACTCTCTACGTCTTGGAGCCATCGTCGCCGACAGTGACCTCTTCGCCTACCGAAAGGCGGCTCTCCCTTTAAAGATCGCTGTATCATTCGTTTCGGATCAGCACACAGAACGTGACCGAGCCAGCGTACTCGCTGTCCTTTGATTTCATCCACGATATCAGGAATTTTCATTAAATTCCTGATCTCGTGGTTGAATAGAACTCGGTATGTGCCTTCATCGTCGCGTTTGGGCCATATATCACACGCATAGTTCTTCTCTCGAATGTTAGAAGCCATCTTTCGTACTCATCCGTCAAGGTCCAACTCTCACATCCATACATGACAACGGGTCTGATCAACACTCGGTACAATTTCAGCTTATCCGTATTTGCAAGATATTTTGATTTCAGAAGTGGACGTAGAGGATTTGATTTGCCGACAGTCGTCATATTCGCTTAAGAGAATACAAAAAATCTATTGTCGTAACAAACGTCAGGTGACTCGACTAAGAGAATAAGGGTGCAATAATAGAAATCTAATTAGTATTTTCTTTTATAATATGATTTGTTTTTTAATTGTATTCGATATTTTATAATTTCGCTGAAGTAAATGTAAATGTTTTTTGTTTGAAATAAAATTAAAATTAACTAAAATTCATATTTTTTATTTACCAATTTTTGTGAGATAAGTGTATTTAATTAAAATATTTCTTTTCCAATTATTTAGTTAGATATATATTGCGTCTCGAAAAAAATGAATATCATAATTTCCATTTGCGTCGCATTTTGAACGCAACTCGAATTTATTTTTTAACACGTTTTTATTAGCTCGCTTTGGTGGCAGTTTGTCTGTCTGTCTGTTTGTCTGTTCGGTGCAAATCTTGCAACTCGATTTTCGACCACTTCCTGACAAGCTATCGGGCTGAAACTTTGAGAGTAGCTAAGAACCCGATGACAATGAAATCTAAGACCGTTTGTTAGCACTTTAGAGCTACTACGAGTCGCCATTACTGACAAATCAATTTTCAGGTGAAGAAATTTCCGAAACACTCGACTACTACGTGAAAATCACTCCACTCGACTACTTCCAAGCACACGTGATTGCTGCGAGTGTCAGCAAGGAAAAGTAGAAGATCTGCACTTGCACTCGAGAAATATACGAGGCACTGCAGCCTACTGGCAGACAGCACACTGCGAACTGATTGCAATGATCCGCAATCTCGGAGCTCCAACGTTGTTCATAACGCTATGCTGCAACGACCCCCACTGGAACGACACTAAACTTGGCTGTGCTCAAAGCCGATGGTCGAGGAAACGTCGATCCAAAGTCGCTGTCTGAGAAGCATCCAGTGGCACTCAGTCGTCACTTCATGAAAAAAGTTGCAGCGTTCATGACGTTCCTGAAGAAGAACGACAATGTGCTAGGTGGCAAGCTCAAAGACTACTGGTGGCGTATCGAGTTTATCATTTTATCATGCAAAACGATCCGGAGAACTTCTTCTACAGTCTCCTTCTTCAGTACAAGCCCTTCTACAAGGAAAGTGAGCTGCTGCGAGAGTTTGAGCACTCGAAGGATGCGATCTTGGCATGCGAAGATGAACAGTACAACTCGTGGGCGGATCGACACTTCACAGCTCGCTAAAGCTGCCAATAGTTAAGGATGGAAATATGTCGTTTAACATGCCATTTCTGACTGGCAACTATCTGAAGATTATGCGACAACAGTGGAGAGAGACCAAATACATCTTCATTGACGAAATCTCAATGGTGCCTTACGAGATGCTGTGCATGATTGACTCTCGCTTAAGGCAGCTGAAAAACAATGGAGACGAGCCTTTCGGCGGTCTCAACATCATCGTCTTCGGAGACTTGATGCAACTCCCGCCAGTTAAACCGGGATCACCAGTCTACAAGCAGGCAGCTCGCTTCCAACCCGCCACTCATCTCTGGCGTCTGCTCACACTGGTAGAACTGACTGAAAACATGCGACAAAAGGAAGACGACACATTCGCGAACTTGCTTAATGCACTGCGTGAAGGCAAAATGAACAGGGAATTATTCAACACGCTTCTGTCGAAGCAATTGACCGATGAAGTGGGAAATTTCGCGATCGACAAGGCCATTCGAATCTACCCCACTCGTGCACTTGTCGCAGAACACAACGCCAGAGTTCTTGCCGAATACCGACTCAATCGAGGTGTGCACATCTACATGATCAAAGCACAGAACACAGTTGTTGACGCCACTCGAAACATGGAAAATGTTCAAATCGAGAACATCGAGCCAGAAGACATAAACAAGACTGGTGGTCTTCCGTACGAAATCGAGATCTTTGTCGGAGCGAAAGTAATGCTACGCTCGAATGTGAATGTCGAAAAGGGACTCGTAAACGGTTCAATCGGAAACTTCGCGGAAATAATCTGGCCTCACTTCCGCCGCACTCAGATGTACCCGACTGACATCCCAACACTTCGCATCGACTTTGGAAGGATCGGCATCCACCTGATTGAACCTCGTGCAATTCCCTGCGAAACGAAACTACGGTACGATTGAGAAGAGAATGCTTCCGATCATCCTCTGCTGGGCATGCACGATGCACAAGATGCAGGGATGTACCGTCGACCACGCGGTTGTTTACCTGGGTCCTGCGCTCTTCGAGAAAGGTCAAGCGTACGTCGCTTTGAGCCGAGTGAGATCACTAGATGCGCATCGAAAGTCTAGACTGTGCCAAACTCACCGGAATGAAGCCCTGCAACGTGGAAGCTCATGAAGAAATGAAACGATTGCGAGGACTCCAGCCGCGTAGTAATTAAATATCTAATACTAATGACCCTCTTGTTCTTCTCTATCTCGTTGCAGGTCTGCAGGTTGTTGCGGAAAGTATCTGATCTCATCGCAATTGATGCTTTTTGGTTGTCTCAATATTTGCTTATTGTGTAACCAAAGAGCATCAATTGCGATGAGATCATACTTGTACATTATGAAACTGAAAGGTCGTCATTGCACTTGCTCTAACATCGGGACATGACAGCCTGAATCTCTGCTTTGTCACGATATCAAGAGTAAGCTTTTAAACGATAAATTCAGGTAGACACGACCTTCAGTTTTGTAATTTACGAGCTTACTTTTCGCATTTCTCCCCTATCATTGTCTCAGAAATTTCTACCAGTTTTTTACTGCCGGCATCTGCCAGGCTTTTCCTGGTAAAGTAAATAAAAGACCCAGCATTTGAATTTCGACAATGATAAAACAAACTTTGTGTTCTTATTCAGCTTTAAAAACTCTTTTGTTTCAGGAAATTTAATCGAAAAGTTGCAAGATTTACTGACAACAACAAACAGACAAAAACTAAAAAGGAGAAAATAATATTATATAGATAAAAAAAAATCTAAATCAACACGTTTTTATATGACCTAAAAAGAGGAAAATAATTTCTCTCTCATCCCACAGACTCATTAAATTGAAGTCTAAAAACGTGGTGCGCGTCATCTTTTTCCTCTCGATTACTCTCTAACTGTCCTCTCTATGTATCTTCTTCTCAGATTTATCGTTTATCGCTCTGTCTCTTTTCAAGCACACTTCTTTGTTTCGTTAACTGATTAATTATTTTGATCACATGAGATGTTGTTGTTGATGAAGGGTGATTCTGAAATTAATTCACTTTAGAGCCGAGGTAAATTCTATGTTCTTGATGAAACGAATTATGTGTTTCGATAAACTCGGTGCCATCTTTCTCTTTCACTACACTTCTTCTACCCACTATGCTTTTATTCTGATGAGATTTTGTATGAATCAATGCAATTCTCAGGGTTTTACATTTTCATGACATCGTTGAATTGGTAATTGTATTTGGATGACGCGCACCACGTTTTTAGACTTCAATTTAATGAGTCTGTGGGATGAGAGAGAAATTATTTTCCTCTTTTTAGGTCATATAAAAACGTGTTGATTTAGATTTTTTTTTATCTATATAATATTTTACATTTCAACGTTTAAAATCGAGTTTCAGTTTACGATACTATCGATTAAATAACAAAAAACCTATCGATAATATCGATACTATTGATAGTTCTGAAAATTGTATGGAGACAGTTTAATAAAACATATTATTATGTTATTTCATTTTTTTAAATTTAGATTTATTCGTTAAAATAAGAAGTATTTTGTTTGATAAAGAGTAATTCATTTAACTTTTTCCATTTTCGACATTTGGGAAAATTAATTTCCCAGTCTGAAAAAAATCTCTCTGAAGGCACGGATGTTGCTGAAATACAGAGATGTAGTGTTCGATGTCTTGCAGAATTCGAAGGGACACTCATTTTTATCAATAAATGGGTTTTTTAAATATTGCCTGTTGTCTATAATCAAATCACTCAACGGCGAAGCTTTTTCTGGCACATCTAAGAAACTTAATATAAGTCTTCACATTTTTAATGTTTAAGGTGCTGCAGCACTCACATCGATTGCAATTTCTGGAAAGCACTGTTTTGAGTTGGTGGTTAAATGGGCCCCATAAGCCTTCTGCAACTACTGATATGCTCGTTTTTTTGTCACTAGTTTTAAAACCTCTTTTCTTCAATCGATGGTCGAGAATAGTAGCGAGTACTGTTTGGGTTCTGCTTTCGTATGGTTGAAGCCTGCTGTCAATGAATTTTTTCAAACGTTACATTTCATGCTTCATCGTTTAACCGTCTCCTAACCGTGTTTTGATTCCACGAATTAATGGTAAGATCAATAATAATGTAATTTAATTTCCTCCACTTATTTTAGTTGTAGCTAATTCAAAAGGGTTCAAAATCTGGATTATTTCCTGAATTATTAAATATTAATCAGCGTTGATTCCAGGTGGAGCCCGTTCACCCTCATTCAAAGCAATTGCTAATTTTGTTTTAACAGTGTAAATCCGTTTGACCATGCGGAGGACTGGTGTATACGAGTATAATGTGGTAAATATAAAATATACGAGTGTATATTTCAATATTTGCAGCTAACGTGTTAGTTTTTTTTTTAAGAATCTGGTATAGAAAAATTTAATTTAGGTTTCGAGTTGCGTTGTTTTGGGTAGCGTCGCAGTTTCCTGGAACCCATTAGCAACGCAACTCTAGGCTCTAGTATATATTATTTGTATATATACACACACACATATATATATATATATATATATATATATATATATATATATATATATATATATATATATATATATATATATATATATATATATATATATATATATATATATATATATATATATATATATATATATATATATATATATATATATATATATATACTATAATCTATGTTAATCTTACAATTCAATAAATTTCGTTTGTCGTTAAATCAACTACATATATAAGGGTGGCGGAGACCAAGTGTTACCAAATGAAAACGCTGTAATTTTCTTAATTTTGATTATTTTTTATTGAAATGTTGAAAACATATTACATTTTATGAAAAACATGTTACTGCTCGATATAACCTCCTCTGGTTCTGATTATTTGATTCAGTCCATAGAAAACATTGCATGCAGACCGTATACGTGGGCTTGCGGAATTTTATTCCATTCTCGAACAAGAGCTGACTTCAATGCATCAACACTTTCGTATTTTTTAGTGGACACCTTACTCTCCAAAATGGACCATATGGAGAAATCCATGGGATTCAAGTCTGGTGAATATGGTGGCCATTCTTTCGATGAAATCAGCCGCGGAACGCAATTTTGTAAAAATTGCTGTGTCGCTCGAGCTTTGTGTGACGGTGCCGAGTCCTGTTGGAATGTCCAACGGTTCGTACCAAAGTGCTTACGTGCACAAGGTAGTAAAGCATCCTTTAGGATCTTTTGGCGGTAAATCTCTTGGTTTACCTTGACTCCATGTTCGATGAAAACCAGAGGAGTGCGTCCATCTGCAGTAACTTCAGCCCAAACCATAACATAACCTGGTGATTGCTTGCGCATGGCAACTCTTGTGTTCAAATTATCGTTGGACTTGTGCTCTAACCAAACACGATCATTTTGTTTATTCACATACTGTGTTGAATTGTGAACATTTTCTCATCAGAAAAGACAATTTTTGGAATCTCTTCACATTCGGCCAAGGCCTTCAATGCTCGTGTTCTTTCAAGCCTAACTTTTTCTTGTGCCTCCGTAAGATCTTGAACTTTTTGTAACTTGTAGGGCTTCAAGTGTAGTTCATTTTTCAATATGGTTTGAATGCTGTATCGTGAAACATGTAGACGTGCGGCTAATTGATTGGCACTTTGACGAGGATTTCGTTGGATTCGTTTCTTCACCTTGAACGAGTTGTATCGAGTTATGGTTCGATACACAGTCATTTTATTCACATTCAAATGCTGGAGCTGACGAACTATTACTGTTTGTGAATTTCCACCCAAATACAGTGCAATTACACTATTACGTTTGAATTCCATTACGATTTTTTTATCAAGATATTAATTTAGAACAATTATTTATTGACCACATATAAACAACTAACCAAACTTCAATCTGTCAAAAAATTGCTGCGCGAAAAATAACAAATACACAAATGACAGCAGAGTGAAGTTAGTAACATTTGGTCTCAGCCACCCTGTATGAGTTTGTTTCAATCAACAGAGCTGTTGAGTTAACATATTACAGAATATAATTTAACTTTTTTATGTTAATAATACTTTTCATATTTGACACTGTTTGAAACTTGATTTGACATATTATTACATCTTTTCAGTACTTAGTTAGATTTAGTCATGTTAAACTAACATTGTTGTTTGTTAATTTAATAAACTTATTGGTAAAATTTACAAGCTACTATTTTATTTTTATGGTGAAGTTAGATAAGTTGCATTAACTTAATTTTCAGAAAACTTAGCAAATTGAAAATAGTAATATTGACATAGCGCTATTTTGGCTCAATTCGAACATCAGTTTTTGTTGAATTAACATATGTTTTCAGTTAATTTTACCTTAAGTTTGCTTTGAGTGTACTAGTATTTGTCGAACACCAGTTTTAGGCTAGTCTATTTTTAATATTAATCTTTGTGATTTTATCATAATAACTTTATTTTAAAAGTAAAAACGCTTTTATTTTATCAAAAGTATATCATTTTTACTCTCAAGTTAAAGTGACTTAAATCTTTTTAAGTCAAAAATGATTTTATTGCATATTTTGACTTTGTATTTCAAGTTTTACATTTTGCCCCGACTCCGATGTATCTAAGTGAACTAGAACCATATAAACTGAAGGCAAACAAAACGACAGAAACACTTGAGTTCAAAATTTACATTTGGAAAAACGACTTATTTTACCAAAACTGATATACTAACTGCAAATTGATTTTTATATTTGTTTTAATTGCATTTAAGTCGGTTTACAAACAATTAAACCAGTAAGTAATAAATAAATAAGTTTTGGAAAAGTGATCTAAATCGATCTAAGTCGATTTTCCTAATTTTAGAGTAAAAGGAAAAAAAAATTATTTGCAATTAAGTCATTTTTCTGAATAAGTTTTGAAAAAATAATAGTCTTATATATACATAGGTCACTTTACCGTATTTATTGAAATAACGATTTTATTTAGAGAAGAATTTGTAGAAACGACTTCTCCCATATAAGTTATTTTACTCGACATAATATTGAAATAGTATTCATTTTAAATATAATTAAGGCGTTATTCCATGAACATTTCACTGTTAGGATATAAAAAACGTATGGGAGTTAAACGACTTATTTCTTATTGGAGTGATAAATTAACCGGTTTATGTTTGAAAAATAGTGAGAGTTAGTTAGTTTTTGTAGGTAGTGATACGATAAACTTTTTAGTGTATTAATGAATATTTTCAATATTATTATTACTGTCTATTCAAAACTTTTCAGTAATGATAAATTAACGGTTTATAACGGTTTATAAAATAGTGAGTGTATTAATTTTAAGATACGAAGTATTTTTAGTGTATGAAAAATTTCCATTACTATACTATAATAAATTATTATCATCTTACACACTTTTAAATGGATCGTTCCCGTTCGAAAAGAATACTAAATATGGCAATGCAAGCCATTAATAGGGGAAAAATGCCTATTGTAAAAAATATTAAAAATCAAGGTAAGTTTTTTTTTTTTTAAATTATTTGACTAAATGTATCAGTTTCTTTTTATTTTGTAGGTTCTGACACAGAACAGAAGATTGATGTTGAGGATCAAGGAGGAGGTGTAAAACCTCATAGCGCAGCTTCTCAAAAAATTAAAGGTTAAGACTAATTTAAAAAGTATAAATTTGCTTCCATTCTAGAATAATAATTAAAAATTTATCATTTTACAGTGAACGAATCGGACGTCTTTCTTCCAGTAGTAAAACAAGAAACACATTCAAGCATTGTAAATGGAGTTTTGTTCGATATGTCGCTGTTGCAAAAATTGACCAACAAATCACCAACAACTGAACCGCAAGAATTTGAAGAGAGTGAGTTCGATGACAGTGACGTTGATCCACACTATGTAGCATCAAATGGATTAACCAGTGATACCGAATCGAATTCGGATATTGAATCACATGCCACAAAATTAGAAGCAAATTTAATGAGCAACGAGACACAGTGTGACACAAACGAAGAAGATGTATCATGCTCTTCGAGAAAATCTATTCAACGGGCTCGTAATCTAGGAATGTCTTACAAAACTCGGAAAGGAAAAACCATATCACAGAGAAATATGCAGGTTCTCACGTCTTGTAAGAAAAAATGTAAGGATAAAATTTCACCGACGGAGCAAAAATCCATTGTTAAGCAATATTGGGATCTTGGTAGTTTTAATTTGAGAGTTGCCTTTGCCTCAGGTATTATAGATGTGGTTAACAAAAAAACAGCCGTTCAAATCAAAAGTACAAAATCACCGAGAAATCGAGTATATTCCTACAATTATTTTTTGTCTGTTCATGGTAAAAAAATATTAGTGTGTCAAAAGTGTTTCAAAAATACGTTGGGTGAAACGGATCGATTCTTAAGAACTGTTATTGCCAACAAAGTTGAATCTCCTGGAACAGTAACGGCATTAGATCTCCGTGGAAAAGCCGTACCTCTAAATAAGATCTCGGAAGTAAGAATCCAAAAAATCAAGGACCACATAAACAGCTTTCCAGCGTATGAGAGCCATTATACTCGAAACAAATCAGCCCAAAAATACTTCCATTGTGACTTAAATTTGTCACAGATGTACAAATTATATGTCCAAAAAATCGAAAATCCAGTTTCATTGAGCAAATATTGTGAGATTTTTAAATGCAGAATATCAAATTTAAGCATCCAAAAATAGATACTTGTACCAGATGTGATATGCTTAAAGCAAAAATTGATATTGCTGAAAGAGAAGAGTTAGAAGCTTTAAAAGAGAAGCAGAAACAACATCACAATGCTGCTGCTCTGGCTTACCAATCCAAGAAGAATGACATAGCTAAAGCCAAAGAATGCACATCATCCAAAATATTTACGTTCGACTTACAACAGGTTCTGCCTACTCCTTACATACAAGCAAATGTGTCATATTACAAAAGGCAATTGAACGTTTACAACTTGACAATTCACGATTGTACTTCAGGCACGCCGACTTGTTTTATGTGGGATGAATCAACGGCAAAACGTGGAGGAAACGAAATCGCGTCATGTATTTCTTCCCATATGGACACTTTATCGAGCGATATTAAATTTATCACATTCTACAGCGATAATTGTTTTGGACAAAACAAAAATTCTCTGGTTGCTGCGATGTTTGCGATTCATGCCTCTTATAACGACAATATCAAATTTATCGAACATAAGTTTTTGGAGCCGGGGCATACACACATGGAATGTGATGTTGACCATTCCATGATCGAGCGGAAAAAAAGAAAAACTTCTATGAAAATACACCATCCACATGATTGGTACCAATTCGTTAGAGGTGTTGGCGTAAAAAATCCGTTTTTTGTACGTGAGATGTCTCAGACTGATTTCAGAGATTTTGGTGCAGCAGCCAAAAACAAATTTACATTAAGAAAAGTCGATGAGAATGGCGATAAAGTCAATTGGCGTGAGATTAAATGGCTACGATATCCAAATAAATTTGGAAAAATTTATTTCAAAAATTCATTGAGTGATGAAGAGCCTTTCAAGATGCTTAATATCCAGAAACGGGGTTGTAATAATGTGAAAATATGTCAGCTACCGTTCTGCTATAGCAGTCGAAATAAAATAAGCGAGGCAAAAAAAGCGGATTTATTGAGCCTTCTAGATTTAATTGATCCCCAGTTTCACGACTTTTATAAAAATTTGCCTACAGACAACATGCCCGATTATCATCCGGATATCACAGAAGAAGGCGACTTCGAAAATAGGGAAGAAACCGAAGATGCAGAATGACGTCAATGAAATAGATACTGAAAAATAATTTTTTTTACCAACATTATTGAAATGTTAGCCAAAAATGTGTAATGATTTTTATTATTTTCAATAATACATTATTTTAATAAGAAATACTAGAAATAAGAAATATGACTTAAAAGCTAAGTTTTTCTAAATTTTTGTTTGGTAAATTGACTTCTTTGTAATCAAGTCATTAAATATAGTAAAAATAATTTGGTAAAGTGACCTAAACTATTTAAGTTTAACTTTTGAATTTATTTTTGTTTTGTAAAACGACTTAAATAAAATAAATTGAAATTGCGCGAAAAATACAACATTTGTTTTAATACAATGTAGTGTGTCTGGAAGAGAAAGTTTTTATTTCTACGTGTAGTCTCAATTTCTTTTAAAAAATTATTCAAGTTATTTCCTATCGATAAAAGAATCTTTAAATCGCACTCCTGAAAAATGAGAAAATTTGACATAAGTCACTTTACCTTGAGGGTAAAGAATCTCTAAAACATTAGCGGAACAGAATTACTGTAAATGTAATGTTAGTTTACAGTAATACCATTGAGCACTTAACACAAGACGATAAATATTCATGTTTTGTCATTTGATTATTTGGTTTTCATCCAATCCATTCATAATTTTGTTTAGTTTTGATACAATACAATTATTAATGATTTTTATTTTAAATTTTCTTTAATAAAACAATAAAAGAAATATGTACATTTAAATGTGCATATAGGCTTTTCCTTTCTGGTCGGATCGCCACAATTACAAATTTGTTATACCAAAATTCATGTCATTTAATTATTACTCAAATAGAAATTGCTCAATTTTAATACAGTATAATATTATGTAATACTAACTTATGTTTAATAAGAATATCTAATTAAAAATGTTTACTAAAATAAAATTTCTCATGCATGACAACGAAAAGCATTAATTCAATTTATTAATGTCACATTCAATTCAACTATAAGTACTTAAAAATTATTATATCGAACAAAAAACAACGACCAATCATCACTTCATTTAAAAAGAACGACCAACCAAAAATGAATAAGATTTATGGTTTATTCTCATTGGTTGAAAAACAAATGACGGCTTCTTTTCTTAGTTTTTATTTACTATAGAGCAGTGATAATTTAAGTAGTGTTGTGGTTTTTAAATTGGTACATTATTTAAAAACCATTATGTTACATACACAAATGAATAACCTAAATTCTAAATTAGTTCTAAATTAGTTTTTAAAGATCAAAAACAAACAATAAATTTGGTATACACGGTTTCGTGGATTTTAAATATATCGATATTAAATTTTTTAAAATAGTAATGTAGGTATCTGCAAATTCAAATAAAGTAAATGGATCTACGAATTACTATGTAGTAGTTGCTGACAACATCAGTATTCGTTAAAAATAAGTTTTGTATTATAGTTCATCAAACCAAATTATGTGAAGCTATCCCAGTATTTCTTCACCCCAGAAAAAATAAAATGTTGCATCAGGAAGCACTTTTCTATTTCATCCCAATTTTCTTCGTTCTATCCAAAATTCGCGACAAAAAAATAATTAACAAGAACTTTATCATCTCATCCCTGTTTTTTTTTCAATTAAATATATTTTCTAATATATAACTATAGAAATTTTAAATATTTTGGTACCTGACCCCTGCTATCCTATTGGGCCGGAAATGATTATTATTGATTTGAGGCGGGTATCTAAATGTATCAAATTCTAGAATTTTATGTAGAACTATTTCAACGCAGCTCGATTGTGCTAATTTCATCAACCGGATAATTCTGTTATATTTACTAGAGTTAGTCCGTATCATGACCAACTTACGAGTAGCACTTAGCAGGGGTTAGATACCGAAATATCTAAAATTTCTATATATGTAGTTGTATTAGGATTTGATGCAAAATTAAATTAGAAAATATATTAAACTGAAAAAAACTGGGATGAGATGATAAAGTTTCTTTTTTATTATTATTTTTCTCACGAATTTTGGATGGAAAGAAAAAACGTCCGATATTTTTACAAAACCCTTATCAATTTCGAAAATGCTATTTAAAATTTAGTGCACTTGTCTGTTTAGCATTTACTTGCATGTTAATACTACTTTTTTATAGATATTTTTATTTAGGGTCGACTTTAAGACAAAATCTCGGTCGTGATAGGAACCGAATATGTTACTTGTTAAAAGAGAATTGTTTGAGTGTATTATCGATTCATTTGCTCCAGGTATAAAATCTCCAGGTACGAACTAAAGTTTTAGTAAAATTCTTGAATAATTATAAATATGTAAAATTGAACGAGTTTTGATTCATGTTAAAACTAAATGACGCATGAACACATGAATTTATCCACGGGACTAATTAAACAAACACGCAAGTTACATCTTGGCAGCGTTCATATTACTACGCAAGATATATATCGGCAGCTTTCTAATTATAAGGTACAAGTTTGTCCTAAAATGTATATAACAAATTTGATTGTTCTAGAAATTTGGTACATAGTGTGGTTTTACACGTAAAAAACACGTAAACACGTTTACAAAAATATGTAAATTTAACACAAAAAATTGAAAACTGAGTTATTAAGTTAAATAAATCTGTTTGGTCAGCTGGAACACAACGTATACATTTAGCATGAAGCAAACTAATCATTATAAATGATCGAGAACACAGTAAAAAAATTTGAAATTTATAAGCTTTAATAAGAGATGGCACAGGTTTTAGTATTTTCATTATTTACATTACAGTATATTAAAAAGGAGCATATCCATTTTACATGTAAAAGACCCTGTAAATTAGATTTTGTAATTTACGCGCTCAACTGTGGTTTTCAACATGGTGGTGATAATTAAATAAAATCTATGGTACAAAATTACAAATATATTTGATTTTAACGCCAAGCAGACACAATCAGCTCAACCAAAACAAGACATGTTGTTAAGTTCTGCTGAATCTTCAGCTAAAGCAGCTTCTACTACATACTTTTAAAACTTGCGCACTATAATAATTTTTATGTTTCTTAAGCTTTGATTCGTGTAAGCTCCAATCGTATTTATCAAATTTCACTTAAATTTATAAACGAGTATCTATTATATATATTATGTTACATATATATATATATATATATATATATATATATATATATATATATATATATATATATATATATATATATATATATATATATATATATATATATATATATATATTTATTTATTATATATATTTATTTATTTATATATATATATATTTATTTATTTATATTTATATATATATATATATATATTAGTCGAAAATATAATTACGATATTGAATGACGTAACTTAAAATTCAAACGAAAATGTACTAAAAAACATAAATAAGTTACAAAATGAAATTATGTATACAGTTTAAAAAGATATCATTTGTACAATCACATTCATATAGTAAAGAAGTATTAACATAAAAATAAAAAAATATCGTGAAATTCAAAAATAATGAACTCCATAGAGTATCAATCTCATCTAAAATTCGAAAATAATTGTTCGAACACACCAAATGGTTCTGTTAACTATTATCAACCATATCATCATAATCCGTACTATAACAACTATCACCATCATCACCACCTTAACATCAATAACGATTTGAATAGCAATACACATCAGGATTATTATACTGCCACGCCTGGATTTTATAGTTTTCAAAATCAAAATTGTGATAGTTTACGTAAATATTCGCAATATTCTGGGTATCATATAGAACTTCCAATATCAGTGCCAGTGAATTGTATGAAAAATATTAATGTTAGTGAAAATTGTAATATACAAAGCAACATTGTGGATCAAAGTGATTATTTATGTGCCCAAAATCGGATTAACGACAACAGTAACAATGCATCCCGTGAAACTCATTTATCATTATCAAATCATGAATCATCTATGGACGAAATTGATTACAATTATAGTTTATTACCAAAATCACCATTATCAGGTTTGCGCAATATAGAATCAGCGAGGGAACCCTTACTATCGGATTCACCATCGGTGCATTGTAATAATGATAATTTAATTAAAACAGAAACGAAAAATCTCGTGACAAATTTAGATTATCAAAATTTAAATAATAGTGACTTTGAAAATAGTGATAGAATAAATAGTACCAATCTTGAAACGAAAAATAAACGAAAAGATGATAATAATTCAAAACCAAAAAAAGGTAAAATTTTAGTTCTGTGATTTTTAGCTAAAAGTCTATAATATATCTTTTAGCATAGTGAATTTAGTAATTTTGTATATCACCCTCCAATATGTAGTATGTATACGCACAGCAACTGGAATATTGCAAATGACGTTTTCATGCCCATTACAAAATTCCATCTTCAACTCATAGTTATTTTATGTAAAAGAAAACATAGTTAGATGACTTAAGGAAGCATTTAATAAATATTGTAATACATTGATAATTTAATTTTATTTGTTCTATCATTAGATAGTAACTCAATTTATGTAAAATTTTCAAAAACGACCTGTCGTGCAGGTCCTTTTTGATCTTGTGTGAACATTTTCTTCAAGAAACTTTTATCTTTAATAGATAATGTGTAATACTCGTGCTTAGTTTGCTTTTGATCTCCCAACTTCGTTTCAATATTTTGTTATTAGATCTCAGACATAATAGTTTGTTTGTTTTTATCTTTAAAATCTGTTTCGAGGCTCGAGGCACTTCCAACTCTTTCGCCAAATCGAGAACGTACGGCTATAGGTCAGATTTACGTAGAACCATCTGCATATTGCATAGCTCCATGGCAGCCTATAGTACTGATATGGAATATGGGTTAGTCTATAACTCTGCACTTCAACAGATGTATGTGAAGCTGGCCTAAAAATCAATCCAACAAAATGCTATGGCAACACTAAAAATGACATTTCTTTCATATTTTAGTGTCATCCCAAAACAATTATATTACGACATATAATTGATGCAGCTCAAAAAACTATATCTATCGTAAGATATAAAAACTATCAGCCCAAAAAAAATTGTATAGCGACAGTAAAAATTTACAGTCAAATACTCTGAACAAAAATTAATAAAAAGTGCACATCGTATGTGTTGATTCCGGAATAATTTTTTGATAGTTCTGGTCTTAATCATCACCAGTGCAAAATATTGGACGATTACAATGGGGATATATGAGCCATTGTGGCTATTAGATCCCCATTGTAACCGTCCAATATTTTGCACTGGTGAGTATTAAAACCAGAACTATCAAAAAATCACAGCGAAACTGATGACCAAAACTGAAAATGTTCACTTACATTGAAATGAAGTGAACATTTTTAGAATTGCTATATATGGGCCATCGTGGCTATGAGATCCCCTTTGTTATCGTCCAATACTTTGCACTGGTGATGATTAAGACCAGAACTATAAAAAAATCGTTCCGAAATCAATTCATACTTTTGTACGTATAATTCATACTTTTGTACTTGTATAAATTTGTAAATTTTGACTTTTATTTTCGTGATACAGTTTTTTTAGGGCTGACAGTGTTTATCTATCACGTTAGATATATTTTTTTCGGCTGACATCAATAATATGTCGTGATATAATTTTTTTCTGCTAACACATAAATATGATAGAAATGTTTTTTGTAGAATATAGCTATATATATCGGCCATTATGGCTGTGATATCTGTATTTTTCGATTATCTGTATTTTTCGAATTCTATAAAAGAACCTTAACTTACCAATAACTAAAAATATTATATCAAATAAATGTAATCTTTCATTTTGATATCGCTTTTATTATTTTTTTTCGATTTACACGTACCAATCTGTTCAGTTTTTATTTTAATTATGAATTCAATTAAATATTGTATTAAATATACAAATACATGTGTTACTTTAGAACATACATACATTTAGAAGTGTTAGTCACATTAAATTTTATTATTGATAATGTTCATATATTATATTCATATATTCATACTCTATCATGAAAGTTTTCATTATATATATAATGGTGTTGTCAGCATTAAAATCATGTTTTTTGGGATATAATTTTGGGCCAACATCACAAAGATCTCCAAAACAGAGGGTCATAGATGTGTTCATTCACACCACTGATCGTAATCGTTTGGTGAAAAATCCCTTTAGCATCCTGCCCCTATCGGGATTCGAACCCCAGTACCTCCCGCTCCAACTGCCGCAGCTTTAACCACTGCACCATTTGGTCAGTAAACACAATAATTACCAATAAGTGAAATTTTAATACGCTATGAAATTTTATAAGAGGATTTCACTTTCTTAGACAACGTTATAAAGAAACAGACAAATAGCAAATATATATTGAATTCTACATTTTCAATTTAATTAATAATTGTTTTGTTAGCGATGACGTTGGTTTGAAAAATAAACTCTGACAGTTATATTACACAAGTATAGATTTCATGGCGCTGATCTCACGGAATTCCATGGAAAATCACAATGAGATAAACGATTAATAATTTAGCAATGCTATCAAAACTAAATACGTCATTATGACTTCTATTTTTTACTATCGTAAGGGTGGAAAACTCTATATGAGAACATCCAGAAAATTGGTTTGTAAATAGTTCAGCTTATGTTTATGGGTGCAGGAGCTCTGACAGTCACAAGCTAGGACTGTCTAAAAGTCCGCCCTGCACCCAATTAAAATAAAACGTAAAAAAAAAATGGAAAATCACCATGAGATTATATGACAGCTGCGAGATTTTCAATTAATGATTCAATTAATGATTAGTGAAACTCAATACGCATCATATATATGATGTTTTTGATGTGTTGATGTGATCGTTTGATGTGATAAGGGTGACAATGTTTATTAGAGCTATTTGAAACCGTGCAGTATTTTGAAACATGGCGATTTGAAATCGCTGTATTTTTACCAGGACCCATTTTATTACTATCGAATATCAAACGATCATTTATTCACCGTCTATGCCTTCCATATTTTACATCATGAAATTTTATGATTGTTTAAATTTTGTTGAAAATTTCAATTTACACATGTATTAATAAAATTTATATCGTCATTTATTTTCAAAAATATCAAGGAGCTATTATGAAATAATCAGATATCGGATGTTTTCTAATATCAAAAAATCCGATCCGCCACGAGTTTTTCTTTTATGAAATTAAATTTCGCAGCGGTTTGTATTTTTTTTTAAATATATTTGTCAAAAAGCAGCATAAAGTTACAAACTGGAAGTACCCTACGATACAACTACCATATATTTTTATATTTTACTTTAATGGATTCATCTTTATAAGTGATATAGATATAAAGGTTATCTATATTACTTATAAACATGATTATGTTTATATTTACAATAAAAAGTAAATAAATAACAAAAATTGTATTTATTTATTTGATTTCAGTACCAAAAGTCACATCCAGCGGCACCGCACTTACAAGAAAAGAGCGAACTGCATTTACAAAACAACAAATTAAAGAGCTAGAATCAGAATTCCATCATTCGAATTATTTAACACGATTACGTCGTTATGAAATCGCTGTGGCATTAGATTTAACCGAACGCCAAGTTAAAGTATGGTTTCAGAATCGACGCATGAAATGGAAACGAGTTAAGATAACATCAAGTTCAAATATTGTTCAACACGACAACACATCATTTTAAACATATAATTTTTATTATTTTTTACAAATGCTGAAAAGCAAATTAAATATAATAATTGAATTAGAATTTATTAAAATTGTGGAAAATTATTAATTATTAATTATTATGAAATACTGAAATACAAATTAAATAAGAATTTATATAAAACACTGGTGTCAGATAAGTGGAAATGTTCTCAGCAATGTGTATTATATATAAGTGCATTATTTCGATGACGATGGTAAAGATAAATATTCACGATCACTTTCACGCAATATACCAGGAGGAAAAAAACCAATCAAAGCCGCTGCATGTTCTTTTAACATTTTAATTCTTTCTTCTTCGATCATTTGTTGCTTTCTTTGTTCTGCTTTTGCATCCATTTCCTTTTCATGAATTGCATTTGCAACCTCCTTAGCTCGTTGTTCTTTTCTTATTTCTAATAACTCTTGAACAGCCCTACGATGTTCCAATTGACGACGACGTTTCTTCTCTCCTGACATCTGATCAATGTTATCTCGCTCAGCTAAATATTTTATTTGTTCTTCGCGGAATCTTCTATCTTCTTCTTGTATTTCGTATTCATGCATTAGTTTCTCTTTTTTCTGTTGATCTAAAACAAATCGTAATTCAATCCGTTTACGCAATTCTTCTTCTAATGCAGCACGTTCTTTTTGTTCTTCTATTTCATTAACTTCTTCTATTTTTAAGTCAATCAAAAGGTCTTCCCGTTTTCTGTCCCGTTCCTAGGGAGATACAGTTAAATTATGAATAATAAGAAATCATTTTAATTTAATAATATAATTTATATATAAAAATGAAATAAGTGAATGTTTAGGAAATATATATTATATTATATTACCGATTTATGTTAATTATTAATGCATTATATTATTAATGCCATTGGGCAATGATAATACTAAAAAAACATCTTACCATTTGCTCTGTTAATTTGGCCACCAGTTTATCTGCTCTATGGAATTTTAGATTTTTCGCTTCTTCTATCTTTACAAGTTCTTCTCTTAGCCTATTTTCTTTTTCTTGTAAATATTCAGCAATTCTCTTATTCTCATTTTCAATTTCTTGCTGTCGTTTCCGTTTAAACACCTCTTTAGCAACTAAAATTTTGTCAATATCAGCTCGGAAATGAATGCGCTTTTCCAGTTGTTGTCGCATTTCCCTAATGAAATTGAGCAACTTAAAACCATAAAGTATATAAATTAATATAAAACTAGATAAATTACTACATACTCGATTTGTTCCTCTGAGATTCGTCTTATAATCTCATCAATATAATTCTTCTCTTTCAAAAACTCGACATATAACATACGCTTGGCTTTAATTTTATCATCCATTTGTGCAAACAATTGCTTTCGAAGTTCAAATTGTTTATTTTTCTCTTGTTCGAATTTGTTTCGCTGATATTCTTCATAATCAACCAAAGCTCGATTCAATATAGCTTCCTCTTCTTTAGATTTCATTCGTTCTTGCAACATTAGTGCTTCTTTTTCAGCTTTCTGAGCTAGTAATCCTTTTGCAACATACCCACTTCGAAGCTTCACTTCCAATTCTTTTAATTCTTGGCTTGATTCGCGAAGTTGTTGACGCATTTTTTCCTCTATAATTTGTGTTCGTTTGAGTTCATATAATTCTTTTGCTACAGCTCGTTCGCGTTCAATTCTTTCATTTGTTACAGCAGCTAACTGAGACTCCTGCAAAACAAGATTGTTCAATAAGAAATTACATGTTTTAAAAACATAGGTTGTTTATTACTATCATTACTATATTATTGATTTAAAATTATGAACTCATACAATGGAAAATTACTATATTTAAGTGCATACACTTAATTCCTATATAATATAAAACACAAGTTTGAAAAATGCATCGAAACAGGTATCATCATTGGACAATTCTTTTTCGTTAACGGGGATGATCAAGCACTAACAGTTAATAGTGCTTGCTATCGCGATATTACTACCCAATTAGTTGTGTCAGGATATGGAGGTAAACGTGGTTATGGATGAAGAATGCATTATTAAAGTCTGATTTCCATTATTAAAAAAATGTTTTCAGTATTTTTTACTGAAAAAACCAAAACGAGAATAAAATCAAAAATACCATTAGTGACAGAGATCGTTTTTTACTTTTTTTTATAGTGGATATATTTTGACAGATGCTTGTAACATAACCAATAAATTTCAAATTTTTTTTTTGTTATTAAAAAGAAGACAAAAAACACTTTGAATTTACAACAATAAATTAAAAAAATAAGCAACATAATTATTCATTATTTAAATTATTTTCACAATGAATTAAGATGAATGACACAAAACGAAATGTTAAATTTATCAATTGACCATAAAATAACTACTATAAAATGTTTCAAATGACGTCATACAAACGATTTCTCCTCCAAATAGTTTTCCTATAAAATATTTCTCCAGTACTGAATAAAAATACTTCTCTTGTTATATTTTGTCAGTACTGATATAATAATTTTCTCGGTAACCATAAAAATGTACTCAGTACTGAATACATTTTTTATGCTGGAAATGTTTTTTATTTCTCTCGCACTTTAAGAAAAATTGTATTTTTCTCCTACTTTGATTATTTTGTCAGTACATTTTTCATAATGGCAATCAGGCTTAAAGAACAATGATGTAAGTCACATAAACAACTAACCATTTAACCTCTTGTAAGTCATTAATTATGCTACTAAGAACGATTAATTTATCATAGAGGATTGAGTTTGTTAGTTATTAGTACATATGTTTGTTACAAATGTTAGTTATGATTAGGTTATGGTAATACTATATTCTAATGCTATATTCCTCAACAACTCTTAACTGGAGTACTTTAATTATCTACGAGTCATCTCATCCTATACTGTATTTTAAGTTGTGTCTTTATCTAAGAAATCAAGAAAGCGGCCATAATGTTCAGAAAGTCTGGTAGTTTGTAAGATAATGATTTATACAGCGAAGAAAGAAAATGGACTAACATCAAAACTGCCAAATGCACTAGCCAGGTAGAAACAGCTTGATGATAAAAGGCGAAATTTCAGATTGTGGAGTTTACTTCCCACAATGTGCACCAATACATATAAATGGTTCGTAAGGTCTCCTTTAAGACGTGGTTAGGGCCTTTAAGCTATAGACAAAGAGAATAAATATAAAGAGGAACATCTTATATGAACCGCGGTTGCATATAAACTAAAAATAGTTCTGAGTTATTTGGTGATGGCAAACGATATAGGTTAAACATATATTTAAAATATATGTTTAACTTATATCGTTAAACATATATTTCAAATATAATATATGTTTAACGATATAGGTTAAACATTGTGAGTGAGGTTATTTTAGGCAAGAGTATCACAAAGAAAATGGTTTCGTATTGAATTTTGAGGATGGACGTTGATTTTTTTAACATCAAGCTGCCACTCGAATGAAATGTGGAAAAGCCAATCGCACGGAGTGTTATATTGAATCATCGTTATAATTTGCCACTACATCATTTTGTAGACAGGAGAGGGAATCAGCGTTCGGAGAGCAAAGTGCATAGACTCAGTGTGATCATATACGGAAGATGTTGGAACAAGAGTGAATGGAGGAAAATTCAGTAAAGGCAGGATGAAAAAGATTACCAGTGTCTGTCATTAGAAAGAACTACCAAACTGAAACATCATAAAAACCACCATCATATATACAGTGATGAGTATAATGGTTTAAATACGAGGTGTTCCGAATTTGGCTGACACGAATGGTACGGTTGGATTACGTGATCAAAGCAAAGACGATTTTATTTTAATCACTCGTACTTTGAAGCTTCATATCAAGTTATAGACGTTTGATGAGGCGCACCTTCCATCATAGCGCACCTTATATTAAAATTAATCAATATCTCAAGAAAAACCATTTATTTCTTTATTTCTTTATTAGACACAAGTATGTATAGGTAAAAAGTAAACTTGAATTAATTAAATTATTACGAATATTTACAGTATATGTTTAATCAAAGAAACTGTTCTTTGATTAAACATATACTGTTTTATGATTATTTTATGAAACAAACCCATTTTGTGAACAAAATGGGTTTGTTCCATAAAATAATCTAATATAAATTTGTCTATAATCGTCCGTCATGTAAAAGTGAATCCTTACACCTCCAGTGAATATGTATGTTAATATAGTATGTGTTTTATACGAAGCTCATGAAACTCGGACACTTGCTCAATGGATATATCGAGATCGAAACCCTAATTGCAGATTGGCATCCGTTAACACGTTTGTTAATGCAGATCGGAATTTGCGGGAGAACGGTTCTTTTTTAACTAATCGGAGTGAAGTGCCAGGACGTACAGCAACATCACACCATAATACCGAAAGTCTTGCGCGAAATTCATAACAGTCCACTGTCTAGTGTTAGGAAAATTGCGGCAAAAACCAGTATTGCAAAATCTGTAGTCCACAGGGAAATTAAAAAGGAAACCTCCATCCTCATCATTACCAACCGGTTCACGATATTTTGGATAGTGATAAGAAAAGAAGAAAAAAAATTTGTGAATGGGTAATCGAGAAACAAACCCAAGACTTTTGGTTTCCAAAAAAATCACTGATGAATTTTCACTGATGAAGCTGCATTTATCCGAGACGAATGTATAAATTTACATATTACATATTTTTGGTTTTTAAGCAATTCCGAATGTATAACTTTACATATTACACATTTCTGGTCTTCAACAAATTCACCGTTAATGTTTGATGTGGTATATTTGAAGATGAATTACTAGGACTGATATACTTCCAGACAGATTAGATCGTCCAAAATATTTAAATTTCGTACAAAACCAATTCGAAGAACTATTGGAAGAAGTTTCGTTGATTAATCTGCGATCTATGTGGTTTATGATGATGCTCCACCAAATTTTGAAAGAAACGTTCAATCAAATTTAAATAATTTGTTTCCAAGTCAGTGAACTGGACGCGGGAGACCAATACAATCGCCGGCAAGATCACAGTATCTATGTAAATCAATTTGATTTTTTTCTTTGGTGCCATTAAAAACTAAAGTTTATTCTTCTGCTATCCCAAATAAAGAAACCTTGATTGCCCAAATATTTGAAACTTGTAACGAAATTAAACGAGACAGAAACGTTTTCGTAAGAGTTTGCAATTCGTTCATGAACAGATGCTTGAAATGTTTAACAGTTAATGGTGATTATTTTGAGCATTTGTTATTTTTCGAAATATTATTACGTAATGCCATTACTTATTTTTACTGCCTAAAGAATATAAAGAAAATTCAAAACTAATAAAGAAAATTCAAAACTTTTATTGGAATCTTTTAATTTTTTTAGATAAAAGAGCTTGCAATATTTTTTAGATAAATAGTTTGCTTTTCTGAAAGCTAAAAGTCTAAACTATGTTTTCAAGAAAAAATATTTACCGTCGTAGACTAATTGTAAAAAGATAAATAGTACAAAAACAAAAAAAATTCTTAAAAAATTTCAATTCTAAAAGTTTTGTTTAAATTTAAAATACTTTTTAAGTAAATATCATGACTAAAGGCTCTGTTTCATGGGAAAAATTGACTGACAGTTAAAAGAGACGAAAAAGAAAATAATTATAAAATTCGTTATTGTTTATTTATTTATGTATAACAAATTGTAGAGAATTTTGACTGCTATTAAGAAACCATAACCAAAAAAATCATTAATTATTCATTTTTGCAGTTTTTTTAATTGTAAATTAAAATTTAGTATTAAATATCATAATGCTAAACAAATATGACTTTTAATTGAAAATTTAATTTTTTTAATTTAATTGAATTATAATTTTACCCAAATAATATATAGACTATTTGACCCTTGACTATAAAATTGGTTGTGTGCGAAAATAATTTCTTGTCTTACACAAATTTCATGTAGAAGGCTGAGTGTGACTGCAATAAAAATTATTCAATTTTATACTTTTTATGGCAGTCACTACCACAAACACAAATATTTTTCCAGTCAAGTTTGAACAAGATAGCTTTCTGTTTCATTTCCACTACTATAAAATCTATATTGTTGTCCCATTTTAATATTTACTGACAGTCAATTTCTCTCATGGAATACGGCCTTTATAACTTTATAATATCTTATACTTTAATACAAGATGCTACGTTGGAAGGCGTCTCTTCAAACGCCTATAACTTGATAGGCTTCACACTGCGAGTGGTAAAAGTAAAGTCTTTGCTTTGATCAAGGAATCCGACCATACCATTCCTGTCAGTCACTTTCGGGAAACCCTGTATAGTGATGAGTATAATTGTTGAATATAAAGGTTAAAAAATTTATTGTTTTTTAATAAACTAAGCTTAAAAATGATAGTTTCTGAGTGTTTACACTAACCAGTATCGAGCCAAAACTAACACCCCTATTATGAATGTCACTTACGCGTCACCGAGTGACGCGACGTCACTGAAATGAAATTTTGGTATTATGAATGTCACGGTGAGCGAGGATTTTGTCACTTAGCCTCACTAACAATTTGTCGGTGACAGCAAGTGAGAATTTATTTTGTATGATTTAAAATACGTTTTTAATTTTTTTTTGTTTTTATTTAATTTAAAATAATAATTTCCTTTTTTTGTGATTTATTAAAATAATACTTTTCGATTTATAAATATTTTTCTTGGGTTATAGGCTTGGGTTGCGACATGAAACGAACCTGACTGCATACTGTATTTGTGGGTGCCCACATTCGCCCACCTTATTGAATTTGGCTTTGTTGCAGCATGAAACGAACTTCCTGGAAATATCTATGCCTTGAAGCGTAAAACGGTACTACCACGTATTGAAAGAGAATGCCGGGAAATTCCATTGTGGGAAGTTAAACTTTTGCCGTATTAGGTTAGGCAGGAGGTAGGATGAAAATTATCGGGTGTTTTTGTGTCAAGATCTTGACGTGTAATGCCCTAAACAGGGCCGTTTGGGTCACCAATGAAGAAAGCGTATAGCTTTATGTTTTGTTCTTCCGAGTTGTTGCTTGTTCTTGTAATCCACTAGGCCGGTGATGATCAAATCCATCTCATCAGGCATATGCTACCGGACTTGATGTTCATACTGTGCGATTCGTATATATATGTTTAGTTGTGACGCGACAGTACTAGTGGATTACAAGAACTTAACTCGAAATATATTTTTTTTTATTAATTAATTGTGGCGTGAGATAATTTTTAATTGTATTTGTTGGAGTTGCTCAAGAACGCCACATACTCGTATCACTAAATTTTTGTACATTTTCAATATACATACATATATTTTAGAAGAACGAATCGATACGTAAAGTTTACATGTTTTGGATACCAGATATCTATATAGCCTCTACTTATAACTGTTTACCATTTGGGATAGTCGCTAAGCTGAATGTCTCGTAATATAGAAGTATGGCAATGTAATAGGAACTGTACTTCTATTTCTAAATCTGTGGTATCACCACCCCTTCAACAATAAGTGAAGTGAGTCAACTTTTAGCACCAACCATCTCATTTAATAAAATTAATTCTAAATTCTATGTTTCCTAGAACTTTAGCATGGAATTTTATTTAATCGTATTTTGTAAGAAACTAACTATCAGTGTTAAGCGTGCTTCAATTACCAAAGCACACCGACGACTTTTCATTTTGTTTTATTAATTGGATAAATATAGTAAACATACGTAAGTATTTGAGTCTATACTCATACACAAATCTGCTTATACCTTATATTACGAATACGGAAAGCTCATGTATATACAAACATAAGCTTTTATACATTTAAGCTTTGTTTTTATATAAATATTTTTTTTTGTGTTTTAGTTTTTGTGGTTCTATCCAAATGACCTATTGTTCCTGTTTTCCAATGAAGCTTACAGCTTCTTCTCACGGGAAGGGCTGAAGCATTGGTTCTTGTTGTGATTTGACCAGATTAGTTTTATTTCTAAAAGTAAACGGTCCCATAAAATATGTTAATAATTAAATTCCATAAACCATTTGTGATTTGATATTTGTGTAATGAAAAGGTGTCTAATGATTGTTGTTTGAAATTCATGTAGTTAATTGCAATTTTAGTTACTTTTGAAAACGTGTTAGCTTACAATTAGGATAATTAATTCAATATTTTTTATGTTTGTAATTAGATATGAGAATTATAATACTAATTTATAGTTTTAATTTATAAGTAAATAAACATTTAGTTAATTTTATTTATTGTTTATATATTTTTTTTAAATAAATTAATTCAAATTTTTTTTTTAAATATTCTGTTTGTATGGATCGAAAACGATAAAGCGAAAGACGAAAACAATAGTAAGGGCCCAGTCTTCTGTTATTTTTTCTCTGATTGATTTATTAGCGTCTAGTATTGTACGTTCGTTTTTTAGGGTGTAAGTTGGTGTGCAAATGGCCGTTTTTGCTAGATTGTCTGCGATTGTATTGCCGCTTATTCCGCAGTGTCCAGGAATCCATTGTATGGTTATCGATTTTTGGTTGTGACCTATTGTGTCAAAAATTTGATTTTCGTAGTGTCTGTCCGCTTCTTGTAGAAGTGCTGTTTTTATTGATAAACAGGAGCATTGATAGTCTGTGAGTATAAGTATGTAGTCTTTTTTGTCCAGTAATGCAAGGGTTGCGGCTATTTTTATTGCTATCGTTTCTATAGTTTTAATATTGGTTGTGTTTTTAATTGTTTTAATTGTAGTATTTTAATGTTTTCTCTCTATTGTCTAACTAAGTGTTTTTTCTATGGATTCTGAAAGTAACGATGGTATAGGTGTGGTTTTTGTAAATCCTAGACAGGTTCGGATGCAGTTATTTTTAACGGATTGAGCTAATTTGGGTATTGTCTTCTTCAGTGATATAATGTAGGCTTGTTCTAGTTTTGGTTTTATGATTGCTTTATAGGTATTTAGCATAGTTGCCGGGTGTGCTCCTCCTTGCATATGAGTTAGTATTTTTATTATGTTTGTGGATTTTTGAATTTCAGTTGTTTGTGTATAGCGTTTTGATAGAGATAATCTGTTGTTTAGTGTCTTGTTTTTCCGTTATCTCAACGTTATCTATTTTCAGTTTTACTATATTTAAATTGTTCTTATCTGTATACATTCTTAAAAAGTGAGTTTTACTAGGGTTTAATTGGAGGTAGAGGTAATCTAGTTTGGTTCTAAATTCTGTCAGGATATCATTGGCTATTGCTTGCAATTCTTCCTGATTCTTGCCTGTAATAATAATTCAAATGTCGTCTGCTAATTGGAAAATTTTCCTATTGTTGTTGCTGATCTCGTGTATTGTTGTGGTATATAATATTAAAGAGTGTTGGGCTCAAGCAACTGCCTTGGGATATTCCGTCATTTGTTGTTTGGGTTATAGGATGTTTTGAATTTTGTATTGCTATTTGTCTATTTGTTAGAAATTGTGAGACTCAATTTGTGATTGTTTCTGGAAACTTATGTAATGTCATGATTTCGATTAATTTGATTTTGTTTACTTTGTCAAAAGCTTTGGTTATATCTGAATTGATAAGAATGATTTTTTTATTTAAGTTTTTATATAGTTTATTAAATTTATGAGGTAATCTGTAACAGCTTTTGATTTTCCGGAATCCGTAGTTATTATAGTTTAATATATTGTTTTTTTCTATGTGATGAATGATTCTGTTTAAGATTTATTTATTAAACAATTTGGAGAAAATTGGGAACAGACATTTTGACGTGTAATTTACAATGTCTATCGTTTTTGCCCTTTTTTCAATTGCTATTGTATGTGCCGTTGTCCAGTTGTTTGGATATTTTTGCATGTTCCAGATTTTGGTAAATTGTTGTGTGATTAGCATGGTGAAGTCATTATTTGTTTTGTTTATTTCTTTTAAAAGCCTATAGCTGATTCCGTATTGACCTGGTGCGGTATTTTTTGTCTTTTTCAGAATGTTGATGTTTTCTGATCTTTTGAATTCTGTTGGATTTATGTTTTGATTGGCATGATTTGTTTGAGTTTCGGTTATTTCGTAAGAACTTGGGAAATTAAGGTTGAGAAACTGTCTTGCTTCATTTTCATTTTCTAAAATTTTATAGTTAGATTCTTGCTTGTTTTTTTGATTTTGTTGATTTTTTTCCAAAATTATTGGTGTTGTGATTGATTTTCGTTATGAAGTCGTTCCAGCAAGTCTTTTTGTTTCTTTTTATTTGTAATGTTAGTTTCTGAATTTATTGTCGTAGTTCCATTGTGGTATAGTGTTTTGTTGTTATTGTGTGATCACTACCTAGATTGTCCATCTTTATTTCCCAAGTTAGTTTGTTACAAAGATTGCTCGTGCACAGTGTAATATCTAGCGTAGTTGTGGTATGTCTGTATGTATCCTGTCTAGTATGATTACCGTCATTTAAAATGTATACATTGTTGTCTGTGATTAGGTCTGCTATCTTGTTTCCTAAGTAATCTGTCGATTGTTTTATTTGGTTATTCCACAATCCATTTTTAGCATTGATGTCTCCAGCTATTTTCGTGTGATTGTTATTGGTTCTTACAATGATTTGCTCGAATTCGCTAACGATTTCGTCTTGATTTCGTCTAGTGTTGATGTAAAAAGATAATAGCTTTAATTCTACATATGTTTTTAAATTTTATATTTATCTTTGTGGTTTGGAATCTTTGATAGTGTAATCTAGGGTAATGTATCTATTTCCCAAGATATTTTTTTAATTAGAAACTCTACTCCTCTATATCCATCTGTTCTGTCTTCTGTTATATAGCCGTAGTTGTTGAAAATAATTTTCTCTGAAGTTTTTGTCCATGTTTCTGATAAAGTTACTATGTATATTTTTGTTTTATGTAAATATTGTTCAAAAATGGCTTTATTGCTTTTAATACTTCTTATGTTTATTTGCATGATTTAAATGCTATTCATTTATTTAGTTGGTCAAAAGAGTGTGAGTGAGTAAAGTTTTATTAATTTTTATTATAAGAGAGTCTATAGTTGCTGGGTTCTCGTTTGATATTTTGGATTTACTGATTTCAGAGACAATGTTTTTGAGAAGTTCGTCTCTGGTTTGGATTTGTTTTTTCAGTAGTTTTACGGTATTATATAGTATTTGTATTTTTTTGTCGTTTTGGTCAGTATTTTGGGCGGTCCATTCTATTGGTTCGTCTAGTCTTTTTCCGTTTATGAAGTCAGAGTGACTTCATAAACGGACAAAGACTAGACGAACCAATAGAATGGACCGCCCAAAATACTGACCAAAACGACAAAAAAATTGGGTATTTGGGTATTTTTTGACGTTTTCCGTAAAGTTTTTCTTTGGTCTCTTTGTATGTGGTTTTTTGGATGGTCATGTATTCTGTAATTTGTCTCTGTCTGTAGCGTTCTTGGCAGTCCTTGTGGTTGGTTTTGTGGCCATCCTTACAGAATTTACACCTTTCTTTGAGATCACACAAATGGTTCGAGTCCTCTATTTTAGCACAAATATTGCATCTAATGTAATTTATTGCTCTACATTTTTTAGAAGTGTGACCGTAGTTGAGACAATTTTGACAATGTAATGGGTTAGGGTGTAATATTCTACTTTGAGTGGTATGTTGTCGTACATTACCACATTATTTGGTAATTTGCCGGAGTTGAAAGTCATTTTGATCATCTCCAAGTCCATAGCAGTTTTCGTTTGTGAGTCCTATTTTGTCATCCTTTCTATTTTGCTTATTTTTATGTTTGATTTTATGTTGTCTTGAATTTCCTGAAGGGTTAGATCTGTTGGTATATTTCTGATGATCCCTATTGTGTTGTTAAAGTTTGTAGCAATGAAAGCGTTGTATTCGTCAAAGTTTCCAGTTTTTGTGAATCAATGCAGAAATTTGCGTCCGAGTGGTGGTGAAAAATGATACATGTCAAGTTTTTGAATATTTATCGTCTTCTGTCATTTCAGTGGTAGAAGATTCTGTCTGCTGGTTTGTTTCTCCTTTTATTATCTATGTGTGTTATTTTGATATCACTTTTTTAATAGTTTACAAAATGTGTCATTGGTTAGTTGTTGTTTTTTTGTGTTATGGTCTAAATCTGAATCAGTATCAGAATGTGAAAAAGTTGTTGATGCATGTGGTCAAGTCAAATAGTTATTACTATTTTCCCCATTTTTTTTCAGTATTTATATTAATTATAAACTCAACTTATGTCACTAAAACTTACCGGGAAGTATTAAACTAATACTTGAAGTTAGGTAAGGATTACTATTTTGTATTTTATATTAATATATTTATAATACGTTATTAATATATTTATAAAATTGTATATGTTTAAATACTACTTTTATTTCATACTACTATTAACTTAGTCAGCTCAAGTTAAAGTCTGTGGTTGATCTTGCTTTTATATTTCCTAATAAGTTTATAAATTGCTATAACTGAATATGTCAAAAACCTTTTTAAGGAATTTTTATATTAACTCAATAATTATTAACTGTGAATTTTATTTATAAAATTAAAATATTTTTAGATAATAATATGAATAAATTAAACTTAATAAAAATATTGGCAAATAGAATTGCAATTCATTGTTTTAATATGTATTTAAATATGGCTTCACCGCATAGAAACGATTTCTCGTCCATATACATTTTTCCTATAAAATATTTTTCCAGTACTGAATAAAAATACTTTTCTTGATATAATTACTGTGTTCCAATGGAAACCATTTACTACTTACAAGAACTTGTACTCTAAGGGACGCAAATTCATATGACAGCAGTAAACCATATGCTAAAATATGTTTGTGTTGTTTTATGGCTTGATGGTGAAGCTGTCAATTTATCAAAAAATGGCATTATAGTTAAAAACAATAAATAAAGAAAAATAAAAAATTAATGAAGATTGGAGTTATAACGAAGGGAATGCATTAAAATTATAATTATCATCCATTTTGACGATTAAATTTATTTATTTGTTATTTAAATGAAAATCTACACTTTGACAAGCTAAAATATAATCATTAAATGACAGTTCAACATAACCTAGTGATTCGAAAATCCATCTTTTAGATTTTTTTTTAAACTAAAAACTCTAGCGTTGATTTTATGCGAATACTTTTATCATCTACACCACGATTTTACTATGAGTAGATGTCAGTAGATACAAGTACTTGTAAGTAGTTTACTCATGCCATTGGAACACGACTATTTTGTTAGTACTGCTATAATAATTTTTTCAGTAATCATAAAAATTTATTCAGTACTGAATAATATTTTTGTACTGGAAATGTTTTTTATTTCTCTCGCACTTTAAGAAAAATCATATGTTTATCCTCCTTTGACTATTCTGTCAGTATATTTTTCATAATGGAAATAAGGCTTAAGGTTTGATGTTATTTGAGTCTGAAAAATAATTAATAAAATATTTTTGTTACACACATTCTTAAGGTAGGTAATTTTACTAAGATTTAATTATTCGTTGACCCTATGGAGTTGAAAATGTAGCGTCTTTTCGAAAATCTCATTCCATTGTAGATGTAAAATGTAAGTGTAAATCCTTCTCGATTCAATTATACTTACTTCAAATCTACTTAATACTTATTTTAAATAATAATATATTTGAATTCCACCTATTTTTCAATATTCAGATAAATACAAATTTCATTACCTAAATTAAAAGATTGCATAATCAAATATGTGCTAATGCCTTTACCTACTCTAAATAACAATATACAAATAAACAAAAGAAAGTTTGTAGAACAACCATTTATTAGTGTGTGTTTCGTGATTTAAAATTGATTTTGATGAAACTAAACGAGCAAAATCATTTTTTATTTTTATTTTTCTTAAATTTACATTGAATTGTTGATGTAACTAACATTATGAAATCTTTTATATTTGTGATTTAAAAAGGTTTGTCATCTTCTAGTGGAGGAGGTTTTGGTACGAATAGAAGAATATTCACTTATACTACTAAAGGTTGATATATTTCGATGTATTACAGCCAAAACCGACGCAAATGTGTGTGTTTACACAAGTCTGCTTATTATTTTTGCACAACCATAATCAAACGAAAATATCAACCTTTGAGTGTGTTGGTAAACGAAAAAGTCCAAGTAAAAAATCTAAAATTAGTCGTTTCTCACTAACATTACTTAAGGTCTATTTCGAAAAACAGACGCACACTTCAAAAGGTTTAGTACCATTTGAGCATTTTTATTCTCTTTTCCATCTCTACTAAAGAGCAATTGTGTCAAAATCACAATATTGCATAATGGCATTTGATTATGTAAATTTTATTAACTAATGAGAAGATGATATTCTCATTCTCATACTAAATAATACTTAGGTGGTTTATTTTTCTATACTGTATTTGCAATCGTGTACGAATAGAAGAAAATTAACCAATACTGCTAAAGCCTGATTTCCATTATGAAAAAATACTGACAAAATAGTCAAAGCGGGATAAAAATATAATTCTTCTTAAAGTGCGAGAGAAATAAAAAATAAATCCAGTGCAAAAAATTTGTTCAGTACTGAATAAATTTTAATGGTTACTGAGAAAATAATTATACCAGTAGTGACAAAATATATCAAGAGAAGTATTTTTATTCAGTACTGGAGAAATATTTTATAGTAAAAATGCATATGGATGATTTTTTATGGTCAATTAATAATTTTAACATTTCGTTTAGTGTCATTCGTCTTAATTCATTGTGAAAATAATGAATAATTATGTTGTTTATTTTTTTTAAATTTATTGTTGTAGATTCAAAGTGTTATTTGTCTTTTTTTTCAAAAACAAAAAAAAATTTGAAATTTATTGGTTATGTTACACGCATTTGTCAAAATATATCCACTATAAAAAAAGAAAAAGTAAAAACGATCTCTGTCACTCTAATGGTATTTTTGATTTTTTTCTCGCCTTGGTTTTTTCAGTAAAAAATACTGACGAAAATCAGACTTAAAGGTTGATATTTGTCTACAGCAAATGTATGCATAAAGTTTGGCTTGTGTAAACACACGCACTTGCGTCGATTTTCATTACAGCACACCTATGTGTAAGGACGGACTTATAGTAAAAGGGGTTTCGAATCAAAACATAACCTGTATTTGTATACGGGCGTCTCATTTAAAAAACATGACAAGTCCTATGTATGTGTAAATGATTAGAAAGTAGTAAAACATCAACATTCGTTTAAAAAAATTTCGTTTAAAACTTATCTTTTATTTATTATTTATCTTTTCTTACTTCCTATATCTTAGTAAAGAGGCCCCAAAACCAATTGCTCATTTCCCAGATTTTGGAATATGATTATTTATCTGAAATTCTTATTTATTATTTTTCATTATAACTAATTTTTAATTCATTTTTTTGAAGATTTAACCATCAAGATTTTTATTTTTGGAATAGTGAGTAGAAAAATAAAACGGAATGAATGAAATCTGTTATTACATGGTTTAAATGAAAATTGTTTATTAGGTGCTTTGTTTTACTCACAGAACTTCTATTATGATTTTATATTTCATTCCGCTCGTTTTGTTCGCGTTTCTCTTTCGTTTAAGAATTTTTATCACGATAATATCTTTTAGCATATTTTACTTCCTTTTGATTTTATCTTGATTTTGTTTCAGTTAACCTTTACTACCAGCAGTTGCGGCGGAAGCATGTGTTTTTTATGATAAATCTTATGTTTTCTTAAATCTACGTAAAGTTTTATCTTTCTTATTTTTTTTCAGTTTTAAAGATATTTAAGTATCTATATTTATTTATCAATCTTATTAGAATTTGGATTATTAATACCTATCTGAATTTTATAATTTAAATTGTTGTTTTGTTTAATTTTTCGAAATATAATTAACCATCATTAAAAATTTGTCACCCGAATTTTTCAATAAAATTATGAATCAAATAATATCAAATTTATTTATATATAGTATTTATTAAAATTATTGTTTTAACAAAACTTACAACACCGTTGTAATGTGGTGTGCGTATGTTATTTTTTCTAACTGTATTCGCAACCGTGTACGAATAGAAGAATATTTACCAGTGCCGCTAAAGCTAGTTTTATAAAGCATATGTATACATAAAGTTTGGCTTGTATAAGGTGTTTGTTTGTGTTTTATCTTTTCAATCTGTTTTGGGGGTCAAGGCACTTCTGACTCGCGGTTCGCTTATTTACGGTCCTACCTTACCAAATCGAGGACTTACGGCTCTGTCCGATTTACGTCTGATTTGCTCATTGCATAGTTCCATGCTAGTCTATAGTAATGACATGGAATATGGGTAAGGCCCATGAGTTCTGCAGCCCAACAGCGGTTCAAAGATGTGTTCATCCACACCACCGATCGTAATCAGATGGTGAAAATCTTTTTTGTATCCCGCCTCTATCAGGTTTCGAAGGCGGTACTTCCCACTCCAACTGCCGCAGCTTTAGCCACTGCGCCATTTGGTCGATTTGTATAAAGGTGATTCGATAGATATTAGCGAACTTATACTAGCCCAAAATGAAAATAAAAATCAAATTCTTATGAATGAAGTTCGAAATTGGCAAAAAATGGGAATATTTTACTCTTGATAAATAATCTTTAGATACTTTTTAAACAAAAATTGATGTTTACCCATGTATTGTAAAATATACATAACAAGTAAAGTTCAAAATGCAAGCCGGAAAACATAATCGTATAAAAATGTACATGAACATGAAAATAGAAGTTGTGAGGCCACCATTATCGCCTACAGTACTTATCATAGGTCATGAATGATATGCGAAAGAGCATATCAAGGTCCACTTTGCCGAAGATAATCGTGATTCGTATCCTCAATATTTTGCAAATACCGATGACCTAAGACTGTTGTAGTTTAAGAACATGAGAAATTGAATTAGAGTGGAAATATAATAAATTAGTTGCTTATAGCGAGTTCTATTCAACTATTTGATGCATGAAATGTATGGACAGAAAACTATGGCTTCGTGACGAATAGTGCAACAATCCATTAAATGTGTGCCAATTTTCGAAAAGAAAATTCCGCACTTGGTGGCATTGCCTCTAAAGTGTACAGAATATTCTGGCATCATCAATAGATTTCAACAGTAGAAACCGTTAAAGTTTGATTGCTGTGGAGCCGACAATCAACTGTAAAAACTATTAAATATAAATTAAAGCCTTTACCTTGTTAAGTTGCTCTTCAATATCTTTTTCTCTTTGTTCCTGAAATCGTAAAGTATTGAAAACTTTACGTTCGGCGTTTCGGTTCAGTTGATTCAACGTGAGTTGATATTTTCTATAAATATTATTTTCATTACATTCACGTTCCAGTTCATCTTTTTTCATCTAGGAATTATACAAATGTCAATGTATATCATACTATCCAAACCAATCAAACTCAAATATTTTACCATTTTTAACACAAAGCACAAAAAATCCTTATAGAAAATATAAAATAAAATTCGTAAACGTAAAATGAATCTTGTAATTTGTTTTTCTTGACATTTGTATTTTGTATTGTCGATATAATATTGTCGATATGTTGCTATGTTTGTACATATTTATCGATATCAAGTACTAGAACTTTTCGGAATAGCTGAATAAATCAATTTATTTCCGAATTTGGTTTAGAGTTGTACTAGATCAATGTCAAAATAAAACAAATTGTTTATTTTAATATCAGAATTTGACGGCTACCGTAAATTGATTTAGTTTTATTTGAAAAAATGTCATTAGATTTACTTTTAAAGTCAATAATTAATGTGTCAGAGAAAGCTGCTAATATTGCCCGAATTTGCCGTAGTGATGAACATCTATTTTCCTTGTTAATTGAAGAAAAATGTGACGATGAAAAAAATCCAAGGTTTATCGACGACTTCAAAACATTGGCTGATGTATTAATACAGGAAACCGTCAAACATGACATCGGAAAATTGGTAAACAAATTTTAAATTTAAATTAACTTACTTTGATGGTTATTTCAAGTTTCCAGAAATGATTGACCACATTTATGGTGAAGAAAGTTCTACATTTTGTAACACATTAGGCGAGAAGATTGTAGTCGAAATACTAGACAATCAGGATCTCACTTCAAATAGATTGGAGCAAGTACTAATGGGGGACCGAAAAGCGTCCAACATATTATCTAATCAAGTACATTCCAAAATTTGTTCGATTGAATCGAATAATGTTCCAGAAATCAACGCAAATATAAATTTTTCCAATTTGGGTATTTTTATAGATCCCATAGGTATTTTCATTGCCATTATAATACATTACATAACTTAAAAACGATAAATTCATTTTATAAATGGTAAATCATTTTAGATGCGACGCAAGAATATATTTCAGGAGATCGACGAAGTTCTCAATACGACAAAATTCCGGCTGGTGGTTTGGAATGCGTTACGATTTTAATTGGAGTTTTCGATTTAACCAGTGGTATACCAATAATGGGAGTGATAAATCATCCATTTAATTTTAAATCTAACGACAGTTATCAGAGTAAATTATTTTGGGGCGTGTCAGTAAATGACACAAAACTATCAAATATTAAACAAAACTTCGAGAGATCTGAAAAAATTGCGATATTATCAAATTCGGAGCGACGAGATTTCGTTGAAATTCTGGAAAATACAGGCTACTCTGTTGTATATTCGGCAGGAGCTGGACACAAAGTATTACGTTTGATTACTGGCGATGCTGATTTATACGCGATTACCAAACCTACTACGTTTAAATGGGACACTTGTGCACCGCATGCTATTCTTAACGCATTAGGTTACATACTGCTTAATCTAAAAGAGTCGCTTTTGAAGGAACAACCTATCGAAATTAATTATAAAATTGACGAAGGGAAATGCAATAAAGGTGGTGTAATCGGTTTACGTGATTTAAACGAGTATAATCTATTTCAATTGAAGGACATTTTAAATTGCTCTAAAAATTAATCTTACATTTATATGTATACTATGTGATGTCATTCATCAAGTTAAAAATGCAACTAAATATTCATTAATTATTCCATTTTAAATGTCTATTGATGCTTTATATTTAAAACAATATATGTATATATAAATAACACTAATGACGTTTTTATCACTATAATTTATAATATGCAATCTAGTAAATATAAAATATGTATTATAAAATAAAATTTACCTACGTAAATCTTTTTGCTGAACTACTAATTTTTGTCAACTGATAAGATCTTCAAAATCTCTCGATTCCATTTGTGAAAAATTGTTATGACCTCCACTTACTCCTCTATGACTTCAACGACGCTTACCTAGGTGATCGTTTTGAATTGCCGTTGGAGTTCACATATGTCTGATTGACGATCAATTTTGGAAAATTAAACTAGAAATTTTCCTCTATTTGTGTCGTTTTTATATTTCTAATCTTATCTATCTATTTCTAAAACCAAATTAGATATAACATGAGATAAAAAGTAATGAACCTTAACCAATTTCGAATTAGTAAGTTATATATCTAATTTTTTGAGACCGGAAAATATATAATAAAATGTATCTTATTTTAAATTCCAAAATATGGAATTTATATTTATTAGGTGTGCTTATTTATAATTTGTCGTTATATTTTGTAAAGACAAAATAAAAAATATTGTTATAATAATCATGTTTTAACTTTCTATAAATAAATAATAATTTATTAAATAAATTTTTCAATTAAATTTATGCTCAGTTTATTATATTGGTTGTTTGGATTTGTTAATAAATATCAATTATTCCATCCATTAATTTTTGTTGAAAATTTAGCGATAGAAAAATCCCTACCCCAATGGAATTTGGTTGGTAAATAGGGGATCGGTACTTATGTCCGTATTTCAATATCCCAAATGCACAAAATCCCGTAGATCACAAAAATCCCTTAATTAAAAATTCCGTATTTCAAAATCCCGTACTTCAAAAGGCCATATTATGTTTTTTTACGGGATTGATTAAATTAAAAAACCAACATTTTGTACTAAATATATGAATTCATTATTATTAATTTTTTTGTTTAATTTATTATAAAAAAATTGTTATTTAATTTAAAACTATATTATTTGCGATTTTTTCAAATAATCGAGTTTGTCCGTATTCGTATTACTTTGATTAATAGTGTTGTTGTATATTCTTTTTAAGTTATCAGCTGTTTTATATATTTTTTCTTCTGAGGAATTTTTACTCCATACTTAACTTTTTCCACTGTTGTCTTGGAAATGATTAATTCATTTGCCAGATGCATAATAATTTTGTAAAGCCCAGAATTACGCTTTCCAATGATAACTTTGATACGACGATGCCAAGTTTCCACATTATTTTGGGTTTTCGGTAAATTTTTTTCAATGGCATCAGCAACTGTCCATAAGTGAGGGGAGTATTGAGGGTTGGTGCCATTAGGGCCAACGATATATTTTTTTTTAAACCATTTACTAATAATTTTTAAATCGGGGTCGGTAAAACTTCTATGCAATGTGCTGTGGTAGTCTTCAGTTTGGGCTAAACTTTTTATCTATTTTATTTGTTGACTAAAACTGCATGAATTACCATACTTCTTCACTAATCCATTTGCTTGAACTTGTCGCCAGATAATTTGTCCAAAATGAAACAAACATCCGCTGAACAAAGCTGACTTAAAATATTCTTTTGCCGTTATTGTGATTGTTTTTTCAAAATCCGTTATTATTTGAGAAGGATTTAGGTTTATTCCCCAATCACAAGCAACACGACACAGATCGAAAAACAGTACATTGTAAACTTTTTTTGATTTTTTTGTCATCAGACAAAACAAAAGTGGTACAATTTGACCCTCTACAGCTCCGTGAATCGTGAACAATTGCTTAAAAATGGATGGGACGACATAGAATGTCCCATCCATCAACCAGCGATTCCTCTAAGAGTTTTAAACAGAAACGTGTTCCCAATAAAATTATTTTTTCGTTTTTAAATTCTTTTTCGCTTAATATAAACAATTCGCCTTCTAAATAAATTAAATGATCTGGAATCTTGATTTCTTTAAGACTTTTAGGTTCTTTTTAATGAGAAGCCCTCGCTCGCGCTATTTTCACTTTTTGTGCTGCTTTGTTGGGAAGGAAAACTCTGCAATCGGTGTTTGTATATACAATGCTGTTAGTAATTATTTGCGAAGGTGGAATTATCAGGTTATTTTGAGCCACTTTTTTAACAAAATTATTTGCTGTAATTATTGTTTTTTCATGGGCAGAGGGTGAATGGCTGTGAGTACAAGGACCTTTCACGACAATATGGAGTGTGTCTTCTTTTTTAGTAATTACTCTACCTTTGCAGAATAACGCTTTTCGTTGAGAACAAGCCCAATTGTACGTGTCTTTTGTTTTTCTGTCCAATATGAATATCCATCGATAATCAATTTATCTTTCCCTTTATTGGACTTTACAATTTAAATATTCATTTGGATGCGATATATACTCGGAATAACCCTCAGAAAGACTAATAAAAATTAAAACATAATACTGAATGTATAAACATAAATGAACAACGAGTTTCTTTCAGTTATTAAACTATGTACTTACCTTGATGCGAAAGTCTACTAGTTACCTTGTATATATATTTTAAAGTGTTTAGTTATTTTATTTTAAAATATTGTTTATAGGAAGAATGTTTGATAACACTAATAATGATAATGCATGTGCATTAATTAACAAATATAAGAAACAAAAGCATTTTTTAAAATGCTTTCGTTATATACAATTTGTGATACAACGCTAACTGCGATAGTTTACTCACATGAACTTTACAACAATTAATTATGTTCACAATCCCGTTTTATATCACGGTATTGTGATATAAAACGGTATTGTGAAATGCAGGATTTTGTAATACGGGATTTTGCAATACGGTATTTAGTAATACGGTATTCTGAAATCTGGGATTTTGTAATACGGTATTTTGTAATACGGTATTATGTTCACGGGTTTCTGTAAACGGGATTAAGTGATACGGGCAACTGCACCCAACCCGGTAAATAGGCCCACACTACTAAAGAAAATAATTATGGATGTTATATAGGAGATTTTGACTACACATAATTATTTAAATAACATATGTAGTTTATTATTATTATTATTTAGGCGCGTGTTCAGCCAAAGGTGTAAAACAATTAAACTTGTGTACCCGTTAAATCTCATTTAAAGATGACCCGAAGAAATAAAATATAAACTGTTGATATATATACTAAATAATTAATAAATTATTGGGATTAATCTATTTAATAAGCATTCTTCATCATCAATTAAAAAGTGAAAGATAACAAAATCACCGTTAATAAAACTACTCCAACAACATCTGGAGTTTCCGATATGGGGCAATTAATGGCCGCAGTGCAACAAATGATTGAACGTCTTTAAACTGATATGATTATCGAACAATGAACATTGCGTGATGAACAAGAACAGGTGATTGGCGGTCGAAAATGATTACCAACAATGAAAATATGAAAAAACATATAATTACCGACCAGGAGCAATGAAAGAGTGACCTAAAAGACAAAAAGCCAGGCAACGGGATTCCGGGATGGAAATAATAATATCATTATATTGGGTGTGTGACAAAACAGAACACATCTCGAGAGAATGCGATGTTCTGAAGACCACTGGCACAGGTTGAAAGAAGTAGCATCCAAAAAACATCAAAAGCGTTAAACGAGTAAGAATCAGTTTAATTACAACGCCGGAGTATAACACGAGAGCAACGAGAACGATTGTGCGCCCGGATTTTATTAGGAATGGAGTAACAATCAATTTTAGCATATAGTAGATGAGGAAATACGGATATAGTAGATGAGGAAATACGGATTCGACTTGGATTTTGGACGTGGGATATAAAGTTTTGGTAACATCGAGCTGTCACTACACTTTGAGAAATCTATGGAGGCCAATGGCAAGAATCATCGGTCGGTGAACGAAGTGGATCGACTCAACGTGGCACTTAAACCGATGCCGGAACAAGAGGGCATAAAGAATAAACTTATGAAAGGACAAGATGAGGATCTGGATTCAAAGAAAATGGAGGAGTTTGCAGAAACGATACATCGACCATCACTGATTATATTGGAGGAGCAAAGTATAGGAGAGGGTGATGTCCACCTTCGAATGAAGCCTGGCCTTGTACGATTGGGATGTAGAAGGAGAGTGGCTGCAGAACGGGTTTGGAGTCCAATATCATGCTATCACGGAGTCATCGATTGGCCTGTTGGAGACAGACAGTCGGTCAATAGTCGGATATGTGATTCACACTAGTAGACAAGAGTTTATTCCAAGAGGAAACAGGAGAAGTCAACCAAAGTGGATCCTATATAGAGAAACTCTAGAGGACGAAGAAGAGGTTTGGATCATGTTCGATACAGAAATCGAGAGTTGTGTGACGAATCATAGTGGTACTTATGAGAATTAAACCGAAGTTCAAAACTATCGCAGGAGTTGAAGTGTTACTCTTTAACCAAATGGTTACAAATATGAATAAATTAAAAACAAATAACGTTCAATAGGCGGAGCCAAAGCCAACTGTAGTGTGTGTGTGAACACACACACATTTCAGTCGGCTTTAGGCGGAGCTAACAAAATACGACGGTTGATAGAAAGTTCTACAAGGATTTACGTCGTATATATAGGTGTAGGCAATAAATTATCTGTTCAGTTCAGTTTTGAATTTTGGAAAGTGTTATTAGGAATAGTAGAATTAAAAGGGAATGCTGCCGAATTACTCCAGATCGTCTCGGAGTTTGAGTGCGAGGACTACGGCAAAATAATGTTGGCATTGGAGCCCAAATATGGAGGTGAACATAGACGAGAATAACATCGGATGGGATTGAAGGATAATGTCAGAGGATTGGAGAGACGCTTCAGGAGTATGCGGCCGATATAGATGGGTAGTGCACCTCGCCTGCTACAACATGGCGAGCGAATATACATGGATATGAGACGTGCGACATTGTTGTCTCCTAAATTATCGTTCACAGAAATCATCGCATGTGCACTACAAACGAGACTACAGACAATATCATCAAAGTCATGGTACGTTGTATAGAATTGCAACCAACAAATGCGTCATAAACCAGGAAGAAAAGTAAACCCAGCACATAATTGGCAAATACTGAATCACCGGAGGATAGAAAAACAGCGGCCGAGAAGGAACGCCAAACAACATTGATGGCGTTAAACGAGTAAGAGTCAGCTTTGAGAAGCTAAAACTGACTCCCACAACCGAATGCTTCATAACCTTCATCCCTATTTCCAATTTGGGGAACGGTGGTGATAGCTTGATGGTGCGAGGCGAACTAGAGGAACGATCCAGTATAATTACATTAGACAGTGTGACTGTGCGGCTATTCAAGGAAAGAAAGGGGTGAAAATACGTATCGGGACCAACCATTTTCGACATGAAGTTTTGGTTGCGGATTTTGTGAATGAGGTCATCGTGGGAATGGACTTCATGATACGAAATGGATTCGTATTCGATATTGAACGGGAAACATTGAGCTATGGTAATGTGTAACTTCCTTTGCACCATCAACAAGGGTACTATCAATGGCAGAGGTGAGGGAGTGTCGACGACAGTGGAAATAACGGAGGAATACACAGAAATGGACGGAATAGTTAACATCACAAGAAAAACAAGCGGCGAAGGAGTTACTGCTTGAAATATATGATCATTTTCTGTGGTGCACCGGAAGATAATGGAAGAACAAACATGGTTAAACACCGCATCGACACAGAAACATCAACACCAATTCGAAAAGCACTAAGAGGGTTACCATTGGCCAAGCAAGTGGATAATATGGTAACTTATATAAAAATATCGGGAGTAATTGAGCAGTTAATGAGTCCATGGAGTTTACCAGTTGTGTTGGTGGAAAAGAAGGATGAAAGCTGAGGTTCTGCGAGGATTATCAAAAGCTCAACACCATGACCAAAAAGGATAGTTACCCTTTGGAATGGACCAAGGATGTTATCTACAGAGCAAAGTGAATGCAGATTTGACAAGTGGTCCAGATTTATCAGTCATCATTCAATTTCTAGAGGAAGAATGCTGACAGGATAGTTTAGCAATGGAGGACAGATGTTAATGTTTATAACAAACATGGGAGAGCTTTGATGGCACGACAAAGAAATCGTTAGTGGAGGTACCAAAGATCAGGAAAGCAGAAAGTTTGGAGTAATACCACAGAGGGACAAGCAGTGGTTATCAAGGAATCAACAAAACCTTAGCTAATATTTATGAAATGTTCTATTGAACAAGATGTAGACTAACAATGGCTGAATGATGTCATAAGTTAGACAAATGGTAGTGAAGAGACCGGTAAAAAAGAGTCGTAGCACGATCCAACAGTAGTATAATGTTGGAACATCATTTGAGAGGATCGCCCTAGATGTTGCAGGACCAGTTCCAACCAAAAAGTGGCAACAAATATGTATTAGTGGTAGTGGGCTATTTCAGTAGAAGGCATACCCCATCATTCCAAAACAGAAAATAACTACAATCGCCAATGCAATGGTATTCCATTGGATAGGCTGTTATGGAGTACTCATGGAACTGCATTCTGACCAAGGGCAGAATTTTGAATCGGTTGTTTTCCAGGAAATGTGCCAATTACTGGGAATAAGTAAAACGAGAACAACACCTTTTCATCTACAGCCTGATGGCATGGTTGAGCGTTTCGATGACACATTGGAAAATTTTACAGCCAAGACAGTTAATAAAAATCAACGAAAGTGGGATCAAGGTATTCCATTGTTTCTAATCACATACAGACAGATCTACAGTTTATAATACAACATTAGTAGCACGAGCTACGATACTTTTTAGCAACAACCTTAGACTACCAGGAGATCTCAATTTGGAGCAGTTCCATCATCACCTATATGTGGACAGGCATACATAGACAACATGAAATAGGAAATCAACAACATACAGGAATTTGTCCGAGGAAAAATCAAGTTGTCAAGTGATCGAACAAAGGCTCGATATGACAAGCGAATAACAAAGGATTTGACGACTGTCAGTTGAAACCCTCTAAATAAATTTGCGAAGTCTCACCTAAGCGAAACAAAAACGTAATGTAATCGAAACGTTATATTTCTATGCTAATAGATACCGCACTCATACTTCTACAATTTTTATTTTTATACATATTTATATCGTAATACATATATGTATATTTTGAGACGCCATTTTGGTTTTTGAAATTATAATATGAAATGTGTTCCTCTCGAATTATATTTTCCTGTGCTTTTATTAATACAGTTTTTAAAAATTTAATATTTAAATAATTATTTCAAAATAAAATAAATGTGACGATTCCAGTGAAAGCGATTGTGGGTCGAATATTAGAGATACGAGTTTAACTGACAAGTTAGATGATTTTAAAAATTAAAATATTGCTAATGATATAAATATACAGGGTGTCCCCGATTGGGATGCTGATCCGTTACGGGCTGATTCCTTGGTTCATTTCATGAAAAAAATCGTATGTTAGGGGGGGGTCAATTTTTGATATTCTTTGAGATACAGCGCGTTTAAAAAATTTGGTTCGGAAAAAAAGTACAAGCGGATATTAAGCTGTAACTTACAAAATTTTTATCGGACAGCAACTAACAAAGTCTCATTTGACGGACAACTAAATAGGCTATATTTAAGATCGCAGTGGCTATCTCGCATCTGTATCCATTTAAGAGCTATGGCGTTTTAAAGTTAAAAAAATAAAAAAATATGATATTTTTTTTCATAAATTTGAGTTTTTCTCAAAAAAATGCCCTAATAAATTTTCTTTTTTTTACTTAATTTTAATCCGCAATGATCTCCTCTACAATCCCCCAATACATTATTTGTACCCATGTGTTATAGTTTTTTACTTATGAGTCGAAGAATGAAAACACGACACACAAATATTAAAATGAGTTGCTAATCGTCGCCTCTTATTTTACTAACGAAAAAAAATTGTTACAATTTTTACACTACCATTATCTTTTAACAGAAAATATTTGTGTGTCGTGTTTTCATTCTTCGTCTCATAAGTAAAAAACTATAACACGTGGGTACAAATAATGTATTGAGGGATTGTAGAGGAGATCATTGCGGATTAAAATTAAGTAAAAAAAAGAAAATTTATTAGGGCATTTTTTTGAGAAAAACTCAAATTTATGAAAAAAAATATCATTTTTTTTTATTTTTTTAACTTTAAAACGCCATAGCTCTTAAATGGATACAGATGCGAGATAGCCACTGCGATCTTAAATATAGCCTATTTAGTTGTCCGTCAAATGAGACTTTGTTAGTTGCTGTCCGATAAAAATTTTGTAAGTTACAGCTTAATATCCGCTTGTACTTTTTTTCCGAACCAAATTTTTTAAACGCGCTGTATCTCAAAGAATATCAAAAATTGACCCCCCCCTGCCATACGATTTTTTTCATGAAATGAACCAAGGAATCAGCCCGTAACGGATCAGCATCCCAATCGGGGACACCCTGTATATTATATAAATATAAATTAATAAAATATTATTAATAAGATTTGCGATTTTTATTTCCAAATGAGATTTTTCTTCTTGAAGTTCATATTCTTTGACCGAATACATACAGTACGTAAAAAATTCTTATGTAACCGTTACGCTTCCACTTCGTTTCTATAGAAAAATTAAAATAAAAACGACTCGATTTTGTTTCGAAAACATTACTTTTCTGATGACATTCACACTTTTAAATTAGTTTACATTCACACTTTTAAATTAGTTCGCTTTCATTTTAATTTTCATACTGGATGCGATGGACCGTATAAGATATAACTAGAATTAACGACGTCATTTACAGGATTCAACAAGGAATTCGAGGAAAACCCAAGGTTGTGCATCTAGGGCGACTGGCGTTTTATAGAGGAAGATGTTTGGATCCTGTTCGGGACAAACAGGTTTGGGCGGAGAGTAGTGTGACGAATCACAGTAACCCCTGTGATAATTAAAAAGAGTTCAAAATCATAGCAAAAGTTTAGGGATTACCCTGTAACCAAATGTTTACAAATATAAATAAAATAAAAATAAATAACTCACTAACTCACTGGGCAAACTACGACGAATAATGGTAATTTCGCGAAATGTATAAATGCTTTGTTAAAAAACTGTAAAATACAAGTGCGATAATAATTAATTGTGGAATTTTATTGTGAAATAAATAAGTTTGCGTGTTTTATATTAACAAACCATTGATGGAACAGGATAATTATTTGAATCTGTACTCAGCTAAATCGTAACACAGTTTGAAAATTATTTCGGTTTGAGTCCGTACTAGTAAAAATCGTAAGAATTATGTTCACATAACACATGCATGTATACATGTAAAATTTTTATGCCAAATAACAAAAAGTAGTCGTAGGCAATACTAATTTAAAGAAATGTCTATTAATTTATTTTATAATAAAAAGTAGTGAATTTCCAATTTTTTCTTTAATTCTTGATAAATATATTATTATAAGCAATTAAATTTAATTAATCTTATGTATTATGAATAGATACTCTTATAATACAGGTATTTTTATTGTAATATTATTTGTTATCATCAATTAGAAATTATTACTTCCTGCACACCCAGTTTTTGTATTGTGAAATAACTCAATTATTCATTAATTTTTAAAACCCGCCTGTAAAACTTAATGTTACTTTAATAATGCTTGATTTCTAGATTCATCATATCAGGGTGAAGTTCTAATTGAAAATATCATGGACGAGTTAGCATCTTTAATACGAACTGAAATTCCTGATGGAAGGCAAAATTTACGAGATAGTTTTGCCAATTTAGAACGGGTCGCAGAATATTGTGAGGATACATACTATCGGTCAGAAAATAAAAAGGCGGCATTGGAAGAAACCAAAAATTATACAACTCAATCTTTGGCAAGTGTCGCTTATCAGATTAATACACTTGCATATAATTATTTGCAATTGCTCGACTTACAAGTGCAACAGTTAGCAGAAATGGAATCACAAATGAATCATATTGCTCAAACGGTGTCGATACATAAAGAAAAAGTAGCTCGACGGTAAGTGTATGTTTGTGACTTATATTAAAAATTATTTAAATATGTAACATTTTCTTGTAGTGAAATCGGTGTATTAACAGCTAATAAAGTTAGTGCACGACAATATAAAATCGTTGCACCTTTAAATCCAGAAAAACCAATTAAATATGTCCGCAAACCGATTGATTACAATATTTTAGATGAAATTGGACACGGAATACAAACTGGACAACAGAGACAACAAAAACTTCGTGGATCGAGTCAAGGTTCTATCCAATCATTAAGCAATACTTCGGTTGGTCCACCACCAACTACTAAGCCTCCCACACCACCACAAATGTCTCGTGGTGGTAGCACAGGTACATTGGGAAAAGCAGCCGGCAATACTGGAACACTAGGTAAAAGCTCACGAGAATATCGGACTCCTCCTGTAGTTATTCCACCGCAAGTTCCATCACACTATGCACCTAATTATCCGTTAGGACATCCAAGACGAACTATGGAACCACGAGGCCCTGGTTACAGTGCTCTACCAATGCCGCCAAGTCAACAAGTTGCACAACATCACCCAACGCCACAGGTAAACTATTCTTACTTCTACAATTAGTGAGATAATGTGTATTAATATAAATAAATTATTTTCAACTAGATTGGTATGGTTCATCCTCTACCACCTCCTCCTCCGACTAATTATGAAGAACGTAACAGTATGCCACGTGAGTAAAATACCATTATAATAAAAATGTTATTTTGTTTTTTTTTTTTCAATTCTTTATAAAATATTTTGTTATAACAAGTACAATATATAATTTCAATCCGCCAGATCGTTAAATAACTTATCCTTCTATTGAGCACTGTAAAGTACGAATTAAACGTTTTCATTAAAATATTGAATATGGCTAGAATAATTAGGTTTTAATATAATATATTTACTTATTGATTACCATTTCAAATGCAAATATCTAAATTTTTCTGTCTTACGAGCTTCAATTTCTTCCACTTGATCTACTAACAGTTTTCTATAATGAAAATCGTATACCAAATGTCAATAATATATGTATGATATATCATATCATATTTTATTGACTTTTGGTATGAGTCTAACTGGCGTCCATTTCGGAAATCAAGAGTATAGCACATTCCTGAAATATGTACAACAAAATATCTAATTCAAAAGGAATAAGGATGTTAGTCACATAAAAAACTAACTTGAAATTCATTATTTTACTACTTATTTTGAATTATTATGTAAGAACGATTCATTCATGTTAGAAAATTGAGTGTTAGTTATTAGTATATATGTTAGTTGTGATTAGGTTATAGTAATGCCATGTTTCATCATATGTATCTTTGGTACTCCTCAACACCTATAAACTGGAGCACTTCATTTTTGTTACATCTACGGGTCATCTCATCTGATGCTGTATTTAAAGATGTGTCCTTATCACCCAGTGCTACACCAGTTAACGCGAGGGTAATCTATATTCGCGGTGACCTGACAGCATTTTCATATACAATACGATGGTCGTTTTAGTCTGATTTCCATTATGAAAAAAATACAGACAGTTTATTTAAAATAGGATAAAAATATATTTTTTTGTTATGTGCGAGTGAAAATAAAATATTTCTATATCCTATCTTCTCCTACACAGATTTAGTTTTCATTCTTTCATATTTCCATTATTGCACATGAAAGGAAAATGTGAAAATTTAAACTTACCTAAGTATTATTCTTGGAATGCATTTCTAACTCCTCAAGTCTAACTCGTTAAAATAAAAATAAAACTTATTCCCAATAACGCAACTCTTTAAATCAAAGATTAGAAATATTACTAAAAACTGAAATTACTTTATCACACATTAAGATAAGATCGATCCTATTCAGATTATTTATCTGAGTATATATTTATTATTTATTAGTTTATTTATTTACTGCAATCGGTATTGCAGTAGGAATAGCAAAAAGAAAATTGAGAATACCGATTTTGTCACTCTGGATTCACTTTCTCTGAAGTCCTGAATTCATTGCCCCAACCCATCTTTCCATGTCAGTACTATAAAAGGTAACCACCGGTTCACGAAAAGTTCCAAAAATCTTTAAATGTTCAGTCTTTCTGTTATGAATATTGATGTAAAATAATGATTTCGAAAACCCTCATAGATAACAAATAATTACCTCAATGACTAACGCAATTATTTTTCATTTGGGGAAATACCTAAATTAAAATTACATATTGTTGGGCTACAATTACGAAATTTACGATTTTTTTAATGGTGCTAAAAATTGGACTACTGGTATGAAGACTAGTCTGCAGATTACACCACACACTTTGCAACTTGTACAACAAGTTTGAAAACATAGAAAGTAGAAACAGTCAAAATATTTTATTTTTTATAGTAGGGTATACAATTTTTGTTTTTCCAAATAGGTATAAGTAAATAATTCCATATATAAGTAATATCCTATAAATTATATATATTCTGATATTTAGATTGCTAAGGCAGTCATAGCTAAAACCAAAGATTATTTTACATCAAGGTGACCCAACCAAAGCAAAAATTTACAGTATGAACGTTTTTTTTAACTAGGACGGAGGTACCTGTCACTATGTAGCAGTACCCGGTATTATTATTTTTTGATTTTAAAATGTTACTCTGATTGAACTATCTTTATAATATATAATAATCTTTGCTAAAACTTATTACGATGCCTTTCTTAAGACTAAAGTTTTAATTGTAATTCTGATGTAAATCGTCTTAAAAACTATTTGGAAAATAAAACGATTTATTAAGTTGATTTATTATATTCAACAAACTATGAACATTATATAAAAATTATTTTATAAAGTATAATATATAAAAATTGATGTAGATATAATTTAAAGAATACACTAAATTAATAAAAGGGAAGAATTAACATATCCTCATTTTATATTAAATGACAAAGTTATCTATGATCCCTATTTCGTCAATCTTACTTATTTTTATGATTAATAATCACAACGAAAGATTATATACTATAAAGATAGTCCAATCAGAGTGACATTTTAAAATACAAAAATTATTATTCCGGGTACCGCTACATAGTGACGGGTACCTCTATCCTATAGTAAAACAAAACAAAAATAATCGTTTGTAGCGTTTTGAGCAACTCCAACAAATACAATTAAAATTATCTCACGCCACAATTAATTAATAAAATATTTCGAGTTAAGTTCTTGTAATTCACTACTACTGTCGCGTTACAACTGAACGTATATATTCGAATCGCACAGTATGAACATCAAGTCCGGTAGCATATGCCTGATGAGATGGATTTGATCTTTTCGATCACACGGTCATTCAATGACGTCATCATCTTCAGATCGAAACCGGCCTAGTGGGATTACAATATACAAACAACAACTCGGATTTACAATTACATTCAAAATTTACATTAAAGCAGCAATACGCTTTCTTCGCGTTCATATTGTAAATTTTTGCTTTGGTTGGGTCATCTTTATGTAAAATAATCTTTGTCACAACTATGACTACGCCCAGTACCGCAAATGAGTCTTTTGTGGTAACTATTGACGATTGGAATGGGTTCTCTAGCGGAGGAAAATGAAACTGTCGCACCCAGATAAAGGCTGATTTCCATTATGAAAAAATACTGACAAAATAGTCAAGGCGGGATAAAAAATTAATTTTTTCTTAAAGTGCGAGTGAAATAAAAAATCTAGTCAGTACTGAATAAATTTTTATGGTTACTGAGAAAATAATTATAGCAGTACTGACAAAATATATCAAGAGAACTATTTTTATTCAGTATTGGAGAAATATCTTATAGGAAAAAGAAAGATGGCTGATTTTTTGTGGTCAATGAATAATTTTAACATTTTGTTTTGTGTCATTCATCTTAATTCATTGTGAAAATAATTGAAATAATGAATACTTATGTTTAGTTTATTTTTTTTTAATTTATTGTTGTAGGTTTAAAGAGTATTTTGTTCTTTTTATTAAAAACCAAAACAAAATTTAAATTTATTGGTTATGTTACACGCATCTGTCAAAATAAAAAAAAGAAAAAAGGAAAAAACGATCTCAGTCACTCTAATGGCATTTTTAATTTTTTTCTCGCTCTTGCTTTTTCAGTAAAAAATACTGACAAAATTTTTTTCATAATGGAAATCAGCCTTAAATGTCAATATTTGTGTATTTCCTAAAATGCAAATAGCTATAACTGATTTAAAAACATACGACGGGTCATTAAAAACACAAATAAAATATTTCGAGTCTAACTAGATAATAAAATATTAGGACACATTTAATATTGACCTATTATTAAAATGAAAAACTGATGTTTTTGAATTATAAATTACACACTAAATAAAACAAAATTCTTTTGTTATCCTATAAAACATAAAGAACATATTTCAAATTAAATTGAATAATAAACATATTTTGCTAACTTATATTTGAAAAACAATATTGAACATTTTTATACAACTTTTTAAGGGATGTCACCCAAAATCCAAAAGACAAAATCCAAAAACAAGTTTTTATAAAAATCCAAACGACAAAATCCAAATGGACAAAATCCAAATAGAAAAAAGATATAAGAGACAAAATCCAAAAACAAAAAATCCAAAACGACGAAATCCAAATTTTTTATTCTTTTACTTATTCTTCGTCTTTATTTTTATATTTCTAAAAACGAAACATTGATAGTGTCTTTAATAGTTTATATATTATCCACTCCTACGAGCGGCACGCAGTGCGACATGTTTGCTGATCCTGGCTCCTACGTCCCCGAAGTTGAAATCTAAAGCCCATCGGAGGAGCGCAGCGATCTCCCGCGTGCCCGTGAGAGTTACCGAAGCCGTTAGCCTCTACAATTCCAAGTTAAATTACTACAATTTGTAAAATTAATTGCCGGATTTTCTTGGGATTACGGGATTTTGTACTTACGGGATTTTGTTTGTTTTGGTTGACTTTGGTTCCATTTGACAAGACCCGTTGATATTATTTTTCTTATTTCCTGTTCGTCTTGCGGTTTTGTTTTTAGGATTGCAGTTTTAATATTCAGCTATTTAAACAATAAATCCAAAAAAAATCCAAACTTTTTGAAAATATTTTCCGCGCGCGGAAATTATTTTCAAAAAGTTTGGATTTTTTTTGGATTTATTTTTTGGATTTTGTCTTTTTTGGATTTTGTCTTTTTGGATTTTGTAAGTTTGGGGTTTTTATTTTGGCTTTTGGGAGTTTGGATTTTGGCTTTTGGATTATGTCTTTTGGATTTCGTCTTTCGGGATTATGATGCACAACCCTTTTTAAGGCATAAACCTATGGAATTTGACGTTTACTAAATATTTTTATCTGGGTGTGACAGTTATTTTTTTCTCCGATAGGTATCGCATTTTAGGTTTTCCAACCGTCCAATCGGAAAAATTCGGAGTGCGAATGAGTAACTCAACGTAACGTAACACATTTAACGAAATTTCATTCATTTATTATTTGTCAACGTTAAAACGTGTTGATGCGATTTCTTACGTGCAAACTTAAAAAAAAATAAAGAAATATGAACTAGAAAATCAAAGATGTTATATTGATGGTTATTGATGGTTATTAAATATGAACACCAAAAATAATTATCTCTAACTAGTATTACTAAAATATGGTAAAAACGTCAAAAAAACGTAAAAAAATTAAATTCGTTAAAAAATCTTATGTTTATACGTTGGCTATGGTTAGCTCATTAGATAAGGCTCGAGTACTGAAATAAAAAAGTCTTAGCTAAGACTGATTTTTACAATGTAATTGTGCTTGAGAATCGGGCGGGTAATTAACCAGGGAGATAAATTAGGCAAATTAATTTATTTTTTGAATGAAAACAAAAAACATTCATAAAACGACATAAAACTATTTGTATCGTTAAAATTTTAAATTTTTTAAGCTTATAAGTTTTTACTGGTTTCCGATAAAGCAATGAAAATATCAAAAATTAAGTCTAAATGGCAACGTAAGTCAAACGAAATAAAAACGAAACGAGTAGAATAAACAATAAACGAAATTATAATGAAAATCTATGAGAGTTTCGTTTTATTTTTTATTCATAATTAAAAAATATTGTAGATCGGAAAAGCGTCTATTATATCTTCTTATTTCTTATGGCGTCCATTGAGATCTATTATATCTTTTGAGATATGTATAAGAAAAACACTCATTATAAGTTGATGTTTGCGAGGATTCTTTGATCCAAAACCTATAAATAATATTAAAACTAATTATGTGCATAAACAATTTTGTTAGTTTGTTTAACTTTAAATAAAACATTGTCTTCAATACCGGAAAAATGTCACTGCATGGACTAGTTCTGTTGCCAATACGATTTGTAGTCCGACTGTTTTCTATTCAGATTTTATAATGGTATTGGTAATAAAATAAAAGTTTAAAGCAATATTTAAAAATATTGTTATAAAAAATCTGCTTTATGCCCACTTTACATTCAACCACTTTTGTAGAAGCAAATAAATGAAATGTGATAGCACAATTAAATGGTCTATGTACCAATAAATCAAAGGGTAAACAATTATTTTTATTTTTTATTGTTCCAGTTAGACACAAACAATTACATTTATGTATTCCGTTTAAATCTCTGCAGCATAAGAATTATTAGTATATAGTAGTTTAAAGTTACTCTAGTCACTAATATGATGGTTTCTAAAATATTAGATTTTTCCATCAAAAATGATAGTGTGCTGATTAATTGGTTCTTGTTTTCGCTTCTTAAAATTCTATATTCAAAATAGTCAATAAAATAACTATAACATGCTGTGCTTAGTGTATTAAGTATTAAAATTGGATATAAAAAACATTAAAGTATTTTAATGATTTGATAGTATTCGCCGATAAATATATTATTTATGGATTAAAAAGAATGTTTTTTATAACTTATATTTTCTAAGTAAATACTAGTTTTTTTTATTGTGCTAGAATAGATCTGTTGAAATACCGCAGTTTTATTTAAGACTATATAATTAATAAGTTTATGATTGAAACCAACTAAATCTTTATTATAATCATTTATAATGGATTTTAATTAACTATTGTTTTATTTAAAATTTAGCACCTCCATCTCCATTAACAATTACCCATGAACCTCCAGATCATGGTCATATTGGAATGCATACGCTAGGAAGAAATATACATAGTACCAATTTTAGACCTGGCTCTCAATCACCACCATTGCCACCACCTCCTCCGCCGGAGGATCAAGAACATGCTGATTTTGGTAGACCGCGACAGGGACAGACCCAAGGACAACTTCAACCAATTGTTCCAGATGATCAGAATCTACCAGGGTGGGTGCCAAAGAATTATATTGAAAAGGTGGTTGCAATTTATGATTACTATGCAGATAAAGACGATGAACTGAGCTTTCAAGAAAGTTCTGTATTATACGTCTTAAAGAAAAATGATGATGGATGGTGGGAAGGTGTTATGGATGGCGTAACAGGTTTATTTCCAGGGAACTACGTCGAACCGTGCGTTTAAATCTCAAATTCGGATATTTCAATTTGAGATTAAATATAAATTTAATGAATTAAGTATTAAATTATATATTTTAATTAATTATTATAACAAAAACTATATTTTCTAAGAAGTACTCGAAAAAACCATTCAATATAGGTAACAAAAAAAACACAGCCGAAGTGATTATTTTTCTTAATTAATTAATTAAAATTTATAATGAAATATTAAATATATTAAAAAATTAAAATTAATTTCGATAATTTTTAAATCAAAAACAAAGTATATTTTCCAATAATGTTGCTTTTTACCTCTGATTTCATTGCTTGATATTATTTCTACGTTTGGGAGGATTTTTCGCTATAAACTATTTTTTTTATTGGAACAAAAGGTAAGAAACAAAGAAATAACATCAAGCAATCACATCACATGCATGCATTGAAGTTTTCAAAAAAGAGCAAATAGATCCACAATGTGATATTTTACTTTATATCTGCATGAAAATTCAAATCGGTAATTCACTAGAAAACTATACATTATTCATTAAATATATACATAAACAAATATTATGATGCAAAATTTAGACATTTTAGAAAAAGTAACTATAAAAAATAATATATTATTAATATTATACATTTTAAGATGAAATTAAAAATAAAAATTATGAACATACCTTAAATTATATAATATTCACAATTACATACTAATAAAATTAATATTAAATGTTACAATTTGTGTTTATTTTAACATATTATTTTTTCCCGCCACTCTGTTGGCTCATTGTGATATACTGTCGCAGAAAAATCAATAAAGGCCAAGATATTCGATATCTTCAAGTTTGTTAGTTGATCCTCAAATATGAACTGCGATCCAAAATGATGCAGTCTGTAGAGAATATAAAGAATAGAAGCACATGAGGTACTCGTCTATACCTAAATATCTACGACGTCAATCACCTGCAGAAACCTCCTTTGTACACAAGCCCACATTTCGCGAACTTTCCATTATTGTTGATTCGTCGTATTTTTGTTCGCTCTGCCCTTTGAGTTGTTTTATTTTATTCATATCTTTAAATATTTGGTTACAGCGAAACGCTTAACTTCTGCATTAATTTTGAACTTTGTTTAATTCTGCCAGGTGTCACTGTGATTCGTCACACTAACATCCGCCTAAACCTGTTCATTCCGAACAGGATCCAACCTCTATTTTGCTAGAAAGCCAGTCGCTCTAGATGTACAAACTTGGATTTTCTTCGTACTTCTCTTTGAATTCTATAAATAATATCGTTTTTTCTTGTTATGGCCTTATAGCAATATCGCTCCACGTTGATCAACGTTCTTCTTCTAGAAATGTACACCCCATTTGTCATAGTTGTCTCACATCATTTTAGACGACTATTATAGTCACGTCACTTAATATTTGCTATTATCATAATGGTTTCTTACGCCTATAATCATTTTAAGCAACAGCTGTCAATTCAAACTACATTCATGTCACATCGATTTTCCAAGTAAGTAGAAGTGAGAACTATAGTTAAATTTTTTTGTTTATATTTTAATGATTTTCTTAATTACCATCGCGTCACTTGAATTGACTTCAACAATACCAACTTTGACACGACGTGAAACGACTCTAGTCGCGTCACTTCAAATGACGCGACTACGACAATTAGGATGATGATTACTAATAAATGTGAATCCTCACGTTGCTCTCTGTAGATAACATTTCAATTTGAGATTAAATATAAATTTAATGAATTAAGTATTAAATTATATATTTTAATTAATTATTATAACAAAAACTATATTTTCTAAGAAGTACTCGAAAAAACCATTCAATATAGGTAACAAAAAAAACACAGCCGAAGTGATTATTTTTCTTAATTAATTAAATAAAATTTATAATGAAATATTAAATATATTAAAAAATTAAAATTAAATTCGATAATTTTTAAATCAAAAACAAAGTATATTTTCCAATAATGTTGCTTTTTACCTCTGATTTCATTGCTTGATATTATTTCTACGTTTGGGAGGATTTTTCGCTATAAACTATTTTTTTTATTGGAATAAAAGGTAAGAAACAAAGATATAACATCAAGCAATCACATCACATGCATGCATTGAAGTTTTCAAAAAAGAGCAAATAGATCCACAATGTGATATTTTACTTTATATCTGCATGAAAATTCAAATCGGTAATTCACTAGAAAACTATACATTATTCATTAAATATATACATAAACAAATATTATGATGCAAAATTTAGACATTTTAGAAAAAGTAACTATAAAAAATAATATATTATTAATATTATACATTTTAAGATGAAATTAAAAATAAAAATTATGAACATACCTTAAATTATATAATATTCACAATTACATACTAATAAAATTAATATTTAATGTTTCAATTTGTGTTTGATGTTTATTTTAACATATTATTTTTTCCCGCCACTCTGTTGGCTCATTGTGATATACTGTCGCAGAAAAATCAATAAAGGCCAAGATATTCGATATCTTCAAGTTTGTTAGTTGATCCTCAAATATGAACTGCGATCCAAAATGATGCAGTCTGTAGAGAATATAAAGAATAGAAGCACATGAGGTACTCGTCTATACCTAAATATCTACGACGTCAATCACCTGCAGAAACCTCCTTTGTACACAAGCCCACATTTCGCGAACTTTCCATTATTGTTGATTCGTCGTATTTTTGTTCGCTCTGCCCTTTGAGTTGTTTTATTTTATTCATATCTTTAAATATTTGGTTACAGCGAAACGCTTAACTTCTGCATTAATTTTGAACTTTGTTTAATTCTGCCAGGTGTCACTGTGATTCGTCACACTAACATCCGCCTAAACCTGTTCATTCCGAACAGGATCCAACCTCTATTTTGCTAGAAAGCCAGTCGCTCTAGATGTACAAACTTGGATTTTCTTCGTACTTCTCTTTGAATTCTATAAATAATATCGTTTTTTCTTGTTATGGCCTTATAGCAATATCGCTCCACGTTGATCAACGTTCTTCTTCTAGAAATGTACACCCCATTTGTCATAGTTGTCTCACATCATTTTAGACGACTATTATAGTCACGTCACTTAATATTTGCTATTATCATAATGGTTTCTTACGCCTATAATCATTTTAAGCAACAGCTGTCAATTCAAACTACATTCATGTCACATCGATTTTCCAAGTAAGTAGAAGTGAGAACTATAGTTAAATTTTTTTGTTTATATTTTAATGATTTTCTTAATTACCATCGCGTCACTTGAATTGACTTCAACAATACCAACTTTGACACGACGTGAAACGACTCTAGTCGCGTCACTTCAAATGACGTGACTACGACAATTAGGATGATGATTACTAATAAATGTGAATCCTCACGTTGCTCTCTGTAGATAACATACGCGGTCCAACCATCAGCTGGCAACACATAAGTCTCATTGATGATGTTTTCCTTATTTTCTGCCCGACCGCAATGTTTACAATCCATTTGACATGGCCGCCTTGCCAAACATTCGCATTTCCATGAGAGCTTCGTCTTTGATGTTGAATTTCCTATACAAAACTCGAATCGTTCATTTCACCTTGTTACTTGGCGTTTAGGATTTTTAAATTAAAGTAGTCACATCAACGCGCTATTTGTCCATAACAGGAATAATTTGCCATATCGATTTTTCCGGAAATATTTTACACATTTCACTATGGCCAACAATTCTCTTCACAATTCTGGCTTCGATAAGATCTTAAAATAATACGCAATAAAATAATCTCAGTAAAAAAAACGGGTATGCAAACAATACCGCTGCACATAATCGCCTCTTGAGTTCGATTATACTTCTGTGTTAGTTCATGCAAGCTTCTTGCGATGTGAGCAAAACCTGGCAAAAAACGTAGATAATATATCTAAGTGCGATGGTTTCATCGCACTTAGATATACTATCTACGTTACGCCCTTAAATCGTGTTAGTTTGCGTTGTTGGCCAATTCTTTACGGCGGAGATCTTATCTTCATCTGTATGAATGGCACTATCATGTGTCCCAAATACTTGATTTCATCCCAGAACAATAAACATTGCTTCGGACTTAACTTCAATCGTACTGATTGGATTCTTTCGAATACTTCCTCTAGGTTCATTAAAGTCCTTTCCCATAACGATGATGTCCAAATATACCAGGCATGTTAACCAGTGGAGACCTTTAAGTACGTGCTCCATTAGTCGTTCGAAAGTCGCAGGAATTGGCAGGAGAGTCGCAGGAAACCCATTGCTTACTTTGAACGCTGTTTTTCTTTTCCAAATCAGTTCGACATTACCTTAATTTCGTTTTATGAAGTCCATTCCCATAGGATGACCTCATCCACCATAGTCACAACCAGAACTTTATATCGAATATTGTTGTTTCCGATTCGTATTGTCACCTCCTTCTTTACTTTTATAGCCACACTGCCACTTGTCGCCATTTGTAACTTCAATCCTTCCATAGGTTTTTGCTCCTGTGTCTAATGTTATCAAACTGGGTTGTTCTTCTATTTCGCCTCGAACCATCAAGCTTTTACCACTTTTTGCCGATCTGGAAATGGGTATGAAGGTTTCTTTGCGCCTCAAAGCTGATTACTACTCGTTTAACGCCTTCGATGTTGTTTGGCATTCCTTCTCGGCCGCTACGTACTTTATTTCCTCTAGTGTTCTCGCCCACTTGTTGGCCAGTATTTCCTCATGATGTGTCCTGTTTTGTCACAAACCCAACTTCTGATCTTATATAACCGTAATCTCATTGGCTTGTGACCGACCGCTCGTTTCAATTCCAATCGACGTTCATTACTTGGTGGTTTTCTGATGTTATTTGCAGTCTCATTTGTTAGTACACGTGGCATGGCTTTTGCGAACGTTGGTTTCAGAGACAACACTACTACTGCACGTCTCATAGTCGATTGCTGTAGTTCATCGATGAAAACATAGATCTTGTATATTCACGAAGGTACACTAACCGCTCGATTATATATTTCGGCACGATCTGTAGTAATTCTGGAACATTTCCTGTAAGTGCCACTAGTAATGCTACTACTCGATCCTCATGACACCAACCGTTCCTAGTAGCCATCTTTTCAAATTGGAGTTTGTAGATGTTAAACGGTGTTGATCGTCGAGCGCGTTGGTGGTTTTAATTTGATTGAGCTTATTGATAGAGCAATATTGGCAGGCCGTTTTTTTTAATCTATGAAATATTGTAACGATTCATCGTTCTAAGTACGAAGACAAACTAGTGATTGGGGCAAACCAGTCATTGGGTGGAGAAATTGGTTATAACTTGAAAGATAACTGGCTGATAATCAGTTAAAGACTATATTTTTGGTGGAAAAGTGAGTGTTTTAATGATGATGAAGAAAAAAATTTGGGTGCAAGAGATAGATCATGTTAAATTTGGTCGTGAATAAGTGAAGTGATTAATTAATAAATAAGTTAAATATAACTACAAAAATGACGTGAGATAAATAAGAGAAAAATAAATACTAAAAGCCCAATTACAAATGGAGTAGTCCATTTTTTTGTAATTGAGTGTAATAAACTTTTGATACTCATAATATATCTTTAATACTTATGTTATAACTTTCTTATTATAATAATTGTAAAAATAAATAGTTTAAGATATTAAGAATAACAGTTTTAAAATTAACAGAAAAACAAAACAGACTATGAAGTAAGTTTGAAAAAAAAGGAACTGTGGTCACCTACAATTTCGAAAGAGAAAAAAATAAAGAGTTTTCCAATATTTAAAAAACATGAGTATTTCTTAAGAGAAATCAATGAATGTTTCTTTCATTGTAAAGAGAAAGGCATTCCATTAACATTTGAAAACGATATCAGCCAAATGGCCACATGACTAAATCGCTCATTTGCGGCTGTATGTCCTCAATAACTTCACAAATTCCATTTTTAAGATCTTCAGGTGATTTTGGATCATTGGTATAAACCTTATCTTTCACATAAAAAAATAAATAATCTATGGCTTAGAGGCCAATTTTCAAAAAAGGTGCATAGCTCGCCTTTGCACAGCATACAACTGTTACTGTCATACTTTATCTTGGAAAGAATTACTCCTCTGGCGGAGGAAATTATACGTGACTACCAAAGAGGATTCCGTCCAAATCGGTCAGTCACTGATCAAGTTTTTTCGCTACGGATGATTCTTTCCAAGTACTACGAAACATCTCGCGATGTACACCAATTCCTAAATTTCAAGAAAGCCTATGACTCGATCATCGAGAGAGACTATGGTATGCGCTTGAATATTGAGGAATACCAAACAAATACATACATCTGTGTAAAATGACAGCAACGCAGTCACAACGCTGTGTAAAGGTTGAGAACAGGCTATCGAGAACTTTCGCAATTACTTATTGTGTTCGACAAGGAGATGCGCTGTCCCCGATACTTTTTAATCTCATGTTAGAAAATATCTTTCGTAAAAGTGAAACACCTCAGGCCAATATCTTATTCCGACAATCCAATAAACTTTTAGCACTGGAACAGTTTTTGTTTTCGTTGGTCTCAAAATCAACGAGTCCAAAACCTAATATCTGATGTCTGGTTTTCGACAAAGACGCAAATGATTTCAGTAGTGGTAACCACACGTTTGAAGGAGTAATGAGATTTTAGTAGATGATGAGAATTGGATAATAGTGTGGGAGAGGATATCAAGGTTCGGCTTATTGCTGGCAATCGTCCACTTCTGAAATCAACATATCTTGCAAATACGGATAAGCTGAAATTGTACAGAGTGTTGATCAGACCCGTTATCATGTATGGATGTGAGAGTTGGACCTTGACGGATGAGTACGAAAGATGGCTCCTAACATTCAAGAGAAACATCATGCGTGTGATATATGGCCCAAAACGAGACGTTGATGGCCCATACCTAGTTCTATTTAATCGCGAGATCAGCAATTTAATGCAAATCCCTGATATCGTGCATGAAATCAAACGACAGCGAGTACGCTGGCTCGGTCACGTTCTGCGTGCTGATCTAAACCGAATGATACAGAGATCTTTGAAGGGAGATCCGCCTTTCGGTAGGCGAAGGTATCGTTTTCGGTGACGATGGCTTCACGGCGTAGTGAACGATCTGGCATCTTATAGCGGCTTGCAACAGATGAAGAGCTGGCTCGTGATCGAAACCGTTGGAGTAAGATTGTTGACACGGAACTGTGACAAATAAAAAAAAATGTTTCCAAATCGATGTTTTTATGACGAAAGAATGTACGTGCCACTTTGAGATCATGAGCGATCGTAAAGTTCATCATTCTTTCCTTATTTTCGGTCTCAATTATCTTGAGGTTGGCTCACATTAGTAAGCGCATATACACAGACAATTGACAGGTTGAATAAAATATTATGTGCAAGCCAAGTTTATACATTCGATTAACGACTTTCGGAAAATTAAACAATTACTATTAAATTAAACTTTTTATTTGACTTATTATCGCTTGCCAATATCATTTCAACATTTTCAAAACTAAACTGTATTTTATAATAATTGTAATAATTTCCATCAACCGTTTACATGTCTACATTTTGTGAACTTTCTGTAATTCTTAATTCGTCGTATTTTGTTCGCTTTGCCTAAAGTTCGTTTTTTATTTCTATTTTATTCATGTTTGTAAATATTTGGTTACAGGGTAATACTTCAGACTTTTGCAATAATTTTGTATTGTATTCTTCTCATTTCTCACAAATGTTGCTCTGATTTCGTTTCGTCACAAATGGTTTTATTTTGACATTAAACACTTAAAGAGCATAATCATTAATCAAGTTAAACACCTACGGGTTTTATCTAAATTTTAACTATTTTGATTCAAATGTATAAGTTTAAAATAACAAAAGTGATAAGAAATTTTAAAAAAATTGAAATATGCGGTGATGTAGTGTATGAGTGCAATACTCGCCCTTGTTTTAGAAAACGGTTTAAATTCCATACGGGAGCGAGTAACTTTAAAATTTATAATATATGTTTAAACCATTTAAGGAGTGAACATCCTGATTTATTACCTAAACTAAATCCTATTAAACAAGAAAATAGAATAAATGTTAGTCAGAGAAAGCCAAACGTTTCTGTAAAATCTAAGGATTCCGAAGCTGTAGTTCCTATTGATAATACAGTAACACTTAATACAAGTAATATAAATATGGAAACACATATTCCGGAAACAAACACCAGTTCTAAATCCACCGTTTTGAACAAGATTTCATCAAAACTTATTACAAGTCCAGTAAATTCACAACCTGTAGCAGTAAAACTAAATACTAAAAATTCTGAATCGTTAATTTTAGAGTTTTTCATCGAAAATCTTCGACCACTTTCAATGCTTGAAGATAAATTATTCAAAAATTTGTTTCAACCATTACTTGAGGTTGTATGTCCAATAACTAGAGAAAGTGTTGATGGAAAAATCTGCAAATATTTTAATTCGATGAAATGTCGAATACAACAATTTATTTTGACTTCAATCATAAATCTCAGGATTGATTTGCTTTTCGATCGTCGAATAATCATTATGGCAATTAATGCCCAATTATCAACAAATGATAAAGTTTTAACAGTGACATTGTGCATGAACGATTTATCATTTGACATAAGTTTTCGGGATTTAAAACAAAATATTGAAAGTGTAATCAACAGTTACAGTATACAAATAAATCAAATTTTGACTTTGTTAGTCGATGTCGAAAGTCGTAATTTTAACGCTAAAGAACCCGCTGCTGTAGCTTTTAAGGATCGTTTTAATACTGTTTGTGATACAATTTTTCCATCGAATGTAGTTCGAATTATTCCGGTAATTCGAATTATTCAACTTTGTATAGAAAAGGTTATGGAAAATTGGGAATTTTTATTATGTCTGCAAGATTGTCGAAATATGATAAATAGCCATAATACAGAATCTCCTGAAAATAAATCATTGCCGCTAGATATATCTTCTGATTGGGAATCTACACTTATGATGATTGAAAAACTAATGGCATCAAATATCCAAAATTTGACAGTGCAACAAGTTGATTATTTAAATAATGTCCTAAAGGTTTTTCAAACGATTCAGCAAACATTCAACAAACTGAAAAACTCGAAACTGAACTTCAGTGATCAGTACATTATAATAATGGAATTAAAATTAACATTATCACAAAATAAATCAAAACTAGCGAATATTTTTTTAGAAACTTTAAACAAATGGAATGAGTCTACGTTTTCCAAAGAACCACTTTTCATGGCTTCAATTTATTTAGATCCTCGTATACGGATATGTTTAAATGCAACACAAGTCGAATCAGTTAAAAATTATCTAAAAAAAATATACTACGCTGTTTTTAAGAGATTTGGCAAGAATTTGAATAACTATTCCGTTGCTCTTAATTCTAAGACAAGCATAAATCCAGAAAAATCAACATATAGTATCGCTTTCCTCGAGTATCTTGAAACACTTCCACCATCAACTAATCAACTGGAACGTACATTGGATTATGATTTTTCGAAATACGAATACGATATTAGAGAACGTTTGCCAATCGATTATAATCTTATGGAATTTTGGAATACGCAAAATAATTTGTTAGCTGAAATGGCAAGAGTTATAACTGCAATCCCTATAACTCAAAATACATCTGAACGCAATTTAATTGCTCTTAATTACCTGATATCAAATAAAATTACTAGTTTAAGAGAAGTAGAAAATATTTTATTAATTAAGTTCAATTGTCGAACTCCTTATGAATGTAATAATTTAACTTTAAAGTAAAAATTGTAAAATAAATATTTCATTTAATATAATATTGTATAAGATATTTATAAATATATTGTTAAAATATTTGAATTTCAGCGTTCTTTATATTTTTAGTTAGTTATATTCTAGTTGTGGGTTATTAATGCTATTTTGGTGTAGCCGCTACATCCGGCTTAATGGTTAAGAGCGTCTTATCACGCCGTGGTTTCAAATTCGATTTTCGCCGTTAATCGAGATTTTTAACATGCTCCGGACAACATAAATAGCGATTGAGTGTAAGTAAAAAATGTGTTATTAAATTCTAGATATGTACTTTGTTTTTGTCCTTGGAATTGAGATTTATTAAATTCTAGATATGTACTTTGTTTTTGTCCTTGGAAAATTTAAAGCAGGGCTTGGCATACTTAACAGCATTTTTAAATTCGATATATTGATGTACTGAATATTTTTGATGATTAACATTATTTTAAATTTAGTTTAGATTGTTTTAAATCTATTAATTAAAAGACTATTTTATTTTTATATTTTTTTTGCATTTGTGAATTGTATAATTTTATATATTATATAGATTATTTAAATAAATTTAACTACCTACATTATTAAGTTGTTTACTGTTTATATGTACAATTTTATTAAATTAAATTGAAAAACTAACATTTTCTTGACTTTGATGTATTTAGAATTTCGTTCTCACCAAATTGTAAGTTTATGTCGTTTATTTTATGAAACATAAAATTTATTACAAGATAATGAAAATATAACGAAAATCTGTATTATCTAGTTGGGGTTTGAAGGCATCAGCCCCTATCCTCTAACTTTACGACAGCGGCATCTTAAGTATGAAACGTTTAATTTCCATATTAGAATCATTGCGCAGGAGACTACAATGCTAAGGGGCTATTTTATAAATAATACGGTAAACTCTCCCAGTATTAAAGCTTGATTTGGTGTTGAATTGCCGGCAGATGTGTCCATTGCACTATATTTACGATTTGGCCGAGTATAAATTTGAATTATTATCCGGTTCGATCTCTGGATTGTGAATATAAAACTCAACTACTATTATTTTTACATTTTATTTATTTCACACTAAAATTCACGAATAACTCACAATTAATAGCTGTCGCACTTATATTAAATTATAAGTGTTCAAAGTAATTATAATCACGATTATTTCAACACTTTATTATCACTTGATAATAATACTTTTTTGAAAATTCAAAACTGAACTGAACAGTATCTCAAATCTACACCTACTTCCATCAACCGTTTACATGTCTACATTTCTTGGTATTTTGTTCGCTCCGGCCGTTGACCGTAGTTTATTTTTATTTTATTTATGTCTGTAAGCATTTGGTTGCAGGTTAACAATTCAAGTTGCAGGTTCGTCCCGAACAGGATACAAACCTTTTCTTCGCCCTCTAAGCTTTTTTCTATTTAGGCTCCACTTTACATCTCTTGTTTCTAACTCCTTCTCGATCCTCGTAAACCATTGATAAGTCACCTCAAATAACTAATACAGTTCCATTCTAGGCGATACGCCAATTTCCTTGAATTTTTCGTTGACATTTGCCATTAAAGATTGTTGAAACTTTCCTGTTGTTCCAACCCTTGCTTTGGATCAGCCCACATACTCTTCTGTTCACATACTCCACTCTACCAGCTCGCATTTGCTCCTTTTTGCTTTTTTGGCCAGTAGTCATTTTTTTCATCCTTTCTGGGGCGGAAACCATTTTTATTTCGAGACCACCGATCATTTGTTCTTGTTCAGCTCGCACCGTCCTTTAACAGCCATTAATTGCCCCATGTCAAATTCTCCTGATGTTGTTGGAATAGTTTTCCTTACGTCGACATTCTCGTCTTCTACTCTGCTTGTTCCGGTCACTGATGATGTAATGGATTCCGTTTTCGCTCCAACTTGTTTAATTTCGATTGAATCCGGTGCATTCGCAATAAATTTATATTGATCCGGGTCAACAGTTTCAACCATCAAAACAGCTCGAAATCTAAGCTGCAACTTATTTGTGTTGCCGTAGTTGATAGATTTCGCTAACCCATCTTCTTGTTTAATCAGCCACTTTAAAGTCCAATAGTTTCATTTTCAGATGTCACCAATTGTTACGATTAAGCCGAGTACAAATTTAATATTAGTCGGTTCAATTACTGGATTGTGCATATTAAAACTCAAAAACTATACTTACACACTTAAGTTATTCCATAATAAAATTAAAAAATTATTTTTCACAATCTTATCTTGGCTAAATTTACTTTGTTTTATTTAGTTAAGATAAAAACCGAACTACTAGTGTATACTAGCGGTTGGTCGATGGGAAAGCAACTAGTATATTTACTCAATACTTAAACCAAAAACATAGTTTAAACTTTTGCCACCATTAAAATTGGCGTCACTGTTTTAGCACAACCAAACTGTTGACAAATACTAAAACTGTTCCCAAAATTGTTTTCTATATCAGTTTACCATCCATTACGTTTGTCAATTTCATTCGTGTTGCTTTCTAACTAATCAGCCACTAGTAAACCGCTAGTAGTTCGATTCTTGTCTTTGCTAAATTACATACTCGTAACTGCTCTTCACGAGTATATAGAAGTAGTTACGCATAATTTCATCACTGATCTCCAAATTCGTTCGAAAACAAATGTTTTATATGTATTTATTTAAAAATATTTTTATTTCCTTAATAGCAACAGTTTTGACTCACAAAAAAGTTTTGATAAAGATTGTTAACAAACTTTATACTGTCACGAATCACAGATGTCATCTGTGATAATAAAGAAGAAAATTATAGCAGTACAACCAAATGGTTACACATACGAACAAAATAAAAACAAATAATGAAATAGGCGGAGCGAACCGAATACGACGAGAAGAACATTCGCGAAGTGTAGAAATGAAAAATAATGGAATGTTCTACAAGTATTTGCGTCGTATAAATATGTGTAAACATTTCAGTTACGAATCAGTTCAATTTTGAATTTCGAAGTGTTAATATCGGGAAGTGATAAAAAGTGAAAGTAAAGTGTTAAAATAATAGTAGTGATAATTATTGTGTGAAATAATAGTTAAAATAAATATTTGTGAATTATTAGTGTAACTTTGGTGGGAAATAAATGTAATTGAAATTTAATCTTTGCGTGTTTAATATTCACAATCCAGTGATCGAACCGGATAAATAATTTGAATAACCACTCGGCGAAATCGTAACAATTGGTGACAGCGGTGGGATTGTGAATATCCAAGATGAAATTAATGGACTTAAAAGTGGCAGATTTAAAGAAGGAATTGGGGCTACGGAACCTACCAACTGCGGGCAACTGTAATGAGTTGCAGTTAAGACTCCTTACAGCTTTGTTGGATGATAATGTTGACCCAGATCAACATGAGTTTAATTTTGGGGCACCGGATTCAACCGAAAACCAAGCGGTTGAAGTGACAACAGAATCAACGACCAGAGCGGAAGATCAGAATGTCGTCGTTAAAGAAACTACTCCAACAACATCTGGACAATTGTTGGTATATGGGACAATTGTTGGCGGCTATGCAACAAATGCAACTTCAAACGCAACAAATGATAGCCAAGCAAGAGCAAATGATCGGTGGGCTCAAAACTGATTTAACAAGCGGTCAAGAAAGATTGGAGGAGCAGATGCGTGCCGATCAAGAAAGCATGAAAACAGGACAAAAGAGCAACATCAAGCGGTTGGAGCAGCAAGAAAAATGTGTCAACGAGAAGTTTCGAGAGCTTTCCGTAACGTTGAACACAAAAGTCGATACCATCAAAATGGAAATGGATCACAAAATCGACCAACAAATCGAGGTGACAGACCAACGAATAATGAAGATCGAACAAGAGCTAATGGATCTCAAAACCAACGGAAGCGCTCAAATTGCCCGACCAACCAGCTCGATTAAATTGAAGCCACCAACGTTCGATGGAACCACACCATTCAACATCTTCAAACTCCAGTTTGAAATGGCGGCCACAAGGAATGGTTGATGTGAAGAGGATCGGGTGGTAGCATTAATTGTGGCTTTAAAGGGAAGTGCTGCTGAACTACTCCAAATCGTGCCGGAATACGAACGAGAGGATTACGGCAATATCATGTTGGCTCTGGAGCGCAAATACGAAGGTGACCATCGACGGAAACTTCATCGTATGGAGTTGAAGGGACGATGTTAGTGGGTTGGAGAGACGCTCCAGGAGTATGCGGCTGATATAGAGCGGTTAGTGCACCTCGCCCACTACAACATGGCAGGAGAATACACAGGGGGGCTATTATGATATTTTTACGATTTCGGAAAATACGAAATCGTAAAATACGATCCGCGGCGGATATTCCTATTATGAAACTATATTTTTGATCGTAAAATTTAAGACAATGAAGTTTGCCACTTTATGTTATTTTTAAAATAAAAAACAAATATTTTAATTAAATAATAACAAAAAAGTTTGATCCAAATTATAATTTAATTAATTTCGTTTGTTTGTTTGTTTGTTTGTTTGTTTTTATCTCTACTATCTGTTTTGGGGCTCGAGGCACTTCCAACCTTTTTCGCGGTTCGCTTATTTACGTCCTACCTTACGCCATTACCGCCAAATCGAGGACGTACGGCTATAGGTCCGATTTACGTAGAACCATCTGCACATTGCATAGCTCCATGCCAGCCTATAGTACTGACATGGAAGATGGGTCGGCCCATGAATTCTGCACTCCAACAGGGGGTCATAGATGTGTTCATTCACACTAATTAATTTCTATACAATAATTATATAACTTACATTTTGAAATAATTAAATAATCTTTTAATGTTTACAAAAAAATGTGTTTTGTATTTCGTAAATACGATATTCGTCACCTACAGAGCAGTCGTATTTTGACATACGATTTTCGTAAAATACGATTTCGTATTTTCCATTTTGTTTCATAATACGGCGGAATTTACGATCTTCGTATTTTACGAACGAAAAAAAATTTCATAATATGAATATCCGCGGCGGATCGGAAAATACGATTTCGTAAAAATTTCATAATAGCCCCCCAGAGCGGATCAAGATCGACGCTTTCACTGATGGTTTACGGGATCCGGATACGAGACGTGCAGTTGTATTGTCTCCATAAGCATCGTTCGCGGACACCATGGCGTGTGCGCTAACCAACGAGACTGCAAACAACATCATCAAACCAGCAGTCAAGGTACGTCGTGTGGAAGTGGAACCAGCAATCAGTCACAAACAGGGCAATAACATCAAACCAGCAGATAACTGGCGGACAACGAGATTCCGGGATGGAATTAGTAAAATCAGATGTTGGGTTTGTGACAAAATAGGACACATCTCAAGGGAATGCTGGGAGATAAGGTGCAAACGGGCGAGAACACCATCGCCGATGTACCGAAGGCCACCGGAGGAACGAAAAATAATAGCCGAGGAGGAACGCCAAACAACAACAAAGGCGTTAAACGAGTAAGAGTCTGCTTTGAGGAGCAAAAGATGACTCCCACAACCAAATGCTCCATAACCTTCATCCCCATTTCCAGATTGGCAAAAGGTGGTGATAGCTTGATGGTGCAAGGTGAAGTAGAGGGACGATCCAGTTTGATAAAATTGGACACCGGAGCAACGAGAACGATTGTGCGGCCGGATTTTATCACGGATGGAGTTGAGCCTATGGAAGGGTTCAAGTTACAAACGGCGACAGGCGACAGTGCAGCTATCAAAGGAAAGAAGGAGGTGGAATCGGGAACAATGGTTTTCGACATGAAGTTCTGGTTGCGGATATTGTGGATGAGGTCATCCTGGGAATGGACATCATGAAACGAAATGGATTCGTATTGGATTTTGGACGGGCAGCATTGAGCAACAGTAATGTCGAACTGCCTTTGCAACTGAACAGCGGGGAAAAGCCAATCGTAAGGAGGATAAAACTGGATCATCGGACGAAGCGAAAACCACACTCGGAAACGGTTGTTTGTGGGAAATTGGATGGAGGTACTGGAACACGACGAAGTAACGGATTATCAAAGAAAATAGAACATAGATTGGAGGGACCGTACAAGGTCAGAACTAACGACGTGATCTATAGGATCCAAAGAGAAGTACGAGGAAAACCCAAGGTTGTACACCTAGAACGACTGACGTTCTATAGAGGTAGAGGTCTGGATCCTGTTCGGGACGAACAGGTTTGGGCGGAGGGTAGTGTCACGAATCACAGATGTCACCTGTGATAATAAAGAAGAAAATTATAGCAGTAAGGATTACCCTGTAACCAAATGTTTACACATACGAACAAAATAAAAACAAATAATGAAATAGGCGGAGCGAACCGAATACGACGAGAAGAACATTCGCGAAGTGTAGAAATGAAAAATAATCGAATGTTCTACAAGTATTTGTGTCGTATAAATAGGTGTAGACATTTGAGTTACGAATCAGTTCAATTTTGAATTTCGAAGTGTTAATATCGGGAAGTGATAAAAAGCGAAAGTAAAGTGTTAAAATAATAGTAGTGATAATTATTGTGTGAAATAATAGTTAAAATAAATATTTGTGAATTATTAGTGTAACTTTGGTGGGAAATAAATTTAATTGAAATTTAATCTTTGCGAGTTTAATATTCACAATCCAGTGATCGAACCGGATAAATAATTTGAATAACCACTCGGCGAAATCGTAACAATACATACACAATATAATATTGTGACGAATCACAGATGTCACCTGTGATAATTAAAAAGAATCAAAAAATTATAGCAATGTTTTGGGGTTACACTGTAACCAAATGTCCACACATACGAAAAAAATAAATAATCAAATAGGCACACATACGAACAAAATAAATAAACAAAATACGGCGAAACGAATATTCGCGAAGTGTAGAAATGCAAACGGTAATGGAATGTTACACAATTTTACAGTTTTGACTAAAAAACAATTTTTGACAATTTTTTAGGCTCCAATTTACATCTCTTGTTTCCTTTTGGAATGAACTCTCCTGGCTGTCTTCTCCTATTTCGGACTAACTCCGGCGTTATTTCGGACTTTGCACTGCTTTCGTTCTGCAGCCAACCTCCTTCTACATCGCAATCGTTCACGGACTTTCTCCATGGTAACCTTCATACCAAGAGGATACCACCCATTCCTTTTAGACTCTCCCTCAATATCCCCCGATCCCGCAAACACCTCTATTTTCGTTGAATCCAGATCATCATCTTATCCATTCATAAGTTTTTCCACTGTTCACTCTTGTTTCAGGATCCGTTTAGATACCACGTTGAGTCAATCCACTTTGTTCATCGACAGATGTTTCTTCTCACTGGCCTTCATACATTTCTCCCGGTGTAGCGACAACTTTGAACGATGATTTAATCCTTAGGTTTGGTGTCCCATTCGAGTGGCAGCTCGATGTTATTAAAACTTATCATCCCTCGTTCGAAATCCAATAAGAATCCGTATATCTTTATGAAGTCCGTACGCAGGATAACCTAATCCACTATATCCGCCACTAGTACTTCATGCCAAAATTGGTTGTTACCTATTCATATGACTACCTATTCATAGTTGCCTTCTCGCCATTTGCGATTTTTCCCTTAAATTCTTTCATTGGTTGAGTTGTTCCATTCCTTATTACATCGGCTGGCACAATCGTCTTTATTGTTCCCGAATCTAAGGTTATGATACTGAATCTAACGTCTACTTCACCTTTAATCGTCAAGCTGTTTCCACCTCTGGTCAGTTCATGAGCAGTTTTGATTTTACAAAACCTTGATCCTCGTTTCTTCTCTTCGAGTAGTCATTATCTATTGTGCTGATGTTATTTCCTGCTTTTTTGACCGATTGCTAGTTCCAATTATACACGATGATTTTGACTGCTGGTTTGATGATGTTGTTTGCAGTCTCGTTTGTAAGTGCGATGGCTACTGCAAACGTTGATGTTGAAGACAGTACTACCGTACGTCTCTTATCCGGATCCCGTATTCCATCGGTGAAAGCGTCAATTTTGATTCCTCTCTTATATTCTGAAATAGTCCAACTCCATTCGATGTAATTCCGTTATGTAGTCACCTCCATATATTTCAAGAGATCACCGATCATTTGTTCTTGTTCAGCACACACCGTCCTTTGTTCGGTAATCATTTCGGTTTTAAGAACTCTGATCATCTGCTGTGTTTGTAGTTATATAATAGCTTTGTCAAATTGCCCCATGTCGAATTCTCCTGATGTTGTTGAAATGGTTCCGGATGATGTAATGGATTCCGTTGTCGCTCCAACTTGTTTAATTTCGATTGAATCCGGTGCATTCGCAATAAATTTATATTGATCCGGGTCAACAGTTTCAACCATCAAAACAGCTCGAAATCTAAGCTGCAACTTATTTGTGTTGCCCGTAGTTGATAGATTTCGCTAACCCATCTTCTTCTTTAATCAGCCACTTTAAAGTCCAATAGTTTCATTTTCAGATGTCACCAATTGTTATTATTTAGCCAAGTATAAATTTAATATAAGTCGATTCAATTACTGGATTGTGAATAAAAAAATCAGAAACTATAATTTCACACTTAATTTATTCCACGCATTTGCTCCACCAATCTTTCTTGACCGTTTTTTATATCGGTTTTGAGCCCCGCTTTTTATATCGGTTTTACTACACTAATTTTCCACAGTAATGATCACTACAATTATTTTAACACCTCACTTTCATTTTTTATCACTTCCCGATATTAACACTTTAAAATTCCAAATTGAACTGATTCGCAACTCAACTGTCTACACCTATTTATAGGACGTAAATCCTTGTGGAACATTCCATTACCGTTGGTATTTCTACACATCGCGAATATTCTTTTAAACTACTGCTATAATCGATGACTCTTTAATTAAAACAGGTGACATCTGTGATTCGTTACATAACTATAAGGGAAATCATGTCGATATCATGTGCCAAAATGATTTCAGAGAAGATTAAAAGATGACACTAGTAGTATATTTCTATGGTTTATACCATGATAATGGTGTGTTATTAATCATGGTAATTGAGATAGCGCACAATAGGTATCGCTTCTCACCATGGCAAATTTGTTAATTAAACTTCTATTTATGTGATACAATAAGGTTAATCCGAATAGCTGTGTAATATGACATTTTGGTTTTAAAGAAAGAGGTTTGTTTATTTTTCTAATTCATTTATTACAATTTGGTTTAAATTTTAATTTTGTTTGTAGTCAAATACTAAAACTAATTCAAAACTAAACGAGAATATACGTAAACAAATGAAACATTAATTGTTCAGTAGCGGAAGTTTGTGTATCATAAAATATGGAAATCGAATTAAACATTGAAACGAATCCAGTTAGTGCAAATGCTTCAAATGAAAAAATTATTTCAAAACCACAAATCGTAGATAAACAACATAATATGGTAATAAATGGTAATTCTTATGATATTACAACTATTTTGGATTTTTTCGCTAATAAATTATATCCATTGTCTATGTTAAACGAAAGTATGTTTAAATATCTTATACAACCAATTTTACAATCGATTAATGTGGAACTGACCGAACAAAGTGTATTACATCACATTTCAGAAGCATCAATCCAAATTAAAGATGCCATCAAATTACGAATCAAACAGCAAATGTTTTCTTTAAAAATTGATTTAATTGTTGGACCTGAACTCATGATAATGGGTATCCATATTCAACATTTCTTTAACAAGGAAATTCATCTATATACGTTAAGCTTACAACAGATTCAAAGCAACACTACAGATGCCCAAATCAGGATTATAATATTAGAAGTTTTATGCAATTATAAAATTGATATAAATCAAATATTGATAACCACTACAGATTTGAATATTCTAGATGAAAAAAAGCAGAGAGCCGAAGTAGTTCAAGTTGTAAACTTTTTTAAATTAGCCTGCAATGATTTTCTTCATTTTGTTGGATGTACCCGCACTATTCCAGCCATGAGATTAATTCAAAAGTGTATTAAACGGGTGTTAAACAATCCTGAAGTAGAACTACACTTACTACTGTGTCATGATATAATTCAGATAAATAATAATTTAAATATGAAAAATCGCACTGGGTCAAAGATATATTTTGCTGCACAACCACCATTAAATTGTTGGAAAGCGGCTCTTGAAATGGTTAATCATGGTTTAGAATTAAATGCAAGCCAATCTTACAAAAATGAAAAGCAACGCTTTACACCGGATCAAACTGTATTTCTTGAAGATTTTGTAAATATTTTTCAATCAATCCAAAAAATTATGATTAAATTTGAAAATTTTTCGTTTGCTAATAACACGTTCAGTAATCTATACATTATACTGATGGAACTTAAACTGACAGTTAAAAAAATAACAAAAACGAAACTAGGAACAATATTTTTAGATGAATTAGAAAAATCATTTGCATTGATAATGAAAGATCACATATTTTTGTCGTCGATTTATTTGGATCCTCGGATAAGAATTTGTCTAGATAGTAAACAAACGAATATAGTAAAATTGTTATTGATAAATTTAAATAATAAAATGGAAACATTAAAGAACAAACAACGAGGTGCTGCGTGTATGATAACGCCTAAATTACCATCTAAATCATCAACAGAGAAAAATAACTCTCCATTCCAAAAATACCTTGAATCTTTAGAAAAAAATCGATTACAGGAAACTGATCAAAGTCGATTAAATTTCGATTTTTCTCATTACGAATTAGAATGCACCAATCGCATGCCAATGGATACAAATGTTTTTGATTATTGGTGTACAAAAGCCAATAGTTTGACCGATTTAGCCAACGCTATACAAGCCATACCAATTACGCAAGTAACCATGGAAAGGGATTTGATTGCTTATAATTATGTACATAATAATCATGTTATTTTAAGTGAAGTTGAAAATATATTATTGATCAAATTTAACTGTCAGTTTCGATAATCTGAACAACTAATCTACTAGAACTGTTATATAACGTTTATAATATTTTGGACCAACAAATTCAATACCTAATAGACATTATTATAACAAATTCAATAGTAATAAAATTTTTAACAAAATAACTAGTAATTTTTGATTAACAGCGTTTGATTCCGACTATAGTTAATTAAGCACTCCTATCTATATATTCTTTCCATAGTGTTTTAGTTTATTTTGCATTCTACGGACTGTTCTTGTTATTCAAAAGGTTTTAGTCTTTTTGTGTTACTCTCTTGGTTAAGACGTTTTTCTGCTTCAATGATGATGGAGCCTGATATTTTTGAGCACACTTCTTTATTTCCTCTACGACTGTTGTCAATTTCGAGATGTCTATGAAGGTACTCTACGAGTGTACCAAAGGGGCTTTACTATCTGTTTATTGCTGATTTTCGTGCATCTTCATAGTTTATTACCATATTGTCAGACTGACTTGAGCACTTGTTTATAAAGGATAAGGTTATTATGAATGGATAACTTAGTTTCATCCAATTGATTTTAATTGGAGCGAAGAATATTTTTCTAAGTGGTTCTATTGATCTATTAGTGAAATTAATGTGAGTAGACTTCGATTCACTCACTTTAATTTTCCACTTAGCTAGCCAATATTGTTTATTATTTATGGCTATTTGTTGTTTGAATGTGGCTTTAGCGATTGTATCACTATTAACAGCTAGAATTGCAGTGTCATCTGCAAACGAGGTGATATTTGTATTATTCGTCTGCGGTAAGTCGCGCGAAAAAGTACGGCAATTAGACACTTCCCTACGACGTGACTTCTGCTCTAGCTTCCTTTTCCAGGTGACCATTATTTATTCTTATTGGTGGTATGTGTGTAACTGATCTTTTCAAATATTTGGTTGTTTTCCACAATGAGTAATCGCTATCTTTATTGTAGGTGGAGTTTGTAGGTATGAATTTATTGATTTGTTTTTAAATCCTCGTATTCCTCTACGAATTCGATGTGTTAAATTATTTAATCTATTTTTGATAACTTAGTCTTGTGTACGGTGCCAGTATTCCCTTCGGATAGTTCTCTTCGCCATAACTAGTGATTTAATTTCAGTTGGGTAGCATTTTTTTTGGTTTTTTGAATTGGTACTTACCCGCGCTGCTTGTTGTATATGTTTGGTTAGCTTTTCTATCTCCAATTCTCATGTTTTTCTGATGAAAAATGTGTGTTTAAATTATTTTTTAACATTGGATGTTTGTCATTTGTAGTTATTGTATCACTTATTATTATTAAAATAGAGGAGTGGTCAGATGTGGAGTCAAATCTTTCCTGCACTTGTATATAATCAACCGACACTTTTCCTGTTGTAAAGAATTCAATTAGGTCTGATGTTTTATTTTGATCGCCGGGCCAATAAGTTGTTTTACATGTAAAGTTCCAGTTTCAGTTGTATTCAATTGTTCTATGATGGACCTCTTTCCTTTTATTTGTTAGTTAGGGATCAACATCCGTATGTGTAGCATTGAAGTCACGTCCGATTATGCATTTTTCAACTAGTATGTAGGTGGACAATATATTGTGGCTACCACTACTTTATGGTTTCGGGTATTAATTCTAATTCTAGTCTTTTTTCACGGCACTTCCCCCTCGTGCATTATTATGAGGATGTAGGTACTGCTGAGTGAAATTTGGTAGCCATGTAATTTTTATGGCTTGAGTTGTAGGGTGTGTTTCAGATAATAAGCATATATCTGTTTTTTCTAGATCAAGAAATAGATATAGTTTATATATATATATATATATATATATATATATATATGTATGTATATATATTTATATATATATACACATATATATATATATATATATATATATATATATATATATATATATATATATATATATATATATATATATATATATATATATATATATATATATATATATATATATATATATATATATATACAGGGTGGCTGAGACCAAGTGTTACCAAATGAAAACGCTGTAATTTTTTTAATTTTGATTATTTTTTATTGAAATTTCGTGGAATATGTTGAAAACATATTACATTTTATGAAAAACATGTTACTGCTCGATATAACCTCCTTTGGCTCTGATTATTTGATTCAGTCTTCCATAGAAAGCATTGCATGCTGACCGTACGTGGGCTTGCGGAATTTTATTCCATTCTCGAACAAGAGTTGACTTCAATGCATCAACACTTTCGTATTTTTTAGTGGACACCTTACTCTCCAAAATGGACCATATGGAGAAATCCATGGGATTCAAGTCTGGTGAATATGGTGGCCATTCTTTCGATGAAATCAGACGCGGAACTCAATTTTGTAAAAATTGCTGTGTCGCTCGAGCTTTGTGTGACGGTGCCGAGTCCTGTTGGAATGTCCAACGGTTTGTACCAAAGTGCTTACGTGCCCAAGGTAGCAAAGCATCGTTTAGGATCTTTTGGCGGTACATACCTTGGTTTACCTTGACTCCATGTTCGATGAAAACCAGAAGACTTGTGCTCTAACCAAACACGATCATTTTGTTTATTCACATAATGTTGAATGGTGAAAATTTTCTTATCAGAAAAGACAATTTTTGGAATTTCATCACGTTCGGCCAAGGGCTCGTGTTCTTTCAAGCCTTACTTTTTTTGTGCCTCCGCAAGATCTTGAACTTTTTGTATCTTGTAGGGCTTCAAGTGTAGTTCATTTTTCAATATGGTTTGAATGCTGTATCGTGAAACATGTAGACGTGCCGCTAATTGATTGGCACTTTGACGAGGATTTCGTTGGATTCGTTTCTTCAACTTTCGTATCATTTCTTTTGATGTTGCTGTCTTTTTAGGACCGTCTCTGTTGCGTTTAGCGATGCTACCAGTTTTGTTGTATCGAGTTATGGTTCGATACACAAATATTTTATTCAAATGCTGGAGCTGACGAACTATTGCTGTTTGTGAATTTCCACCCAAATACAGTGCAATTACACTATTACGTTTGAATTCCATTACGATTTTTTTATCAAGATATTAATTTAGAACAATTATTTGTGACCACATCATAGAAATATATAATACTATAATAAGTATATATATATAATACTATAATAAGTATATAATAAGTATATTTCTATGGACCACATATAAACAACTAACCAAACTTCAATCTGTCAAAAAATTGACGCGCGAAAAATGACAAATACACAAATGACAGCAGAGTGAAGTTAGTAACATTTGGTCTCAGCCACCCTATATATATATATATATATATATATATATATATATATATATATATATATATATATATATATATATATATATATATATTTTATTTTTTTTTAAATTTAGCTTTAATTGGGTGCAAGGCGGACTTTTAGAAAACCCTAGCTCCTTGTAACTGTCAGAGCTCCTGCACCCAACGCGCGGTCCTTCAAGTAAAGGTTGATAGCTGCCTTAAACTTGTGCATTTTATACTCAAACGGAAACTGTAAACCGGATAACGAATTCCACTTCCTGTGGCCCTATTCTGGTTTTCCCTGGGAATTGGGAATTGGGAAAAAATTATTCTCAATTCCCAACTATAATAATTCCCAATATTTTATTCCCCAATTCCCAAAAGTGTATTCTGGCGTGCTGGGAATTATTTCCCCTCTGTGAAACAAATAGTTTTTAATGTTTGCCACTAGAGTACCTTTTTAATGGTTTTTTCCATGGTGCGCTATGTTATTATATTTGAATATGATTTAAATATTGACGGATGAATAACAAATTTAAAAACAAAACTTTTGAAAAACAATTAAACATTTTTAAGGGTCGGAATTATTTTCTAAATTCACTATTTATTATGATTATTAGTATTTATGAATCAGCTAATTTTTTTTATATTTTAGGGCAGATAAGACCAAATTTAAAAAAATATGTGTTTTTGCTTATAAGAAATAGTAAAAAAAATTAAATTTATACTCTAGTATTATGATTATGAGTATTTTACCATAAGAAATATGAATTCCCAACAATTTTAATGGGGAAAAATAAACGTCAAAACTGTTATAATTGGGAATTATTTTTTCCAAACAAAATATTTTTCCCAATAGCCAGAATACACTTTTGGAAAAAATAATTCCCAACTGTTATAAAAACGTCAAAAATTCCCAATTCCCAATTCCCTGGGAAAACCAGAATAGGGCCACTGGATGTTCGATAAATGAATTCGCGCTTTGCGCCTTCAGTTCGAGGTTTCGGTTGCTTCACCGTAAGCCTAGGCGCATTGAACGATCCTCGTGTTGCCCGTCCTGTGGCCCTATTCTGGTTTTCCCTGGGAATTGGGAATTGGGAAAAAAATTTTCCCAATTCCCAACTATTATAATTCCCAATATTTTATTCCCCAATTCCCAAAAGTGTATTCTGGCGTGCTGGGAATTATTTCCCCTCTGTGAAACACATAGTTTTAAATGTTCGCCACTAGAGTACCTTTTTCATGGTTTTTTTCATGGTGCGCTATGTTATTATTTGAATATGATTTAAATATTGACGGATGAAAAACAAATTTAAAAAAAAATAGGTGGTTTCGCTTTAGAAAAACAATTAAAAATTGTTTATTGTCGGAATTATTTTCTACATTCACTATTTATATATTAGTATTTATGAATGAGCTAATTTTTTTATATTTTAGGGCAGATAAGTCCAAATTTAAAAAATAGGTGTTTTTGCTTTTAAGAAATAATAATTTTTTTTTAAATTTATACTCTAGTATTATGATTATGAGTATTTTACCATAAGAAATATGAATTCCCAACAATTTTAATAGGGAAAAATAAACGTCAAAACTGTTATAATTGGGAATTATTTTTTCCAAACGAAATATTTTTCCCAATAGCCAGAATACACTTTTGGAAAAAATAATTCCCAACTGTTATAAAAACGTCAAAAATTCCCAGTTCCCAATTCCCTGGGAAAACCAGAATAGGGCCACTGGCGTGCTGGGAATTATTTCCCCTCTGTGAAACACATAGTTTTAAATGTTCGCCACTAGAGTACCTTTTTCATGGTTTTTTTCATGGTGCGCTATGTTATTATTTGAATATGATTTAAATATTGACGGATGAAAAACAAATTTAAAAAAAAATAGGTGGTTTCGCTTTAGAAAAACAATTAAAAATTGTTTATTGTCGGAATTATTTTCTACATTCACTATTTATATATTAGTATTTATGAATGAGCTAATTTTTTTATATTTTAGGGCAGATAAGTCCAAATTTAAAAAATAGGTGTTTTTGCTTTTAAGAAATAATAATTTTTTTTTAAATTTATACTCTAGTATTATGATTATGAGTATTTTACCATAAGAAATATGAATTCCCAACAATTTTAATAGGGAAAAATAAACGTCAAAACTGTTATAATTGGGAATTATTTTTTCCAAACGAAATATTTTTCCCAATAGCCAGAATACACTTTTGGAAAAAATAATTCCCAACTGTTATAAAAACGTCAAAAATTCCCAGTTCCCAATTCCCTGGGAAAACCAGAATAGGGCCACTGGCGTAACAGATGGTGGTATATTCTCCGTTAATTCTAAACAAATACCTAAAATATAGAGTTAATTTTGAGGGTTGGCTTACATTTATGGGCCCCTGTACACAGATAATTGGCAGATATATATATATATATACAAATATATATATATGTATATATATATATATATATATATATATATATATATATATATATATATATATATATATATATATATATATATATATATATATATATATATATATATATATATATGTAAATATATATATATATATATATATATATATATATATATATATATATATATATATATATATATAAATATATATATATATATATAAATATATATATAAATATATATATACATATATATATATATATACATATATATATATATATATATATATATATATATATATATATATATATATATATATATACATATATATATATATATATATATATATATATATATATATATATATATATATATATATATATATAAATATACATATATATATATATATATATATATATATATATATATATATATATATATATATATATATATATATATATATGTATATATATATATATATATATATATATATATATATATATATATATATATATATATATATATATATATATATATATATATATATATATTATATGATGCGATAAAATTCATGAATAGTGATTGTGTATCTTATTAACTCTTCTTTTGCATTGATTTTGTATAGGCAAAATCTGTAAAAATAAAAGAATTTTGTCACCACTCCATATGTCGATTACTGAACTTTTACCTTGAGATCCAATCCTTGTATCCCCATTATTATGAATTAGCTCGTATTTTTATTTCTTTTGAATTAAGTATTTTATTTCTTGTATTTTATTGTTGTAGTTGAATTTGATATTTTGCAGGTGATTAAAACTGCGGCAGTTGGAGCGGGAGGTACCGGGGTCGAAGCCCTTTAGTGGCAGGATGCAAAAGGGATATTTCACTATGAGATTACGATCTGGACAGTACAGTGTTGATCGTCGCACTCAGTGGACATGTCTTTACCGCTCGGTGTTTGGTTAATTACATAAAATGAATAATAAAACAGTAAAAATAAGGAAATTTGAAATGAATTTCCACAAAATAAAAAAGTGTTTATTATATAATAAATAAGTTGTTTTAATTGTGAAATTTCAGGTGAGTCTTATGTTATTATATTACATTTTATTATATTATATTCTATTTTGTTTTTGTTTTTCTCCTATTTATATTATATATAACGGTATTATATATTTGGTTTTGTATTTTATATAAAAATAAAACATTACTTCACAATATCCCGTTAAAAACGGTTGCATATGTCGTATGTTTCGTTTTGTTTCATATTTAGCACGATTTTCGATTTTTTCCCCTATATTTTTCGTATTTTGTTATTATGGGGAAGTGTCAAGTCAACATACAGCAGAACTTTGCATACTGTTTTGCAGCAATATCATTTTCATATTTGGGTAAGAGTCTATGAGTTTATATTTTAAGGTTTTACTGTAGTGTAGTTGACTTAATACGATTACTACCACTATCGGGGAAGGGTACAGTGTTGATCGTTTCACAGATCGAACGTGTTTTTTTTGTCTGTGTTGTGTTTTGTTAGTTAAATTTAAATTTATCTAAAAATTGTGGAGAGGCTTCCGTGCGTTCATACGCTTGGATATTTTTGTTATAATACGATTTAAACAGAAACCCGAAACTCCAATAAAATTACTCTTATGATGATAAACCACGCCCCCTTCGAGTTAAAAATACATATTCAACTTTGAGCGGATGTAAATCTTACTAAAATATCCAAGCGTATGAACGCACCACGGTTAATAATAATATGGATGGAATATACACAGATAAGTACCGTTTTGTATAATTTATATTTTTTATTTAATAAATATAATTGATTTTTTTTATACGTTATACGTTATTTATACTTTTTTTTTCTTCTCGTCGTTGATACATCTTGATCTTATATGTTTTTCTTTCTGATCGATGACGTTTTCTTTCCATGTATACGTATGTATGAAATATACAGTTATTTTACATTCTGACCTTCGATCAGTGTCTAAACTCTAAGTTTTTTTAAGTATGGAATTTGATTGCTGTTTAACGTAATTTTGGCCAGTGGCCCTATTCTGGTTTTCCCAGGGAATTGGGAATTGGGAATTTTTGACGTTTTTATAACAGTTGGGAATTATTTTTTCCAAAAGTGCCAAAAGTGTATTCTGGCTATTGGGAAAAATATTTGGTTTGGAAAAAATAATTCCCAATTATAACAGTTTTGACGTTTATTTTTCCCTATTAAAATTGTTGGGAATTCATATTTCTTATGGTAAAATACTCATAATTATAATACTAGAGTATAAATTTAAATTTTTTTTATTATTTCTTATAAGCAAAAACACCTATTTTTTAAATTTGGTCTTATCTGCCCTAATATATAAAAAAAATTAGCTCATTCATAAATACTAATAATCATAATAAATAGTGAATGTTGAAAATAATTCCGACCCTAAAAAATTTTTAATTGTTTTTCAAAAACACCTATTTTTTTTTAAATTTGTTATTTATCCGTCAATATTTAAATCATATTCAAATATAATAACATAGCGCACCATGAAAAAAACCATTAAAAAGGTACTCTAGTGGCGAACATTTAAAACTATTTGTTTCACAGAGGGGAAATAATTCCCAGCACGCCAGAATACACTTTCGGGAATTGGGGAATAAAATATTGGGAATTATTATAGTTGGGAATTGGGAATTTTTTTTCCCAATTCCCAATTCCCAGGGAAAACCAGAATAGGGTCACAGGACCTGTGGCCCTATTCTGGTTTTCCCTGGGAATTGGGAATTGGGAAAAAAAATTCCCAATTCCCAACTATAATAATTCCCAATATTTTATTCCCCAATTCCCAAAAGTGTATTCTGGCGTGCTGGGAATTATTTCCCCTCTTTGAATCACATAGTTTTAAATGTTCGCCACTAGAGTACCTTTTTCATAGTTTTTTCATGGTGCGCTGTGTTATTATGTTTGAATATGATTTAAATATTGACGAATGAATAACAAATTTAAAAAAAAATATGTGTTTTCGCTTTTGAATAACAATTAAACATTTTTTAGGATCGGAATTTATTTCTACATTTTTAAGAAATAATAAAAAAAAATTTAAATTTATACTCTAGTATTATGATTATGAGTATTTTACCATAAGAAATATGAATTCCCAACAATTTTAATAGGGAAAAATAAACGTCAAAACTGTTATAATTGGGAATTATTTTTTCCAAACGAAATATTTTTCCCAATAGCCAGAATACACTTTTGGAAAAAATAATTCCCAACTGTTATAAAAACGTCAAAAATTCCCAATTCCCTGGGAAAACCAGAATAGGGCCACTGGAGGTATATTTCGGTTTTTTGTTGGACAACTGCTTTATTGCGTACGTAACGTGAACGTGTTCAATATTTTTTGATGCTTTATCTGATTGGATCGTGGTGTTTTGCTCAAGTTGGTTTTGAATGGGTGTGTCTGTTGAATAGTTCGGTTAAGGACGACGTGCTGTATTAGTGGATCATCATGCTGTATTTGAGAGCACTGTCAGGCGATGTTTTAGCGGTCTTTGGGTTCACTTTCAATGAACGCGTTGTTGAAATAAAACTTATAAATTCACTGTGATATTTTATTTCGTTATATGAAAAACTTTATACTTCAAAAACTGCACCACTGAATGTTTTACAATTTATTTTAAATTATTCAATGATTGTATCTTAATAAATGATAAGCCGAGATAAATGTGGGAACTGCCCTCTTACTTATTAAGTTTTTTTTACACAATCAAGCGAGTAGCTGCTGTTGTGTTTCGGGAGTAAACTGAGAAATCAGAAAAACTAAAGATAAATGTAGAGAAGTATCATATCGTCATAATCCTTGATAGAGTGATGCGGGTTCTTTGTTGTTAGAGATGTACATACATTCATACCACATGTTTAACTAACCGGACAAGTTTGTGTGAATGATTTGATAGCAACTTTAGGTGTTTTCTATACGGCTACTTGTTTCAGTGGCTTCTTTAATTTCTGTTTAATTTCTGTAAAAGGTTTGCACACGTTACATTTCATAGTTGGCAGTTCCTACAATGGATCGGAAAATACGGGTATTCTAAAAAATCGTGTTGTGACATCTAATCTGGATTACATAGTTATCTGGCTATTGTATATTTACGACATTGGCGATTTGTATTAAATAATTGGCTTTGAAAATTTATCTTTTTTAAATTAATCAAGGTGGTTCATTCGATTAAATACATATGAGATTAACCATCAATTAAACTATTTGCTATTGGTAAAATTTCTAAATAAAATTAAATTTCTTAATGTTAAATAATCTAATTTTTAATAATGATTAAGGTAAGGTAACCGTGTACGTCCCGGTTGCGCATAGATTTAAAAGCTTTGGGTTGGAGGGGGAAGTACCGTGTTCAAATTCCGATAGGAGCAGGATACGAAAAGATATTTTCACAATCGATCGTTTGGGTGGTGCGAATGAACTCATCTAAGACCCTGTTGAGTTTAGAATCCGTGTGCCGTCCCATCTGCCAAATGTCAAACAAACAAAGTGGGATGTTACAATGGGCCAATTGAGTGACGGATAACACAAAAAAAAAGAAAAGGTAACCGTAGGTGCAGAATATAAATAATGAAATTTTGAGGTGGATTTGACTTTGACCTTAGAATTATTAGATTTGTATGTGGCGTGTTTCATCTGATGAAGAACTACCTTCATCTGGTACGAGAGATATGAGAGTGGTGGAGGAAACAGCCATTTTTGCTTCGATAGTAAAAATCATTTATGGTTGATTCGGTGATTCAAATTAGTTAGTCTTGCTATTCTTAGCCAGTTCAACTGATTCAAGCCTTAAGGTATTTCAGTATGTAAATGGTTTGTTATGAATGGTTTTTGTTGTTTTTGAATTGTGAGTTGTTGTTTCACCACAACTCAGAGGTTTGATAAAGGTGGTAAATCCTGTACTAGGTTCATCATATTTATGTCGAATGCCACATGTTTCCTGCATGTACACTGCATGGGTTGGCGGTTTTCAAGCGTACGTCCGACCATCTCGAGATTTTATTAAAATCAAATCATTTGCGAGAGGTGTTTTTAAAACCTGGTTCTAACCAACAGTAAACCATACTTTGTCAACGGGGTTTAATATTTTAATTATTTTTTATATTTATCGAACACTTATTTACAATAAGTGTTCGATAAATATAAAAAATAATTACAATTTTACGATATAGGAATTACATTTCAACCAATTCTTTTCAGTTCAACGATATCCAACGTATCCTCATTTGTTGAAACGCGCGAAAAGAGATATTATCTCAAGCATTGGTTTATCTGGAATAAATAAATGATAGCTATAGTTTTACCTCAATCGAAACAGTATGCAACAACTATTCGAATAGTTTGAAGTTGATATACTAAAATCTTAAATTAATACAAATAAATGCATTAAATTATTATATAGTGAATAGATAAATTAAAGTTCATTTTAAAATTTAAAAAATATTTATAACAAATTATGGCGGTTTCGTTTATATTAGAAAGAGAAAATTGAAAAGAGATAATGGAATCGTACAAAATTATTTAGTTCTTTTCAAATTCGATTCGAATACTATCTATCTAATAGATCTGCAGTGTTACTAGAACTTCTGACTTTCATTGTTAGTCAACTGATTTGCTTGTAAGTTCAGTTTGGTTAATATTAATTTAAAATTTGACTATATTTTATTTACTATCTTTTTTGAAGATTATAGTCACACATTGCTTAGAGGCTGTAAACGGCCCTAACCGCGTCTCAACTGAGACTATTAATACGTATCAGTGTGGTCAGCCAAACGAATGCTTTTACACACAATCGCTTTTTATGTCATCCGGTGCATGTTCAATGTTTGGTCAACGACGAGGTTTGGTTTGAAAACCGTTGCAGTTTTTAATTAGAGGGTTTATCATCACCTCACCGCATAGTGATAGCCACATACAATGGGTACCAACTGAAAAAAAGGGAATTTAAACCAGCGATGAAATTCATTTCTCTTTCCACTCCTTCCACTTCGATATTTTGGAAATAAACAATGTTTAAGAATGAAATCTAAAAACCTGCGTTATCCAAAACGCTGTGAAATCCAAAACCTTCTTTAGATATAGTTATGAGTTAATAATGAATTATATTTTTTATTATTTTTAATATTTTAAATTGTAATACAAATGCCCTGTGGTTGGGGGCATTCGTGTTTCGTAAATATTTCGAACGAAACATGAGACCCATAGAATACCACCACAGTATCCAGAGCTTGTCGTAGGAGGTGACTAAATCTGGTTGGATCGCTGGGCTGACGACCCGCATCCGTAAAAAAGTGAAAATGTTAAAAATGTCAACAAAAATATAAAAATCGGATATCGCCAAAACAACAAAAAAAACGAACCCCCGCTTAAGTACCCGGACACGAGATTGATGATCGGCACGTGGAACGTGCAGTCATTAAGAAAACCTGGCGCGTTGGACGGCCTTATCACATGCATGAAAGAGTATCAGCTGGAACTCGTAGCTCTCCAAGAAACTCGATGGCCTAAAAGTGGAGACCATGTGTCCCAAGGCTATACGTTGCTACACAGTGGAGATGACCTCGGAAATCTTGGGGTTGGATTTCTCATTGGGCCACAGGTAAAAAAGGCTGTCTTGGACTTTCAAGCAGTCGATAATCGAATGTGTAAGCTTCGCTTGCACATGAGATTAGCCAACCTGTCAATTGTCTGTATACATGCGCCCACTGATGTAAGCCAATCCCAGGATAAAGACTCATTTTATAATAATCTGGATAATCTGATGGGCTCTATACCTGAGCACGATGTCAGATTGGTGATTGGCGACTTTAATACTAGAGCTAGCAGAAATCAGACCGACTTATGTAACAATATAGGTCCGTACTCCCGACACGAAACTGCGACCGAGAATGGGGAAAGAATGATGTACTTTGCGATCGCTCATGATCTCAAAGTAGCAAGTACATTCTTTCCTCATAAAAACATCCACTTAGAAACATGGACACATCCACGTAAAACATCCCGAAGCCAAATTGACCATGTGTTGATTTCAAAAGGGCGGGCTCGGGTTGTCCACGACGTGAGATCGTATCGGTCGTCAACAAGACAGTGACCATTTTATGGTTGCTGCAAAGCTACGATGGAAATTTTCGTACAAGTCATGGAGAACAGGAGAATATACAACGCGATTCTCCTGTGAAGGTTTGATAAATGAAGAAACGCAACGAAAATATCAAGATCTTGTCAGCAATAGCATCATGCAATCCAATTACCAATCTGATGATGTGAACAGTGTCTGGGAAGTATTGAAAACCTCGGTTGTCGATGCTGCCCAGCACACTCTCGGTATAGTGAAAACTAAGCCCAAAAATGATTGGTTTGATGAGGAGTGTCGTCTTGCTGTTGAGCAACGAAATATAGCCTATAATAAAGCGCCTATAAGAATTACTCCTCTAGCGGAGGAAATTGTCGGTGACTACCAAGGAGGATTCCGTCCAAATCGGTCAGTCACTGATCAAGATTTTTCGCTGCGGATGATTCTTTCCAAGTACTACGAAACATCTCGCGATGTACACCAGGTATTCCTGGATTTCAAGCAAGCCTATGACTCGATCAATCGAGAGAGGCTATGGTATGCGCTTGAATATTTAGGAATACCGAAAAAATATGTACATCTCTGTAAAATGACAGTAACGCAGTCACAATGCTGTGTAAAAGTTGAGAACAGGCTATCGAGAACTTTTGCAATCACTACTGGTGTTCGACAAGGAGATGCGCTGTCCCCGATACTTTTTAATCTCATGTTGGAATACATCCTTCGTAAAAGTGCAACACCTCAGGACATCTTATTCCGACAATCCAATCAACTTCTTGCTTATGCAGATGATATCTGTGTGATTGGATTAAATGGCAACGGAGTGAAAGAGATACTTGATCCACTGGAACAGTGCTCAGCTTCCGTTGGTCTCAAAATCAACGAGTCAAAAACCAAATATATAATCTCGGGTTTTAGAGACCAAGGCCCAATTGATTTCAGTAGTGGTAACCACACGTTTGAAGGAGTGATGAGATTCAAGTATCTCGGATCTCTCATCACTCACGATAATAGTGTGGGCGAGGATATCAAGGTCCGCCTTGCCGCTGGCAATCGGGCTTTGTATCCTCTACGTCCACTGCTGAAATCAAAATATCTTGCAAATACGGATAAGCTGAAACTGTACAGAGTGTTGATCAGACCCGTTGTCATGTTTGGATGTGAGAGTTGGACCTTGACGGATGAGTACGAAAGATGGCTTCTAACATTCGAGAGAAGAATCATGCGTGTGATATATGGTCCAAAACGCGACATCGATTTCACTTACCGAGTTCTTTTCAATCACGAGATCAGGAGTTTAATGCAAATTCCTGATATCGTGCATGAAATTAAAGGACAGGGAGTACGCTGGCTCGGACATGTTCTGCATGCTGATCCGAACCGAATGATACAGCGAACCTCGAAGGGAGAACCGCCTTTCGGTAGGCGAAGAGGTCGCTGTCGGCAACGATGGCTCCACTTCGTAGAGAGCGATTTAGCATCTTCAAACTGCCTACAACGGGTTGAAGAGTTGGCTCGTGATCGAAACCGATGGAGTCAGATTGTTGACACGGTACGGGCCAATAATGGCCTGTAAAAACCGTAAAAAAAAAAATTACAAATATGTTTTTGATTGAAATAACTCTGTAATTGAATTTTGGATTATTAAAAAAATAAAATTAACCATAATCATTAGATTAATTACCTTAAAGAAACAAATGAATATTTTTCCTGTTTTGAGAATGATTTCGTTTTGGTTATTTCTGCAGGAGATTTTCTGAAGGCCAAACGCGTACCATAAAACCGAATAAGAGGTTTTTATTTATCGATTCGATTCCAGAAAATAAACAAAAATACAGATTCAATTCAACTTTTAGTTTGAGTCGACATTCGTACTCACAACGCCATCACACAAACTTTTGAACTGGCACGGTTCAACACTTTGAACACGACTTGATAAGTGAAGAAGATTTTATTTATTGGATGTATATACAATTATTAATATATATTAGATCTCCTACAATTATAGTAAAGTCATCATTCCTGCTTCTAAAAAGATTCATTGTAGCTGTTTACGTCAATTTTAATACTACTAGTGTCAAATGATAGCACATTTATATTTTTATCAGAAACCACCTTGAATAAAGTTTACTGCAAGCCAATCAATTAAATTTTTCAAAAATGCTTAATCAAAAGTGCTTTGTGTTTGAATTCCAACGCAACGATCGGCTTTTGTTCCATTGCATATCAACTACTTTTAAATGCAGTACCACTAGTTCTTGTAAATGTGTTCTAAAGCAAACATCTAATATAAAATCCATTGTAATATGGCACCCGTTCAAGAGCTGGAGGCGGTTAAAGTGGTCACATTGTATCAGGAAGATTATACACAAGTAGAAATTGCACGAAAATTAGGAATTAATCAGTCTTCGGTTTCACGAATACTTAAGCGGTATCGTGAGACCTTAGAGTATAAAAGAAAGCCCGGACAAGGACGTAAAAGGTGCACAACCGAACATGACGATCGATTTTTAAAAATGAATTCGTTACGAGATCGAAAGCGAACTTCTACTCAACTCAAAAATGAGTTAGGTACTTAGTGCGCGTCAAGTGAATATTAGTGTCAGAACAGTTAGACGAAGATTAAAAGAAGTGAACCTAACCCCAAAACGGCCCGTAAAAGTTCCACGGCTTATTCCCCGCCACAAATCCAGCCGTTTAGAATTTGCCCATACTCATGCAAATTGGGAAACTGATCAATGGGCCACTGTTCTCTTTTCAGATGAGACCAGAATCCAATTATGGAAACCAGATGGACGTAATCTTGTAAACAGAAGAGCTGGAGAACGCTACGCACCGTGTAACATGGTGCAAACTGTAAGCTTTGGTGGAGGTTCAATAATGTTTTGGGGTGGAATCAGTTGGGAGGGCCGTACGGAGCTGGTGGAGATTGGTTTGAGGATGAATGCAGACTGGTATGCTCGGAACATTCTTGGCGATCACGTTTTGCCATATGTGGGCTTCATATAGGTTATGACAGTTTTGTGTTAATGCATGATAACGCTCCAGTCCACGTTGCTGCAACGGTACGACAATATCTCCAAGATATTGGCATTCGTGCACTTAAGTGGCCACCAATAAGTCCTGATCTTAATCCGATTGAACACGTGTGGGACATTCTAGAACGCCGTATTAGAGCTAGAAATCCTGCACCAGATTCGTCAGCAGAGCTGAGAGTTGCAGCGCAAGAAGAGTGGAATCTCATTCCACAAGAAATGATACAAAGCATTCTACTTAGTATGCCCAGAAGGATGGAAGCTGTAATAAGGGCACGGGGGGAAATACTCATTATTAAATTAATCAAATTAAATTGTAATAAAGCTAGTTTTAATCTTTATAAACCGCTTTCAAAAATTTAAAAAAAAATAGTTCAACATTTTGCAATGAAAAATAGCCGCTATAATTCCATAACGCCATAAAAAAAATATGCGTTAATTTTGTCCAGGAGTGTAGTATTTTCCTCAAATAAAGTATATCGGCCAACTTTTAGATCATGTTTATTTGCAAAATCAACATACACACGTCCATCGATCACCCTTGCTTCACAAAAATGATATAATTGTACTCAGAATTATGCGGAATATAAGATTAACAGAACAATCATTTTAAAACACGCGAAGATAATGTCTTTTATAATTTTGATAAACGGTTTCAGTTTGAGTGTAATAAGCACCTTTTTACCTTTAAAACGAAGACTTTCAAACATATATAATTATATTACAATGAACTTTTTTTTTATTAATATACAGTTCAACGCAGTGACGAAATTATCCTATTCCGGGTAGATAATATACATATTTGGTTGAACGTAAAACTTAAATTAAATTCGTTTGTTCGTATCACCTAGTACTCAATAAGTCGAATCTAAATTCGAATCGTTAAAAGTATGCTTAACGACGCCATAATTGAAGTATTCTTAACGACGCCATAGTTACGCTATATAGTGCCTTTAGGTATACCTAAATGGTTTTAATAAAATTGTATTTGAAAGATTAGAAATTGAGTTGTTTGAGTTGCGGGACTATTCTCTAAATATCACAACTAACCATTTTTGCATCCAGGCACCATCTTTAAGGCCAATTGACAGATCTATTTCTCGAAATCAAATTTCGATAACGATAAGTTAGAAGAAGGTTGCGAATGTCGTAAAGTCAAGATTCGAAACAGTGAAGTCCAATCCGAAAGATACAAGTAATGTTCCTTTTGTATAAGCTCTCGATACATTTTCTAATTAAAATGGATTCCGTATGATACTCCATCATATCCGGCGACGAACCAAATATGTGCTTGATCGTTGCAACAACGTTGTGAATAACCTCAGACGTTATCAACACTGGCAAAGACGAAATCACAGTTTCTGAAAGATTTTTGGTCATAAGGGCATCTTTGTGTCAGTCGTGCAGCATACTTCGTGTAAGCACAAAAAAAAACGATCGACATAGGTAAGAATGTACTTATATTATAATCATCGACAAGGTGAAATTTCAAAATTTTGAAGTTCGAACTCTTTTTCGAACGTCTTGACGATTGTGTTGCAGTCGAAATTAGTTTCAACTGTTGATACTCCGTTTTCAGTAATGCAGCATAGACTACAGGCGAGATAATATAATATAATTTGCTCCCCAACTAATGTACACGAGAAAAGATTTTGATGGTAGTGTGAGAGAGTGTGAGTGCAGATTGTTGTTGAATGTTCCGAAGTATTTATGCACTTTTACAATTACTCGACACTCTTGTAGAGAGTAACTGTATTGTGTGTTTATTCCGACAGGAATCATTATGTTTGGAAAGAGCTGTTTCGACTAGATTAGGTCATTTGACCGACATCATATTCCATGTAAAATGTTAAAGACCATATCATCGCAATCAATAAAATTTAATTATAAAATTGACCTGGAACCACAAAAAAATGTACACCTCATCAGTCCATAAATATTTCTTATCATAAAAAAACTTATGCGGTCTAAATAACTATGCGTTAAGATATATCATATAATATAAGCGTTACTAAACCAGCGTTTAGACCAATAAATAATAATGATACATTAGATCAATAAATAATAATGATATCATCGAATAAAATTACGCAAACTTCACAATTTTAGAACATTTGATAGAATGTTCGATGACGAAGATGAATGAAGTGACTACATAAATGATAGGGATCAATTGTTCCACATATGGCAGTCAACCAACCTTGATTCTCCATCAGACCCGGTGCTAGCTAAAACTGCAGGTCGCCTCATATCCAGAGTCTACATATTAGGAACACTGTTCCACCGTAGATTACGGGATTTGGTTAAAGTTAACTCTTTAGGTATAATCCTATAGTTACTAGTAGCCACAGCGAGGAGGTTGTATACATAAGATCATTTAGTGAAAGATACCCCACATATAATCGCATCTCAATAAATGACCAGTTTACAGCATATACAGATAGTCAGTAGGTAGATACTTTACGGAGCCGATTAAGAGACCTAGATTTGCAGGTGGAATATCTTACCATTACGAGTTGTTATTGTGAATTCCGACCTTAGTACTCATATATACCTGGTCTGAAACGAGTGTGAAGTTTGTGCTAAAAATAATAACAAAAAATTACACTGTTAAATCTATTTTTTTCCAATAAGAATTGAAAAAATATACCAAAATTAAAAATTAAGCGATTATTAAAAACTTAAAGTTTGGATAGTTTGAGTGAAGACTCAAACTTGTCTAGGAGGTTTTCAAATTGCCAAATCATTGAACGTGGTATGTTGTAACATATAACCAATTTTGAAGACCATAATTATGTTCTACGATGTTATAAAAATCAGCAAATAAATTGAAACAAAAAAGTCTGTATTGCCGATCCTAGAGATGTCCAAGGGTTTCGACCTATATTTTCGAATACCCTAACTAATTTTCATTTCTTTAGGGAACGGACATTAAATTGTGACGAGATTTGCTATCGATTCCGAAACTTTAAAATTTTGTCAATTTTATTGCATCACAACTTTTTCGCGTTGATCCTAGAGATGTCTAGAGGGTCTGGTTTTGTTTTCATGTGATTTAGCATAATATCATTATATCGAGGTAAGATTATCTTATTATGATGAGAACTACTCAATTTTTCGAATAATTCAAAATTTCGGTTATTTTTTAAAATTGTATATCTCTGATCCTAGAGATGCCCAAGGATATTGACTCACATTGACAGATAGCTTATTGATTTAATGTTCTATGTGCAAAAGTATATTCATTTATGACGAGATTTACTATCATTTCTAGAACCTAGAATTTGAATGAATTTAACCGAATTTTATACGCATTTAGAATTAGTTAAAGATTATTAATTAATAAATTGGGAGGTATTCGAAAATATAGGTCAAATCCCTTGGACATCTCTAGGATCGGAAATACAGACTCAACATTTTTGAATTTCTAAATTCTTCAAAAATCGTAATAAAAGTGATTGAATCTAAATCAAAATCATCACATACATCGAGTTTAAGATACACTATCCGAAAAAGTAGGTCTGAAGCTGTTGACATATCTAGAACTTAAAATATAATAAAAAAAAAGGTTCATCGCTTGAGAAATGAAAATTAGTTAAGGTATTCGAAGATATAGGTCGAAACCCTTGGACATCTCTATAGGATCGGCAATACCGACTTTTTTGTTTTAATTTATTTGCTGATTTTTATATTTTATTTTACATCGTAGAACATAATTATAAATCAAAATTGGTTGTCAAACTGTCTTCAAAATTGGTTATATGTTACAACATACCACGTCTAATGATTTGGCAGTTTGAAAACCTACTAGACAAGTTTGAGCCTTCACTCAAACTATCCAAACTTTCAGTTTTTAATCATCGCTTAATTTTAAATTTTGGTATATTTTTTAATTCTTATTGGAAAAAAATAAATTTAACAGTGTAATTTTTTGTTATTATTTTTAGCACAAACTTCACCAAACAAACTCCAGGCCAGCTTTAAAAATTAAATTAAAAAACATGGAGAGTATTTGCATAGAAATTTCAGAAGAACAACAATAATAACCTCTAACAGTCTTAGATAGTTTATGTGAAAAAGATATATATTCTACTAAAAATTATATTATTTTACTAATCATCTAATAGGAAAATGAGGAGGACTTTCCTTAAAACTTTCAATGTTGTGATGGAATTTGAATAATTGGTGCATATTTTTGGAATATGAGTTTTGAAAAGTCTATTTTGATTCTATGATGAGCATGTTCCAGAATTATGGTATCATTATTGTAATGGTTGGCTGGTACTTAATCTATCATACCATATTAATAAATTAATTGTTTCAGATTCCTGAGCCATTAGTTAATAAATTTTCTTTCAGAGTTTTGTACTTATATTTTAATTAGGTTAGGTATGCAGACCTCAGTTGAAATAAATAATAAAATTAATTAATTAATTAAGTAACAGATTCCTGAGCAACTAACTAATAAATTTATTTTAGAATTTTGTTTTAATTTCAATCAAAATGCAGCAGAGCAGATAGGTGTTACGGACTGGAGAATGCTGATTGCAGATTAGAATTTTGATTGTCTGCTAACAGTAGTTTAGTAACGATTGTAATGTTGTCTGTAACCGGGTCGTTCTTTCCTAACTAACATACTTTCCTGGACCTACCGTTTTATGTAAACGGCTGTAGAAATAGGCCCGGTGTTATCCGGGAATCTTGCCTAGTGCTTGGTCCTACAGTCCTATCAATCAATCAATAAGTAGAGGGAGAAAGTTAATAAACTGAAGGTTTTCACGTGCCATCATTTTTAGGTTACAACTATTTAGATGGAAAATCTGGAATTATAGGGACGCAACTTTATATGCAGCATATGATGAGAAGATCCCAGGATAATTAACCTAAATACTTTATAATTTTTTCAGATACCTGAGCCATAAGCTAAACAATTTTCTTGCAGAGTTCTGTACTTATGTTTTAATTAGGTTTGTTGTGCAGATGGGAGTTGAAACAAATAATAAAATTAATTAATTAAGTAACAGATTCCGGAGCGACTAACTAATAAATTTATTTTAGAATTTTAATTTAGTTTTAATTTCATTCAAAATACAGCAGAGCAGATAATTGTTGCGGACTGGAGAATGCTGATTGGCGATTGCAGACTAGTAGATTAGAATTGTGATTGTCTAATAATAGTAGTTTAGTACCGACTGTCATGGTGTCTGTAACCGGTTCGCTCATTGCTTACTAACATACCTTCCTATCCTTACCTATTGTTTTATGTAAACGGCTGTAGGAATAGGCCCTGCGTTATCCGGGAATCTTGCCTAGCGCTTGGTCCTACAGTCCTATCATCAATCAATCAATAAATGAGATTACGATCTGTGGTGTGAATGAACACAACTATGACCCCCTGTTGGTATGCAGAACTTCTGGCCCGACCCATCTTCCATGTCAGCACCATATAGGCAGGCATGGAGCTATGCAATGTGCAGAAGGTTAGGAAAATCGGACCTATAGCCGTACGTCCTCGATTTGGCTGTAATGGCGTAAAAGCAAGGACGTAAATAAGCGAACCGCGAACAAGTAGGGAGTGCCTTGAGCCCCAAAACATATTAGAGATTAAAGAAAAAAAAGATATTTTGCGAATTAATTTGTATATGTTTCACTGATAAATATTATTTCAATTTTCTCGTTCAAGTTACTCTTTATATTGTTTGGACCTTCTTATGTTTATTTGACATGCGTTTATTTTTGATATCCTGTTATTATTTTTTTGATTGTTTTTTGTCATATTATTTAGTCCATTTCTATTAATTAATAAAACAATTTTGATTTTTGTTTTGTATAATACTCCTTATCGAAATCGATCTTTACGAAATAAATTCATAAAAATCGCCGCTATATAATACATACAAAAAAAATTGTTTTCTTAAAGCAAGGGGCGAAATTACACAAAAAGTCTTAATAATGGAAATCCATTTATCCATAAATTCTATTAATTGATCCAAATTTGATCAATTTTTTTGTTATCATTGATTTTTTTTTGATTTTTCAATTCTTCACATATGATGCTATTAGTTGTGTGAATAATATTAATTACACTTAGTATTATTATTATAGGTTTCGGGATAAAATACGAGACTCTTCGGGTTACTTCATATATTGCAATATTTTACGGAATACGGAAGTATTCTTGTCCTAAATGTAACCTTTATGGCTTGAGTGGGTTTAAATTTTTCTTCCTTTTACTTTATTATTTCCATATTGGTTAACTGCAATTACTGTTCCGAAATTGAGAGAATTAGTTTATCTTCAATTTCCAAATCAAATATTCCTATTTTTCAATGATTATATAAGATGAACGTCGCCGCTTGCAGCTTAATGGTTAAGAGAGTTTCTCATCACGCCGAGGTCTCTTGAGTTCGATTCTCGCTGTTGACCAATAATTAAAATGAACAACTACAAATATGTACACTAATCGTTATAAATGGTTCCGTAACGTCTCAGTTGAGAAACGGTAATTAAAGACCGTTTACCGGCCCCTTTCTAAGCCATATTATGGTATATAATATATATTATATTACCTATATAATATGAACCATATCGCATGGCAAATATTTCTAAGCCATAGATTATTATATGAATATTTATTATTTTTATATGAATCATTTTTGTTATATTCCTTATCAGTTTCCTTTATTCGTTTCTTTTTCATTTGTTATTTCTTGTCATTTGTTATTTCTTGCATAAGGGATTATGCCTTGTCCTCTTGATTTTCTTTCGTTCTTTATCTGTCATTTTTATTTTTTCTTTAATTCATTTTTTATTTAAATATTTTTATTTTTTTGATTGTTATAAATATTTTCCATCTATTTAGATGTTAGTTTAAATATTTTCAATAATTTCATTCCGCTTATTTTTCTTGAAAATTTTACTTTATGCTATGCGATTACTGTTTCAATATGCTTAGACGCTGACGCGTCTGCAATTAAAATCTACCACTTCTCGTTTTATTTAATTATTTCAAATTAAACCAAATGAAATATACATTTTTGAATTATATTAAAATCGTTATTATAATTAAATTTTTATTAAAGTGATTTTCAAATTCAACGCTTGAATATATATTTGTGGCTGACTCCTGGCGAACCACATACAATATTTGTTTTATTTTTATTTCAATTTATATTTATTAACAATAAGTTTTAACAATAATTATAATTTTTATAAGTTTTAACAATAATTATAATTTTTATAAGTTTTAACAATAATTATAATTTTAATAACGAGATTTTATTATTTTATTAAATGTTATTTTCGTGTTGTGTGCGACTCGTGTGAAACTTAGTGAAAAACTAAAAACATAAATCGTGTTACGCGATAACTTGATTAAATAATTTCTTTTCTTGTGGTCAGCGCACACGTATGTGATTGAAAAGCAATACGATTTAAAAGTAGTGAATCACTAGTAGTTATTTACAATTTAAAAGTAAGTGTACGTTTTTGACAATTCTACTTTTTAACAAATAATGGGAATTGATCATCGTTCCCATAGTACTCCCCCTCTAGTGTTTAACGAAAATTTATTCTATAAAACATAATCTCGAAGGCGTTCCGGAAAGTGGACTTTCCTTCCTGATTTGGTTGCTTTTGTCTTAAAATCAACCGTAGTGCTTGGAAGTGTCTTAGCAGAAGAATATTTCTCAGTATGACCATTACTGGGAACTATTTGTTCTCGGTAATCGGAGCAAGGATCATCAGAGTTTTCTAATAAAAAAGCAGGTTTTAACCTGTCAATTGAAATATTGACATCCCTACTTTTAATTCGAATTTTAAAATTTTTTTCATTACGCTCCAAAACTAAATATGGTCCTTCATATGGCGTTTGAAAAGGAGTTCGGACAGCGTCAGTCCTTACAAATACATGTGTGCATTTATTTAAGGTATCATGCACAAAAATGACAGATTTGTTGTGGTGAGATGTTTGTCTTGGTTGTAAGCTATTCATATTGTTTCTTAACTGCGCAACGAAGTCAGTTTCGTGAATTGGATTTGTTGTTGGATTTAAGAACTCTCCAGGTAATCTAATAGTAGTGCCGTATACTAACTCGGAGGTAGTTGCTCCTATATCTGGTTTTAAAGCTGCGCGCATTCCTAAAAGAATTGTTGATAGGTATTCAACCCATTTTTCGTTTTTTTCACAGCTACACTTGAGTGCAGCTTTTAGGTCGCGATGCCAGCGTTCGATAATACCATTGGCTGAAGGATGGTAAGGTGACGATCTACTTCGTTTGATTCCTAATATTTTTCCCAACTCGGTAAATATTATTGACTCGAATTGACGTCCTTGGTCAGTTGTTATATAGCTGGGAACACCGAAACGACATATCCAATTAGAATAAATAGCCCGTGCTACGGTTTCCGCAGTAATGTCTGCTACTGGTATTGCCTCAGTCCATCTAGTAAATCTATCAATGCAAGTAACGCAGTAAGTATAACCCTGTGATGGCGGTAATGGTCCAATAATGTCGACATTAATATGATCGAAACGGTCTTTTGGTAGTTCGTACTTACCAATCAGACTTTGTGTATGACGGGATACCTTAGATTTTTGGCATTGAACACAACAACGGGCCCAAACTGCACAGTCTTTCTTAATTGACGGCCAAACATATCTAGCACGTACGAGTTCTGTCTATGCCTTGATCCCTGGATGAGCTAACTTATGAAAATGATCAAAAATTGATTTTCGGAGTTCTTGTGGAACATAAGGTCGAATTTGATTGTCTATAATGTCGCAAAATATTGGAGTATTACTAGTTGGAAAAATAATCGACTTTAATCGCAAAGGGTTACTACCGTCATGATTTTCTATTAGGTTCTTTAATTCACTATCTTCTTGTTGTTTTTTACCAAGATTATCTAAGTCGAGAAAACTAGGAATCGAAATGGTTTCTATGCGTGACATTGTATCTGCTACAATATTCTCCTTCCCTGAAATGTGGTGTATATCTGTAGAGAATTGGCTTATGTAGTCTAGATGCCTTAATTGTCTTGGAGATGCTTTCTCCGGTTTTTGACGAAAGGCGAAGGTTAGCGGTTTATGATCAGTATATATGATGAAATTTCGCCCTTCTAACATATACTGGAAATATTTAATAGCAGAGTATACAGCTAATAGTTCTCTATCATACGCGCTATATTTTGTCTGTGCTAGTGAAAGTTTTTTGAATAGAAACTTAGAGGTTGCCACTCGTTATTCAACAACTGTTGAACTACAGCACCCATCGCGTAATCTGATGCATCGACCATTAATGCAATGACACTTTCCGATGATGGATGTGCTAAAATCGCAGCGTCAGCTAAAGATTGTTTACAATCCTCAAATGCTTTCCGTGTTTCTGGTGTCCAATTTATTATTGATTTGTCATTTTTCTTATTGCCTTTAACATATGCAAGTAATGGAGTTTGCAATTTTGCAGCATTTGGAATAAATCTTCTGTAAAAATTGGACATGGCTAAAAATCTCCGTAAGCCCCTTACTTCGGAAGGTTCTGGAAATTCCATAATAGCTCTTACTTTATCTGGTAGAGGTTGTGTTCCTCTTTCAGAAACTAAGTGACCGACAAATTTTACTTCACTTTTTCCAAAAACACACTTTGACATATTTATTATTATTTCATATTTTTTAAGTCTATCGAATACGAGTCTGAGATGTTGAGTTTCATTAACTGATGCTATTAAAAGATCATCAATGTATGGATATACGAAATCTAATCCTTCAAGAACGGCATGAATAAATCTTTGAAAAGTTTGTGCAGCGTTACACAAACCAAATGTCATTCTTGGAAACTCAAATAAACCGAATGGAGTCATTATATTGCAGTCTTTTCGATATCGTTTTCCTCGACTGGAATTTGGTGGTACGCTTTTATGAGATCGATCGTAGAAAAGATGGTTTTACCCTGTAAACTGTGTGCTATATCCTGTATATGCGGGATCGGATAGCGATCAGGCACAGTATTAGCGTTTAATCGGCGATATTCGCCACAAGGTCGCCATTCACCGTTCTCTTTCATGACGAGATGAAGAGGACTTGCCCACGGACTTTTTGATGGACGGCAAATTCCTCTCTTCATCATTTGTTCAAACTCCTTTTTAGCGATTTTCAATTTGTCTGGTGTCAATCGACGAGCTTTAGAAAAAATAGGAGGTCCTTTCGTTTCTATATGATGTGTAACTTTGTGACTAGTGGAACTAAATTCTAATATCGGACGTGTTATGTCTTTGTATTCCAATAGCAACTCAAAATAGGGTGACTCGATCTTTCCGACTGAAGTTAATCTGACATTTTGATCGACGGTACAACAAATTTTTCCAATCGATTCTATATGTGTTGACGTATCAATTAATCGCTTTCGTTTCATGTCGACTAAGATTCCATAATGACCCAAAAAATCAGCGCCCAAAATAGGCCTTTGTACTGCGGCCACTATGAAATCCCATAAAAACGATCTACGTAGACCGATATCTAATTCGAGTGTTTTAGATCCATATGTTTCGATAGCAGTACCATTTGCGGCGTATAAAGTATATCCATTATTTTTTTCGTATTTTACATTATGTTGTGGTGGAATGACGGAAACGTCGGCACCGGTATCGACTAAATAATTTAAATTTGTTGACTTGTCATGAATTATGAGGCGACTATATTTTACTTCTAGATCACTTGTCGCCAAGAGTGATCGCTTTTCTAATTTTTTTGGTCGGTATCAAAATTTCATGGATCGCGACATTTTGTCGCCCTATTTTTGTATTTACGGTGATACCAGCAAATACCATTATTGAAACTCGATCCGGATGAAGAACGAAAACGACCATTTGATTTGATCGAGTTCGATCTAATTGAATTTCATCGATTCGTTTTGATAGTGCATCAATTTTGTTCATCATTTGTTTAAAATGTTCGTCCTCTTCTTTCTCTTTTACACGTTCTACGTTGTTAATAGAATTCGTCGAAACTTCGTTAATTTTGTCGGCCATCGTAGCTAATTTGTCAAGATTATCATCGCTAACTGTCAAAATGGTTTGTATATGTGTTGGCAATCTTTGTAACCACAAAGATTTTAGTAGATCATTACCGATATTTGGTCCCGCAAGAGATTTCATCTCTCGGAGAAAATGTGATGGGCGTTTATCACCTAAATACTTGTCGTGGAGTAATTTTTTTAATCGTGTTTCCTCTGAAACACAAAAATGTTCCATTAAACGTTTTTTTAAAGTTTGATATTTGTCATTGTCGGGTGGATTTAAAATTATTTCATTCACATGACATAGTATACTACTTTCTATAGAAGAAATGGCAGTATAAAATTTTGTTTCATCACTCGTTATGCCACTGGTTTTAAATTGGGCTTCTATTTGACAAAACCACAGTTCTGGATCGGGTTTCCAAAATGGCGGAATTTTAACTGAAACACGTGAAATTTCCGGTCTATTTTCTTCGTTAGCCATTTTGTTTGATTATATTTAAGACACTTCACAACGTGTACACCACCGAAACGAAATACTTCTAAGATTTAACTTTAACGACAACTGATAAATACGTATGTACGAAATAGTACACTATTCTCACTGATAAATTCAGCTGTACGATTCGCACTCGCAACGAAAAAAACATTCAACAAAATTTGACAATAGGTTTAAAAAAAATTTAATAATTTTAACAAAAATGAACTATTTGAATATTAATTCAAAAATTAAAATGATTTGAAATATTAAATTAATACCTTTATATTATAATTGACGTTCGTTTTATTGAAAAACGCAGCACAATGGAATGTTCTCGATCCGTAACTGTTGAATAGTTGTTTTCCGTTGTTTTTTGAAAAATTGTTTTCCGTTGTTGATGAAAAAATGTTTCTGTTGTTGTTGAAAAAATGTTTTCCGTTGTTGTTGAAAAAATGTCTTCCGTTGATATCTTATATTCCGAAGACGATAATGATTTGTTACATTATATTCCGAAGACGATGATGATTTGTTACATTATATTCCGACGACGATGAAGCTTTTTTGTTTAATGTGATGACAAAAATTATAAAATTAACGTATCGTGTAGCTCTAAATTTCGTTATAGAATATGGCGCGGCTACCACGTTGAATTACTGCTGTAAATTACTTAATATGTCTCCTTTTTTTAGCATACGAAGTTTTAATATTTAATTATGATTTTTTATAATTAATCGTCGTTTCACTGTTAACAGTCGTCACTATAATTATAATCACGTCGGGGTCACCATTTATGTGGCTGACTCCTGGCGAACCACATAAAATATTTGTTTTATTTTTATTTCAATTTATATTTATTAACAATAAGTTTTAACAATAATTATAATTTTTATAAGTTTTAACAATAATTATAATTTTAATAACGAGATTTTATTATTTTATTAAATGTTATTTTCGTGTTGTGTGCGACTCGTGTGAAACTTAGTGAAAAACTAAAAACATAAATCGTGTTACGCGATAACTTGATTAAATAATTTCTTTTCTTGTGGTCAGCGCACACGTATGTGATTGAAAAGCAATACGATTTAAAAGTAGTGAATCACTAGTAGTTATTTACAATTTAAAAGTAAGTGTACTTTTTTGACAATTCTACTTTTTAACAAATAATGGGAATTGATCATCGTTCCCATATATTATTTCAAAATACAAAAAAAAATTATAAATTTATCGTCTATTCAATTTAAAACATCCCTGAACGACTGAAGTGAAAAGACTTATTTTATAATTATTCACAAATATGACTACGTGCAGAAAAATAAAACAGGTCTTATTTCACAGCCACTGGCTTAGTAGGTGGCTGTCAAATAATATTTTAAGCTTGAAATGTAAAGTTTCGTCGCATCATTTCGTTAAATGACAGTAACGTATGAAATTCATAGATAGCAGTTTAGCACGCATCAAGTTAACAACGAAATAAGAATGAAATAAACGTCCTTTTTATTCAATACAGTGGTGGTATAAAATAATTTTGTGGGTTTAAATATATTAAAAATTATATATTTGAAATATAAAAAAACCAAGTGAAATATTTACGAAACAGTACAATTTCTCACTTTTGAAGGTTCAATTAGTAATGGTTTGGTGCCCAACACACCGACCATATCAGTATTTAGCTATGGATAGTGCAGATCACTATTGAGTAATATAACCTGAGTGATCAGAATATATCACGTTTTGGCCTTTCTTCCATGTCAGTATTTTAAGTTGATATAAAGCTATAACCTGTAGCATAGAATTGGCAAAAACTTACGACAATAGAATGAGACTACGAAAAAAATTTGATCGCTTCCGTCTTAAAATTGCGTCCGTATATTAAAACTATGACAAATTCGAAACAGAATTGTTAGTTAATACAATAAGGTATGATCGCAAAATAAACTGCAAAAATTAAATTTTATTTATATGTAGTTACATGAAATAAATCATTTCAGGATCAAGAAGTTTTGGAACCCTAATCTTCATCTTCTTCATCATCTCGATCATCACTACTTGTTTGTTCACCATAACTTTTAGCCATAGTGTATAATTTATCGTCGGGTTCAAGAATTACATTATAACCGTTAGTCATTTCGCCTACCCAGCTTAGTTCAAGTAAAAAGTCTTTATCCCGGGTTGAGTCGTGAATTTCATAAATACTGCAAAGAAAAAGGAATTGCTATATAATGCGATGGCTATAAATATTTAATTAAACTTACATTTTTGCAGCTTCTTTTAATAAATCATTTGCCGTTTTTAGATAAATACTTCCGTCAACTTTAATTTCAATCAATGATTCAATGTTATTTTTGGCCGTTTGCTTAGCTTTGCCAATTGCACACCCATAATAACCACATGATAATCCTGAAGGTTCAATCATATAGAGTTCAGCCCCATCTTGGTGTGACCATGATGAAAGCATAACTGAAGCACCAAATGGTCGAACAGCACTGAACAATGTATATGCATGCATATAACTGGCTAAACGGTCATTGAGTAATTTAATCGGAATTCTTTTATTGAATAGAATACGATAGTTTGACGCTTCTTGTCTGGCTACATCAACTAATGCACGACCATCAGACATCACGCCAGCAAATGTCTAAAAAATGATAATTACAGCAAATTTAATTCTAATTTATTTTTAATGTTACTAAAGCTTACCAAACCAATTCCATCATCAATAGTGAAAATTCTTGTACATGAATTTAATTCGTATAATTTTGACTGCACGATTTTTTCAACAGCAAACACAACGCCATCCTTACCACGCAAAGCTATCGCTGTGCCACTATTTTCAACAGCTTTTGCAGCATAATCGACTTGAAACACACGACCATCGGGAGAAAATTGAGACGCTGACAAATCATACTACAAATAATAAACATAACCTTATTTCCACTTATCTACATTTTTTATTATTTTGAATTTACTTACACCGGTTCCAATTGAACTCATTTTTGTAAATTGTTTTGAATATGTTAAGTTTTATAGTTATTTAATTAAATGATTTTTATTTCTCAATAATGACCATACAATATAATATGCGATGAAACAACAAAATGACTTGACATTTATTATTTAAAGAAATATAACGAAGTTTGACGCGCTTATAACGTCGGGCAGCCATTTTACATTGTGCCATTTTACACTAGCACTCTTGCGTGTGACTCAACCCGGGTTTTTCCTCGTCTATTTCTTCGTTTGTCTATAAACTAATTTTGGAGTGGGGATTTCTCGATGCACAACTATCGACAAAAATTATTTTGCACTCTTGTGAGTTTCGCACTAATACATACAAAAAGCAATAAAAATATTTTATGAGGTTCAACATTTTTTTATTGTTTTCGACTCAACATTTACATTTTGCATTTTGAAGAGTGAAGATAAAATAGAAAAATATTTAATGACGATTTTTGTTTTACAGATGAGGAAATTTATTACAGATGACGATTTTTTTACAGAAAATAAATATAAAATATATTGATTCGTAAAAAATATAATTTTTGTATGTTAGTTTGATAAATTGTAATTTATTTTTATATTTATTTATATAAATTGTAATTTATTTATTTATTATTGTAATGGAATTCATTGATCTATTATAATATTTTTTATTAATAATAAAATATTATACATATATTGATGACGTTTCTAAAAATGGTAAAACGCTGGATATAAAAAATATACATGTTCCTGTAAAAATGAAAAAAAAATCGTGCTAAAATTTTTTTTTCTTCATTTGGTTATATGATGTTCGCTCGACCAAGTATTCATTGATAATGAAATATTTTTCACACACACATATAGACAAATATGAAAAAAAAACTCTGCTGCACGAAAAAGCGAAATTGACGCGAGAGTGCCAGTGTAAAATAGCACATTGGTAGTGTTTACACGTAGCTCTTCGTCTATAAACTATTTTTGGAGTAGGAATTTTTGTGTGCAATTTTTCAACAATTTTTTTCTGTGCCTCGCAATTTGAGACACACCAATACTACGATAAAGTAATAAAAAAAATTTTTAGGGTCGGATTTTTTTTTCATATTCCGCTATTTCATTTGTATTATGACTTGATGGATGAAGACCAAATCTAAAAATAATCCTCTAACTCGGAATCGCACGGGACCCAAAATATTTTCGAATTAAACAGTATCAAACTACATACAACATAATCAATTTTCTTTAACAATATAATAAGTTATATTTCAGTACATACATACATATATGCATGTTATGTGGTTAATGGTTATACATAACTAAAAACTCACATATTATGTTTGAACAATTCAGTCATTCGTGTAATTAAATAATAAAGTCGCACATAATTAAACTATGTTCATATGTATAGTACGTTTAACGTACGATTAATTAAAATATTGCAATATCGATGCCTGCGTTTGCTTTCGCGCCATTTCTTTGCCTTGCACATATGAAGCTTTTAATTTTGATACTGTATCATAGAATTCATTTTCTGCGGATTGTCGCCCATAAATTTCAAGAGTTTTAAACGCTTGTGGAACTTCTCTATTCCCAACCTCAGCACCTAGATCGATAGAATTATGCTCGGTTGTGGTATTATCATCGATAGTAATGAAATCCGAAGCACTGCAAATCGCCGACCCAAATGTAGACTGTATTAAATTTTGAATCTATTGTTCCACCTGTAGTGATTTCTTCATCGGCAGACTCAGAGTTTGATGGTTCCTCCGCTGCAAAGACGAAACCAACATTGAGAAAACATTTTGTAACAGTGTTGACCGAAATTTGTTATCAATTTTTAACAACTGAATAGAATCAAGAATTGTTATTCGCTTAGCTAGCGTAGAAACACTGTTGCAGCTTTCCATTTGTACAAGCAAATGTTGTAGCATAAGCTTTCCATTTGTACAAGCAAATGTTGTAGCATAAGCTTTCTATACCTCATAAAATATTTTGAATACTTTTTGTATGTTAGTGCGAAACTCAGAAGAAGCAAAAATAATTTTTGTTGATAGTTGTGCATCCCTACTCCAAAATTAGTTTATAGACAAAAGAAGAAAGAGACAAGGAAAAAACCGGTTAGCATCAGATGCGAGAGTACCAATGTAAAATGGCTGCTCCTCGGATGAAACAAAATATTTTACAGCGAAAATCACTTTTCAAACCAAACTTTTGCTTCAAATTTCTTTTATTTTATATAACCTTTTGAGTTTGAATTAATTTGTTTTATATGGTGAAAAATATTGAATTTAAGAAATTATTCAAAACAATTATCAAATAATGTCTATTTAATTGAGCATTTTGAAAAAAATCTAAATATATTGTTATGAAGTTATCTATGAAGCGTACGCAATGCGTTCCACACTTGACATTAGCAATTCACAGTTGCACAGAGTATTTATTTGTTAATTTAAAATTCAATTTGATTATTTTTCTAATATGTGTTGTTCTGCACAGTTGTATTGTGTAAGAGAAGGTTTTAACTTTTTCGTTTGTTAGCACACTCTAAGATTATTATTTCCTTTCACGATCATAATCACGTAAGAAATAAATCAAGCAGGCTCATTATAGACACACATTTGAAAAGACGTTGTGAATACGTATGAAAGAATATTTACCAATAAAAATACTATATTTTGTTACAGCATATGTATGCAGATAGTCGGGCTTGTAGTAAAGGAGGATTTGTGCAGAATAGTTAAATAAATTGTTGTGTTTAAAAAATTAATTCATATAAAGAGCATATAGATATTTTTATATAGATTTTTATATAAAATATCATAGATTAATAAATTAAACCATGGAATCTGCACATTATTATTTTATTACATTCAAATGTAACCGAATAGCTTTATAGTACTTGTCTATGCTAAAACTACACCTGTGAATTTTTTGTAACTAAAACATATACATAAACTAAATTGGTTCTAATATGGGTTAAAAATGATTGATTTATTAGTTATTAAATGTATTACAAAACTACAGGTGGGTTGTGCATTTGCAAAATTAAATATAAATGATTTATTGGTACGATTTCGCCGAGTTCAATTTCAATTATTTTCGGTTCGATTACTCGATTGTTATATCTCAAAACTGTATACATATAAATACACAAATTTTGATAATTTTATAAAATTAATTCATCACTATTAACTAAACACTTTATTATCCCTTGTATATATCATTAGCTTCATAAATGTCTTCGCCTGCAGGTCCGCGTTCGTTCTGCGACCTAGGTGTGATGGGTAGATGGGCCGGTTTAAGGCGTTACGCGATCCGTGCCAACAAACTACCAGGCTGGGGCCCATTTAAAAAAGCCCAGTCGCAAACGGAGCCCTCTGGATACCTAAGTAGCTTTACCTGCGTATACGGATCTCTGCGCAGGTGGACCAATTTTTCTCCGTCAATCGTGAGAACATTGTGAGTAAAATCAAACAAAATCGAGACCGGCACTCTCCAAAGGCCGGAACAACAACAGAAAGCTCAAACCGTAAAGGTGGGGATATCTCAAACATATCAGAGGGAAGCAAAGCTTCTGGGCACCAAAGCCAGGAACTAGCGGAACTAAGGGTAAATCTAGCGCTGCTGAAGGTGGATCGACTAACGCCCCTCCATCAAAGCGAATAGACGCGCGGTGTTCAGAATTTTGACTAGATGGGCTGCAACCCCTGAAGGGCAGCTCACAGCTGAAGAAATGGAATCCATGGGATGGGCCAAGAAGACGGTCGGCTGTGACCGCTCGGAGAGGGACCATGTGCCGAAAAGACAGCGGTCTCAGGATGAGCTGGAATCTGTCGACACAAGACGGGCCAAACTACAAACGAAATAATAAACTCCTCACAAGGTTATGGCGAAACATAAATCTTTCAGCGACATTGTGAAGGAGCGTGTTTTGGTGCTAGCCGTCATTGACAGGAGTCATGAAGACGGGAGCATCACCATGGAAAAATGGAGTTTGGTGTATAATGCACTAAACTCCGTTTTTCTTAAGATCCTAGGGGAAAATTCAGGAGTGACTTCCTCCATTCTGCAGAGATGCGGGATGGTTTCAGGGGCGCATTAAATTAACAGCGTACTCGGATGCCAGATCAGTCGATCTGTATAAGAAGGCTATAGCGGAGGTAGGGGTGGTGTGGCAAGGCCGCGAATCTGGCGGCTGTAAGCAGAGAAGTGATTCCTAGCAGGCCAAGTGCGCGCGTCTGGTTACTTACCAACTGGCAAGCCCAGAAAAAATCCTGGAGATAATCAGGATCAGCAAACCTAATCTTCCGACAGGGAATTGGATGATTATGAGACAAGCGGATGCAAAGGAAAGCTCCAGATTATCTACAATGGTAATTAAAAAGGAGTTCCTGGCTCTTCTTGCCTAGACTAAGGGAGTAATTGACTTCGGTTTCGGGTCGATTACTTTCAGAGTCTATAAAAAAGACGAGGCTGAAACGCACATAGAGGAACTTGGGGAAGACGGCAACCCGTCCACAACCCGACCATGGAGGAACTGAATTGCATAGTGGACACAATAACGAGTGCCTACAATCGGTCCTTGAACGCTGCTTGCCCATTAGTTAAGCCCAGGGATAAGCAAAACCCGGCATGGTTGTCCAAAGAACTGGGGACTTACCAAAAGGCGTGTAGGTTAGCCTTTAATATAGCCAAAAGTACAGAAAGGCTCAAGACTGAGATTTCTATTAGGAGGACCTCAAAGTATACAAAAATGAATTGTGGAGTGCACAAAGGAGGTCATGGAGGCTCTTCTGTGATAAAATGGAGGAAGTCTCGGAAACCTCTCATCTTAGGAAGATACTGTATAATAATATCCAAGTTATTTAATGAAACTAGATGGCTCCTGGACCGCTTCTAGTGAGGGATCTTTGAAACTTCTCATCGAAATCCACTTTCCGGAAGATTCGACGACTCGAAAGAGACTAGTACTCATTGAGAAGCACACTCACTGCGCATAGAGGACATCGTAGCCAAAGAACGGATCCTATGGGCACTTAAGGGTCTCAAACCTTAAAAATCGTCTCGTTCTGATCGAACTATTCAAGCGGAGATTCAGAACATCTCGAAGATTACTCTCCCCTGGCTGGAAGTAATCTTCAAAGGGTGTTTAAACTGGTTTGTATTCCGCGGGGGTTGGCGGAGGCCATAGTGATCTTAATTCTGAAAGCGGCTAAATGCTCACATGGCTACCCAAGGGATCTAAGACCCATAACTCTATCATTCTTTCTACTGAAAACTTTGGAAAGGCTGATGGATATCTATATACGTTCAAAAATAAAGCCTAGTGACTGGGTCCAGTCTCAGCACGCTTACCTTGAAGGGAAATCTGTGGACACAGCTCTGCACGCCCTGGTAAGTACAATTGAGAACTCAATATTCTCGCAAGAGTTTTATATAGTGGCGTTCCTTGATATAGAGGGCTCCTTTAACAATGTAAGGGCAGAGGCAATTCTGGAAGGATTGTCGTTCCTAGAAGTGGATTCATTTACAGGTATAACCTACTTTTAGGAACGACCTCACATGTTAAGATGCAGGATGGTTAACTCGGAGCTGGGGTAATCCACAATCAGGAGGCGGGTGAATGTTGAAGCCAACGTCAACCTAAAATTGAAATAATTGGTGCACGGGGAAAATATAGTTTTAGTAAATAATTAAAATATGTTTATAATACTTATCTTGTTTGTTTTGTTTGTTTGTTTCTTGGTTTTTTGTGGTCAGATATTATTATCCATATGACCTAATGTTCCTATTTCCCCAATATCTCTTACAGATTCTTCTCCCGAAAGGTCTTCAGCTTGGATGGGTTGTTTGTGATGTTTTGACTAGCTTAATTTTAAATTATCATTTAATATTAGTTATAGTCATTTGTATAGTTATCTTTCTATTTCTTATTATAAAGGCATGGTTATTATAGTAGTCTGCTTATTGGATTTGTTGCTGAGTTGTATGGTCGATGATTTTTTATTTTTTTTTGTTGTTATTTATGTTAGTGGATGGTTAATATTGTTATGAATTGAATTGTTGTTTTATGATGCTGGTGCTTTAGTGAATCTATGAAATTTAAGTATTAAGTCCTAATGATTATATATTGTAGTTGACTTCGTTGATGTATTTAAGCAGAGTTTTGTATTCGGTTTTGTTTTCGGTAATTAGTATGTCCTTTAGTTTTTTTTGGGTCAGTAGTGGGTATTTGTTTCTTATGGCGTTATGTAGTGGACAGTAGTTTATGATATGTTCGTTGTTTTCAATTGTGTTGCAATTTGTGCCGCTGGGGTAGTCTTCTAGTTTGAGCATGTGTTTGTATTTTTTGTTTTATGAATGCCCTGTTCTCATACGATTCATTCTTTTTGTTTCTAGTGTATTTAATTCGTATGTTGTAAACCATAGGTTTTTTTTGGGGATGGTACTATTTTTTATAGTATTTCTCTTTGGTTTGGGTCATGATGTTGTACTTTGCTTCCCATTCGGCTCTGATTTCGTTGTTTATTTTAGTTATTGTATCAGAAAAGGTTGGTTCGTTTTCTATAATATGTGATGGAGAGTGAGTGGCTATTTTAGCTAATTTGTATGCTGTTTCATTTGCCCTCGATTCCACAGTGTCCTGGTATCCAGTGTATTGTAAAGTTTTTGTTGTTATTGTGGCCTGCTGTGTCTATTATTTCATTTTCATAATGTTTGTTTGTGTCTTGTTTTATTGCAGTTTCTATGGATTTGCATTAACTTTGTGAGTCTGTAATAATTATTATGTTATTTGATTTTAATCCTAGAGCAATTGTTATGGCTATTTTTATAGCAATTGTCTCTATTGTTTTGATGTTGATTATATTTTTTGGTTGTATGGCGGATTTGAAGTTACTGTCTTGGACAAATATGCCTATTCCAGCTTTATTTTCTATCAGTGATCCATTCGTGTATATTTGTCTGTGATTACGATATTTTTTTAATGATTGCTTAGTTATTTTCTTTAGTTCTGTATTGTTTTTAGAATTAATATTTTGAATTATATTATATTATATTTAGATTTTTTGGATACGTGGTTTTTTATGTAGAGTTTTAATTTGTTGTAAGAGTGTGTATTTTCTGTAGTATTCATTTAGTTTCGTCAATGATTTTTGTTGTTTCATGTCTTGTCCTATTTTTGTGTTATTATATAGATGTTTTGCTATATATTTTAGTGTTCTTATTTTGTTGTCGAAATCAGTCGACATTTCTGTGGCTTCAGATAGTAGTGCAGGAGTTGGAGTGGTTCTCGTTAGACCTAGGCATGTTCTAATGGCACTGTTTTTTATCATTTGGCATATGTTTGCAGTATTATTGTTATCCTCTGTGATAATGTATGCAGTGAATTGTTGTTATTAGAGTTTGTGTACATTCTTAAGTAGTGTGTTTGTTTGTATTGATTTTAAGATTAAGAATATTTAGTTTTTGTGTTAGTTTATTAGTTGTTTTGTTTATGTTGTATTGGAGTTCTTCTTGATTTCCCCCCGTTATAATAATGCATATATATCATCCGCGGATTGGTATATTGTTCTGTTTATATTGTTTATCACATGTAGGTTGGCCGTGTATATGTTGAACAGTGTGGGACTGAGGTAACTGCCCTGAGGTATTCCTACGTTTGTATTTTGTGCGATTAAATTTGAGTTTTTTATAAATGGTATTACTATTGGTTAGAAATTGGTTAATCCTTTCTGTGATTGGAGTTGTGGTGTTTCATAATTTGGATAAGTTTTGCTTTGTTTACATTGTCGAATGCCTTGTGGATGTCTATATTTACTATCACCATTTTGTTGCTCTTTTCTTTCTCTGTTTTTAGATGATTTGTCATCTCAGTAAAGTAATCCATGATGTTCTTATTTTTTTGAAATCCAAAATTGTTTTTGTGTAGTATGTTGTTTTTGTTTATGTGGTCGTTTATTCTGTTTAGTATTAGTTTGTTGAATATTTTTGAGGAAGTGGGTAGTAGACATATAGGTCTGTAGTTTGTGATGTCTCTTTCGTCTTTTTCCGTTTTTTTATTCCTAACGCAACTGCCTTTTTTCTAATGTTTAGGGTATTCTTGGTTTCTCCAGATGTTGTTGAAGTGATCTCGGATATTTTCTGTAAAGTGAGGGTTACTTTTAACTATTTCTTTAATGAGTTTGTAGCTAATATTGTCCGCCCCTGGAGTCGTATTTTTGCTTTTATTTATTATTTGTTCTATTTCCAGTGTATTGAATTCAGTATGATTTATAATGGTATTTGTGTGATAACATGTAGCGATGTGTTCGGATGATTCTGGAAAATTAATATCTAGAAATAGTCTGGCTTGTTGGTGTTCCTTTAGTATTCTATATTGTGACTGTTTTTTATTTTTAATTTTGTTGATATTATTCCATGCCTTTTGTGTTAGATCTATGGTTTATATTTGATAGGTATGCTCTCCAACTTTCTGTTTTGGCTTTTTTGATTACTAGTTTAAGTTTTTGGATGTTTTTTTTAATTCTGTTGCTGTGAATAGTGACCTAGTTCTTTTGTATATTTTTTGTTTTTCAGTTTTTATGTTCCATAGTTTTTGTAAAAATTTATTCCACCATGGTTTTGGTGTGAATCTTTCGTTATTAGTGACATATTTAGTGTTGATTTTGATGCATTTTTTTATGTTTTCTTCGATGTTATTAGTAGGGGTTATTAAGGCAATATTTATATCTTCTATGACTTTGGTCCACTTGGTGATTTGTGTTTGGTTTTTTCGTTTAGCTTTTATTCAATAGTTATAGGGAAATGATCGCTTCCTAGATTGATTGGGGTTACTCTCCATGACAGTTTATTAGCTAGATCTGGAATACATATAGTGATATCTAAAGCAGATGTTTTGTGTCTGAATGTGTCCTGTCTCGTATATGATCCGTCGTTAAGAATTTACATGTTGCTGTTTGTTATTATTTCGGTTATTAATTCACCCAGCTTGTCTTTAGTTTTGGTGATTTGATTGTCCCAGAGTGAATTATGGGCGTTGATATCTCCGATTATAATGGCTTTCTTGTTATTGTTTATTCCAATAATATTTTCAAATTCCCTGGCTAGTTGCTCTGGGTTTTTGCTTGAGTTGTTGTAGAAACTGATTATATCCAAGTTTATTTGTTTGTATTTGATATTTACTTTTAGTGCTTCTATTCTGTGATATTGGTGGGTTTGGTGGATTATTTTGGAAGACATTCTTTTATTGACCAATATTCCTACTCCCCCGTATCCGTCTGTTCTATCTTGTCTTAATAGATTGTAGTTATTAAATGTTATGTTGTCTGATTGTTTGGTCCATGCTTCTGTAAGTATGATGATGTCTATCTTGTGTATGTGGATGTATTGTTCTATTAATGTTTTATTGCTCCTTAAACTGCGGCAGTTGATTTGTGTTATTTTTATATTATTCATTATACTGTTGTGGTTTGTTTATTTATGTTTTTTTTTTAAACTTTATGTTGCAGGTTGTTTTTGTATTTTCTAGTGGAGATTTATGTTTGTTTAAAGTTTTCATGATCTCTATTTTTATTAGATCAATATTTGCCGGATTGTCATTTGTTTCTTTCGGGTTTTCTATTATTTTATAGATGTTCAGGAGCAGATTGTCTTTGGATGTTATTTGAGCTTTAAGAGTTTCTACTGTGTTCGATATGATTTTTATTTTTTTTTCTAGTCTATTGTTGTTGATTAGAGGCCAGGATTCAGTGAATTTGTTGGCGTTGCGATCTACTGAGGGTTCTAAATTGTTTGGACTTCTTTGTGGATTTTCGAAAAGGTGTGTTACTTTTGGCTTCTTTAAATGTTTTTTATGTATTGTCATATGTTCGTACATTTGTTTTTGTCTTATCCTTTCTTTGCAGTCTCAGTGGTTTGTCTTATGTCCTTCCCCACAGAATTTGCATCTGTCTTTATAGTCGGAATTGTGTTCAGTTCCTTCAATTCTGACACACGTTGGACCCCTGTTATTGTCCTTCGATCTGCATTTGTTCGCTATATGTCCGTAGTTGAGGCATTTTTTGCAATGCGTGGGGTTTTGGATAGAGTGTTCGACCCGCATTAAGATGTTATCGTAAAGTACTACGTTGTATGGAAGTTTATAAGATTTAAAATGAATCTTTGCTAGTTCCATGTTGGTGGCAGTTTTAGTTTTAGCATCCCATTTGGTCATATGTTCTATTTTATTAATTATTATATTGGACTTCAGGTTTTCCTCAATTTCTTTTATTGTCAGATTTATGGAGACATTTTTAATTAATCCGGTGTTATTGTTGCAATTATTGGGGATGAATGCGGTGTAATTATCACTGTCTTTGAATTTGATAGAATTGACACAATTATTTGCGTCGTGCGCCGTTTTAAACATGATACGAGCCATGTTTTTACTAATTTATTCTACATTTTCAAAATTGTTCATTTTGATAGCTTTTCTTAGACTTATCATGTTGATATTGTCTTTAGTTATTATGAGTCTGTATGGTCCTGTGTCTTGTCTGTTATATCTGTTAGGATGCTCAGAACTTTTAGTTGGGATTTCTTGTTCTGTCATTGTGTTTTTCTTTTTTGTATTTTGTATGTAATTATGTCTCTCTAATATGGATGTTTTTGTATCTTCTGGTCCTTCAGAATCGGTGTTTATATCCAATGCTGTGTTTTTTTTGATTTTCTATTTATTATTGTGGGGTTTGTTTTTGTATTATAATTATGTTTGTCATCATTTGATAGTCTAAGGGCCGATTGTATGAACGCGGATAGAAGAAATAAAATCCGAGAGTAGTGATATATCTCTATCCGACGATTTTATTTTTTTCCGATTGTATGAACAAATTTTCTATCTTCCATTTATAGCAGTTTTACAGCAGTTTTTATCTAGTAACCCTATTTTATTATTTTTGACGGTTAATTGTCGAAAAATATTTATTCAAACCGAATCGTTTTGCGAATATAAAATGCAAATTTTTATAATTTCTTTCATCATTTTATTATTAAGTCGTTTTGATGCAGAAATTCTTGTTGCCCCTTAAAATGTTAGATCTTGAATTGGATGTTGAAGATCTGTTTAGGGAATCTGAATTTGACGGTAAATTTGTCACAGCTGCGGCTGATATCTCGGTTTAATTAATTTCGTCGGTATCCACAATATTACCAAGTGAATAATTTATAGCAGAATATTTGGTGGATTCAGTGTAGTTAACATTTCATCATCCAAATATTCCTCATTCATACCGTCCTAAAAAAGAACATTTTAATAATTTATAATAATTTAAATATATATTAAGAAAGTCTGAAATAATTTATATTATCAAGTGATCACACCGAACTATGCACAAACGAGTACATCGAATCATTTTCGCTCGTTTTAAGTTGATATGGTCCACCACCCGTTCAGAATCTTTATGCCCTTTCTTCAGCAATCGTCTTGCGTAAATCTTGCGTAAATTTATTATATTCCTGTCTGCTCATTCGTTTAATACGTGCATTATTATTATTTAACTCCATTACTTTATATTTATTTAATCTCAAATTATATAAATTTTATATTTAATAATCACAATACACAAACAACAACAACAGTTTCTATCCTCGGTTATAACCACCGAAAACAGAAAATAGAAACAGACGATATAACTCTTCTCATGGATTTATTTTTGTGTCCATACACTGTGTTTACACAATGCATAATTGCACAGCGGAATGACATTAGTTTTCGTTTACACTAGATTATGTTGTTGATGTTACTTACGCATGTATGCGTTAATTTATTTTATTTTGTATTTGGTTTTTATGTTAAAATTGTTACTTGTTGCTGTCATTCTATATTGAGATTTTGTGTGAGACTGATTACATAAAACATTTATCACTTGGATTCCATAAGCATGGATTATTCCTGAACTCACGAATTAAAATTAATGTTAACTCACGAATTAAAATTAATTAAGGATAAGGACCATAAAATGTGAATATTTGAATGTCCTCTCAGAATATTGTACCGCCCCAAAAAAATTCGTAAGGACGAAGTTTTAGTGTCCAAGTTCTATAATTAGGAAATTCCAATTTTATTTAAATGACGTACATTTTATTATCATTTTATTATGTCGTTTTAAATTTAAATTGTTCGTTTTTAAATTGAAATAACTATTTTTAGAAAAACCAAAATTGAAATTAATTCGGTTTATTACTTATTTGATTTAATCATATTTAATTAAATAACTAACAATTATTAAAATTATTTATTAGTTAATTAAATCACATATACTTGCAACAAAACATATTTAACATTAAGAATATATATTTTTAAGTAAATTAAATTATTCTATAGGCGGTTCATTTAAAAAATTCTATAATATACATTTCGATTATCGAATTTAAAGAAGAACGGAAAATCCAAAATAATCAATTCATAAAAGATATAATATTTCTTTGTAGCGATGTTTGCTCGTCAAAATACAAATTGAAAATAAGAGCAATAAAAAAATTATTTAAAATTTTTTTTTATGGTTTTGTTTGTGTTAGTAAATTTTAACTCGTTCCGCAGCTAAATTTTGTGATGAAAACAAACATCAAAAATATTTTCCCCTCCATCATAGTTTATAGGTAAAGACATGAGGGACGAAGTAATATTTGATGTGACTATACATAGTGTAAACACGGTGATACAATGCAAAGGATGATAAATCCGAGGTTATATCGTCTATCCGCATTCATACAATCGGCCCTAATTCTTTTTATTATCTCTTCATCATTAGTGTCTGTGTCTGGATTTGAAACACGTGTGAAGTATGTGCGGGTTAGGCAGTTGTTGCTGCTTTCCCCATTTGTTTTCGTATGTTTTCTTCAATTATTTTTTACTACTATCAACTACAATATTGTCACGAATCACAGATGTCACCTGTGATAATTAAAAAGAAAATTATAACAGTAGGGATTACCCTGTAACCAAATGTTTACAGAAACGAACAAAATAAAAATAAATAATGAAATAGGCGGAGCGAACCAAATACGACGCAACGAAAATTCGAGAAGTGTAGAGAAGAAAAATAATGGAATGTTCTACAAGCCTTTGCGTCGTATAAATACGTGTAGACATTTGAGTTACGAAACAGTTCAATTTTGAATTTTGAAGTGTTAATATCGGGAAGTGAAAATAATAGTGAAAGTGAAGTGTTAAAATAATAGTAGTGATAAATATTGTGGAAAATAATAGTGAAAATAAATATTAGTGAATTATTTGTGAAATATTTGTGTAATATTTGTGGGAAATAAATTTAATTGAAATTTAATCTTTGCGAGTTTAATATTCACAATCCAGTGATCGAACCGGATAAAATAATTAGAATAACCACTCGGCGAAATCGTAACAATATAATAATTAAGACTTACCTTGTAAATATTTTATATAAACTTAACCTAACTTATTTATAGTATTCACTTTAATCACCAATGTATTATTTAATAATTCAATATTTATTGTCGTCTGTGAAAATTGAAGATTGAATGAATACTTATCTTAATCATGTTGTACTTCTCATATACTTTGTTTACAAATAAGAATCTGTCAAATGTCAATGTAAGCTAGTACATATTGAATATTGTACTACTAAAATTAGCTTTGATTTCTGTAATAGATTTAGGGTGCGCTAATTAATTATAGTATGTAGGTATTTTAGTACATTGTATATAAAGAAAACAAATAAAACGATGAATGTTCAGAGTTAAAAAGACAAAGTTGAGGTAGACACACGCAGAATACAAAAGGAAAAAATCACATTTTGGTGGTGGAAAGCATTAATTTATTTTTTATTCTTTTAATTGGAAGAACACGTTGTTGGTTCTGGACTCAGAGTTGTGCATACAGTCCAGTAAAATACATGATCCTTCGAGCCGGATTGTAAATAATCCAGCAAGTAGTCACTCATAAATAAGACGTGAATTCAGTGAGTTAACCTAAAATTGTGAAAAAACTAAAGTGGAAAATGGAACCAAAACTTAAAGTGAAGTCTTTAAACGCGTCACTCGCTGCAATCAAAGGTCAAATGACAAAACTTCACAATTATGTAACGGGTCCAGTAGATAAAAAGGACATTGATGGATTCAATTCCAAACTTGCACGGGCAAAAGTGCTATTAAAACAGCTAGAAGATACAGAAAGCTCCATATTTGATATTGATCCACAACAAGAAAGCAGTATAGTGGATTTTACAGAGCAATACTATGTCGTAGAGGCCAAATTAAACAAGTACATACGGAAATACAGCATTGAAAACCCAACTGAAATACAGCGTATTGGCAACGCCAGCATGAATTCGTCAATGCAGTATCACGTGGATGTGCGCCTTCCAAAGATCAACATAGAACCGTTCTATGGCGAATATACAACATGGCCATCATTTTACGAACTTTATGTTAAAACGATCTATGAGAATCCTAACTTATCACCAGCACAGAAATTCCAGTATCTCAAAGGTTTTTTGAAAGGAGATTTCTATAACTTGTTGCGGCACTTATCCATAACGGAATCAAACTATTATGAGGCATTTCGGAAGTTGTGCATTAGAAACGATAGGAAAAAACACAAAATTAAAGCGTTTATTCGAAACTTCATTGATCAGCCAACGGTTCAACAAGCCAACGAAGCAAACACTAGAAAGCTTCTAGATTCATCGGATGAGGTGATCAGAGGTCTCAAAGCGCTAGGACCAGAAGCTGAGTCCCGAGATCTATGGTTGCTTTACATCTGTAGCGGTTCAATATATTTGTTGAATAATATTTCAAACCGCTTCTTATTTATTAAATGCAACTTTTTCATAAATACCGAATTTTATTACGTCACGTTCTATCGTATAATCGAGGTAAATATTATATTCACCGTGACAAGCGCACCTGTATATTCTTGTAGAATATTCTTGTTTCGATAGCATATTTAGTACAGTCAGTTTTTACTACTTTTTAATAGCAATATTATTATGCCGACATCTATTCAAAGTATAATGTACTTTCATTCTTTTTAACAACTTCACTTAATACGTTAGTGTTTCTAGATCGTGGCGCGCGTGTTCTCCCTTTTGGTTGAGTGACGAGCAAAATTAGATTCGGCAATTCGTTCTTTGTGCATTAACTAATATGCATTGTTTGGTTACGTGACGTGGAGAATAAAATAAATAAATAAAAACATTCTATGAATTAAAATAATTGTAATTTAATATAAAGTAAATTAAATTAAAAATAAATATGTATTCCATAAATAATAAATAAATAAATTAACTAAATAAATATTATAAATAAAAATTATCGCTGACGAGTTATATTAATATTAGTGGAGGATGTAAGTGGGTGGTGTGGCGCAAAGGAATAACGTACGACATCATATAAATACATATATAGAAATATAAGAAAGCTATACATCTTGGAAGAAAAGTTAGATACTGAAACTCGAGCATTATGGTCACAAACATCTTATGAGGAAGAACTGCCAAGCTTAGATAGTTTCTCTAAATTTTTATTAAATCGGTCAGATGCGCTTGAATCAGTGAAACCAGTAATAGTAAAGCGATTCTCAAATCGACTAAGGTATACGTTACAACTGAAGCAACTCGTTGTCCGTATGTAATTTCGAGCATGTCTTGATAAAATGTGAACAATTTAAGGAATTTACAGTTATGGAGCGTCGTCAATGTATTTAAGCTGATAACCGTTGCAACAACTGCCAACGCAATAACCACCCAGTATTTAGATGTTTATCGAAAACGAGGTGCCAGAGTTGTGGTAAAAAGCATCACACGCTTCTACATGTGGATGCAAATAAAGAACGAGTTAATGAGACGGTCGTCGCGCATACAAGTGTATGTGCCACCCATATCTTGCCAACAACCATGGTACAAGTGGTTGATGGCATCGGAAAACCACATGAGTGTAGGATTATCGTAGATTCTGGTTCCATGTCGACTATAATATCCAAACGATTTTGTAACAGACTGAGATTACAAAGACGAAACAATCAAACCATTGTGTCAGACATCGGTGAATCCGGGAATCAAGTTACGAAGGGCAGTGTTTCACTCACGTTGCGATCACGAGCTGATAGTCATAAATACATAGAAGTTGAAGCTCTGGTTTTATCAAAATTGTGTACAAAGCTACCCATGCAGTCATTTAAGACAGAGTCATTTCACCTGGATGTATTGTTCGTCGATCCTAACTTTAACGTATCAGATATCGATTTGATTTTGGGTGTTTAGCATGTGTTCAACATACTCTTACCTGGAAGAATCAAGCACGGACATAACATAATCGCAGTCGAAACAATATTCGGCTGGGTACTTGGTGGTGAATTAGAATCTCAAATGTTACCGAAAATATTGAGCAATTTGGGTCAAGTTTTGGACACAGAACAAAGTAGAGTAGACAATATATTAAAGCAGTTTTGGGAAGTTGAAGCCATTCCGAACGTTCCCAGATTTACTGATGAAGAACAAAGCTGTGAAGAATTGTTTAGTAAAGCCACGCGCCAGAATTTAAATGGAAGATTTGTAGTGCAATTACCAGTCAAGCCAAAGAAGGGTTCACTATGGGAAACTCACTAAGTTTAGCATTAAGTCGCCAGAAAGCAACGCGACGTAAGTTTGTACGGGATCCGGTATTCAAGCGCGCATACAAAGACTTCATGACTGGATATCACCAACTAGGACACATGGTGGAGGTCAAAGTTGAGGAAGTTAACCATTTAAATTATCTACCCCATCATGGAATTTCGAAATCAAAGTTCAGAGTCGTGTTCGACGCTTCCGCCAAGACATCAAATGGTCTGTCACTAAACGATTTACTTATGGTGGGACCAACGGTACAGCCTACATTGTATGCTATTCTTTTACGTTTCCGTCTGAATAAAATAGCGATCAGTGCCGATGTTGAGAAGATGTATCTGCAGATATTGGTGAGGGAAGAGGATAGGCAGTATCAAGCGGTCGTCTGGAGATCAAGCGAAACGGAGCCGATGAAGCACTACATGCTTACAACATTAACGTATGGCACCGCAGTGGCGCCGTATTTAGCAACAAGGGTGTTAAATGAATCAGCAGCCACTTATCAGAACCGATTGCCGTGGAAAGCATTAATTTATTTTTTATTCTTTTAATTGGAAGAACACGTTGTTGGTTCTGGACTCAGAGTTGTGCATACAGTCCAGTAAAATACATGATCCTTCGAGCCGGATTGTAAATAATCCAGCAAGTAGTCACTCATAAATAAGACGTGAATTCAGTGAGTTAACCTAAAATTGTGAAAAAACTAAAGTGGAAAATGGAACCAAAACTTAAAGTGAAGTCTTTAAACGCGTCACTCGCTGCAATCAAAGGTCAAATGACAAAACTTCACAATTATGTAACGGGTCCAGTAGATAAAAAGGACATTGATGGATTCAATTCCAAACTTGCACGGGCAAAAGTGCTATTAAAACAGCTAGAAGATACAGAAAGCTCCATATTTGATATTGATCCACAACAAGAAAGCAGTATAGTGGATTTTACAGAGCAATACTATGTCGTAGAGGCCAAATTAAACAAGTACATACGGAAATACAGCATTGAAAACCCAACTGAAATACAGCGTATTGGCAACGCCAGCATGAATTCGTCAATGCAGTATCACGTGGATGTGCGCCTTCCAAAGATCAACATAGAACCGTTCTATGGCGAATATACAACATGGCCATCATTTTACGAACTTTATGTTAAAACGATCTATGAGAATCCTAACTTATCACCAGCACAGAAATTCCAGTATCTCAAAGGTTTTTTGAAAGGAGATTTCTATAACTTGTTGCGGCACTTATCCATAACGGAATCAAACTATTATGAGGCATTTCGGAAGTTGTGCATTAGAAACGATAGGAAAAAACACAAAATTAAAGCGTTTATTCGAAACTTCATTGATCAGCCAACGGTTCAACAAGCCAACGAAGCAAACACTAGAAAGCTTCTAGATTCATCGGATGAGGTGATCAGAGGTCTCAAAGCGCTAGGACCAGAAGCTGAGTCCCGAGATCTATGGTTGCTTTACATCTGTAGCGGTTCAATATATTTGTTGAATAATATTTCAAACCGCTTCTTATTTATTAAATGCAACTTTTTCATAAATACCGAATTTTATTACGTCACGTTCTATCGTATAATCGAGGTAAATATTATATTCACCGTGACAAGCGCACCTGTATATTCTTGTAGAATATTCTTGTTTCGATAGCATATTTAGTACAGTCAGTTTTTACTACTTTTTAATAGCAATATTATTATGCCGACATCTATTCAAAGTATAATGTACTTTCATTCTTTTTAACAACTTCACTTAATACGTTAGTGTTTCTAGATCGTGGCGCGCGTGTTCTCCCTTTTGGTTGAGTGACGAGCAAAATTAGATTCGGCAATTCGTTCTTTGTGCATTAACTAATATGCATTGTTTGGTTACGTGACGTGGAGAATAAAATAAATAAATAAAAACATTCTATGAATTAAAATAATTGTAATTTAATATAAAGTAAATTAAATTAAAAATAAATATGTATTCCATAAATAATAAATAAATAAATTAACTAAATAAATATTATAAATAAAAATTATCGCTGACGAGTTATATTAATATTAGTGGAGGATGTAAGTGGGTGGTGTGGCGCAAAGGAATAACGTACGACATCATATAAATACATATATAGAAATATAAGAAAGCTATACATCTTGGAAGAAAAGTTAGATACTGAAACTCGAGCATTATGGTCACAAACATCTTATGAGGAAGAACTGCCAAGCTTAGATAGTTTCTCTAAATTTTTATTAAATCGGTCAGATGCGCTTGAATCAGTGAAACCAGTAATAGTAAAGCGATTCTCAAATCGACTAAGGTATACGTTACAACTGAAGCAACTCGTTGTCCGTATGTAATTTCGAGCATGTCTTGATAAAATGTGAACAATTTAAGGAATTTACAGTTATGGAGCGTCGTCAATGTATTTAAGCTGATAACCGTTGCAACAACTGCCAACGCAATAACCACCCAGTATTTAGATGTTTATCGAAAACGAGGTGCCAGAGTTGTGGTAAAAAGCATCACACGCTTCTACATGTGGATGCAAATAAAGAACGAGTTAATGAGACGGTCGTCGCGCATACAAGTGTATGTGCCACCCATATCTTGCCAACAACCATGGTACAAGTGGTTGATGGCATCGGAAAACCACATGAGTGTAGGATTATCGTAGATTCTGGTTCCATGTCGACTATAATATCCAAACGATTTTGTAACAGACTGAGATTACAAAGACGAAACAATCAAACCATTGTGTCAGACATCGGTGAATCCGGGAATCAAGTTACGAAGGGCAGTGTTTCACTCACGTTGCGATCACGAGCTGATAGTCATAAATACATAGAAGTTGAAGCTCTGGTTTTATCAAAATTGTGTACAAAGCTACCCATGCAGTCATTTAAGACAGAGTCATTTCACCTGGATGTATTGTTCGTCGATCCTAACTTTAACGTATCAGATATCGATTTGATTTTGGGTGTTTAGCATGTGTTCAACATACTCTTACCTGGAAGAATCAAGCACGGACATAACATAATCGCAGTCGAAACAATATTCGGCTGGGTACTTGGTGGTGAATTAGAATCTCAAATGTTACCGAAAATATTGAGCAATTTGGGTCAAGTTTTGGACACAGAACAAAGTAGAGTAGACAATATATTAAAGCAGTTTTGGGAAGTTGAAGCCATTCCGAACGTTCCCAGATTTACTGATGAAGAACAAAGCTGTGAAGAATTGTTTAGTAAAGCCACGCGCCAGAATTTAAATGGAAGATTTGTAGTGCAATTACCAGTCAAGCCAAAGAAGGGTTCACTATGGGAAACTCACTAAGTTTAGCATTAAGTCGCCAGAAAGCAACGCGACGTAAGTTTGTACGGGATCCGGTATTCAAGCGCGCATACAAAGACTTCATGACTGGATATCACCAACTAGGACACATGGTGGAGGTCAAAGTTGAGGAAGTTAACCATTTAAATTATCTACCCCATCATGGAATTTCGAAATCAAAGTTCAGAGTCGTGTTCGACGCTTCCGCCAAGACATCAAATGGTCTGTCACTAAACGATTTACTTATGGTGGGACCAACGGTACAGCCTACATTGTATGCTATTCTTTTACGTTTCCGTCTGAATAAAATAGCGATCAGTGCCGATGTTGAGAAGATGTATCTGCAGATATTGGTGAGGGAAGAGGATAGGCAGTATCAAGCGGTCGTCTGGAGATCAAGCGAAACGGAGCCGATGAAGCACTACATGCTTACAACATTAATGTATGGCACCGCAGTGGCGCCGTATTTAGCAACAAGGGTGTTAAATGAATCAGCAGCCACTTATCAGAACCGATTGCCGTTGGCATCAGAGGTGCTAAGCAAATGTACATACGTGGATGATATTATGGCAGGGGCAGCAGACGCTGAGGAAGCTATAAAACTTCAAAATTGTCTTGTTCATATCCTTAGTAGGGCTGGGATGAAATTCGAAAATGGATCTCAAATTCAGATTCATTTTTGAAGACCATTTCAGTAGACGTTAGAGCGACCACCATAAAGGATCTTCACAAGATGGTGTAACTGTAAAAGTATTGGGTTTACAGTGGGACCCAAAATTGGATGTATTTTCATATCGTGTCAGCATGGGTACCCCGGTATATACGAAACGGAAATTACTTTCGGAAAGCAGTCAAATTTTTGATCCGTTGGGATGGTTGTCTCCGGTAACGGTAAAAAATAAAAATATTATTCCAATCTCTCTGGTTAACGACCATCGATTGGGATGAGGAATTGCCACAAACAGTCAAACAAAAACGCTTAACCATCCGAGACTAATTGCACCAAATAGAGGAAATTCGTGAGCGAGCGTATGTTGCCGTATTCTGCATGCGGCAGACGATTGAACCAGAGGAATATACTTGTTATTTAGTACCTACGAAGGCTTTAAGTGGCTAGACTAGAGCTGTGCACAGCATACCTTTTGGTAAAGCTCCTAAAATCGGTGATGGAAATATTAAAAGTTCCTCCATCAAAAATAAATTGGACAGATTCTACTATAGTTCTGGACTGGCTATCTGATGTTCCGGTCCGATGGGAGACTTTTGTTGGGAACAGAACGTCTTATATACTTGAAGTCGTGTCAAGAGACAAATGGCGTCATGTCTCCACTAGTGATAATCCAGCTGATTGTGCATCACGAGGAGTGCTACCTTCAGAACTTCTGAAGCATGAATTGTGGTGGAATGCTCCCAAGTGGTTGCAGGGTAATGTAAATAATTGGCCAATACAGAAAAATAATTGCGGTTCTGAAGAAGAAGAGCGATCACGGTTCAATGCAGCATTAATTGTGGTGGAATGCTCCCAAGTGGTTTCAGGGTAATGTAAATAATTGGCCAATACAGACAAATAACTACGGTTCTCAAGAAGAAGAGCGGTCACGGTTCAATGCAGCATTTGTAGCAAAGTGTCAACAATTGTCATTTGCGCTAGAGCTGATGGAACAACTCTCGTCGTACAAAAATGTTATTAGAATAGTAGCCATCGTTCAACGTTTCAGTGACAAAATGAATAGTAAACGGAAAAGAACAGCAAGGCAAAATGGGCCTATAACAGTCGTAGAGATGGAAGGAGCTGTCAAACTATGTTGCAGAGAATTCTAACAAAAGTACATGATGGAAGACATGCTCGCTATTAAAAAATCCAAGCCTATTAAACGTTCAATTAAGTATCTGAATCCGGTTATCGATGTTGATGGAATCCTTAGAGTAGGAGGAAGAATACTTAATTCAAATGTGGCATATGAAACAAACCATCAAATATTTTTGCCACCATCTAAACTGCAGTTTAGATGGTGGCAAAAATATTTGATGGTTTGTTTGTGACAAACAATTGTGACAAGTTTTCACATTCTTAAAGTCCAACACAGAAGAAATCTTTAATTGCTTATCGAAAGAATCAATTACGTGGCATTTCAACCCGCCGAATGCTCCCCATTTTGGAGGGTTGTGGGAAGCAGCCGTAAAGTCTATGAAGTACCACCTGAAACGGGTGGTTGGTGAAACAATACTAACACTCGAAGAATTACAGACATTACTCGCTGAGATAGAAGCCATACTAAACTCTCGGCCTATTTGTGCAATGTCCGTTGATGCGGAAACTGATATTCTGACACCGGCTCATTTCCTCGTAGGCCACTCATTGGTCCTGGTCCCCAAAGTAAACCTTAAGAATGAGAAAATATCCAGATTGAACCGATGGGAGATGCTGCAACAAATGAGGCAACATATTTGGCAAAGATGGCTCATCGAATACCTGACTACAATGCAATCACGGGCGAAATGGATTTCTTCAAAACCAAATCTAAGTGTTGATGATATTGTTCTATCATTAATAGAAATCTTCCATCAACAAAATGGCTACTTGGACGTGTAATCGAAGTGTTTGCTGCAAACGATGGATTAGTCAGAGTGGCATCCGTCAAGACAAAGAACGGAGTATTTCCTCGCGCTGTCCATGCATTACATAATATTTTTTATATGTAGCTTTAATTGGGTGCAGGGCGGACTTTTAGACAGTCCTAGCTCCTTGTAACTGTCAGAGCTCCTGCACCCAACGCGCGGTCCTTCAAGTAAAGGTTGATAGCTGCCTTAAACTTGTGCATTTTATACTCAAACGGAAACTGAAAACCGGATAACGAATTCCACTTCCTGGATGTTCGATGAATGAATTCGCGCTTTGTACCTTCAGTTCGAGGTTTCGGCAGTTTCACCGTAAACCTATGCGCATTGACCGTTCCTTGTTATACCCGTCCTGGCGTAACTAATGGTGGTATTTTCTCCTTTAATTCTGCAGAACATTTACCATTTATCAATCTATAGAACACGCAGAGCTCTGCAATATCTCTGTGGTGTTGTAGACTGTCTAGATCTTTCGTAAGTCTGGAGTTTCGTATTATTCGTATGGCACGCCGCTGAACTCTATCCAGCAACTGGAGAGCAGTGCCATATGCTCCACCCCAAACCTGACAGCAATATTCTATACATGGTCTAATAAAGGTTTTATATATCTGGAGAACTTAATGCGATTTAAAAAACCGTCTGCATCTATTGAGGAACCCAAGTTTACGTGAAGCTGATTTGGTCAATGCGATAATGTATTCATCCCATTTTAAATTGTTACTTATTTGAACACCAAGCAGACGAATTGAGTCACAACCCACGAAAACGTGGCCTTTTACCACAAAAGGGTATTCGTTGGGACTTTTTTTACGCGAGAACGTGCATATTTGTGTTTTTTCTCGTTAAATTTGACCTGATTTTTAACTCCCCACTCAAATATTGTACTCAAATCGGAATTAAGCGAAGTTACTACTTTCAGTCGTTTACCGTTTAACTCTGAAGGAGTAGGGTCGACCTCGAATGAAATAGAAGAGTGCAATGTTGCATCATCGGCAAAACTGTGGATAGAGTTCACAGTGCTATCCAACAAATCATTAATGTACAACAAATTACCTATTGAATCGGTCGATTCAAAGCCGGGAGAATGTTCAAGCCGAGATCAACCTAAAATTGAAATAATTGGTGCACGGGGAAACTATAGTTTTAGTAAAAAATTAAAATATGTTTATAATACTTATCTTTATCATGTACTTCTCATATACTTTGTTTACAAATAAGAATCCGTCAAATGTCAATGTAAGCTAGTACATATTCAATATTGTACTACTAAAATTAGCTTTGATTTCTGTAATAGATTTAGGGTGCGCTAATTAATTATAGTATTGTTACGATTACGCCGATTGGCTATTCAAATTATTTATCCGGTTCGTATGTGAATATAAACTCGCAAACTTTAAATTTCCACTAAATTTATTTCCCACAAAAATTACACAAATAATTCACAAATAAAACACTTATTTTACAAAGTAATTATCACCACAATTATTTTAACACTTTACTTTCACTTCCCGATTTTAACACTTCGAAATTCATGATTGAACTGTCTCGTAACTCAAATGTCTACACCTATTTATACGACTCAAATAATTGTAGAACATTCCATTATTTTTCATCTCTACACTTCGCGAATGTTCTTTTCGTCGTATTTTGTTCGCTCCATCTATTTCATTACATATTTATTTTTATTTTGTTCGTATGTGTAAACTATTTTTAGCTATCACTGATGACATCTGTGATTCGTCACAGTATGTAGGTATTTTAGTACATTGCATATAAAGAAAACAAATAAAACGATGAACATGCAGCGTTAAAAAGACGAAGTTGAGGTAGACACACGCAGTAATACAAAAGGAATAAATCACATCTCGGTGGCGGAAAGCATTTTTTTATTTTTTATTCTTTTAATTGGAAGAACACGTTGTTGGTTCTGGACTCAGAGTTGTGGTGCATACAGTCCAGTAAAATACAGTGACTAACGGAACCCCGCAAGGAGGTGTATTGTCTCCTCTTCTCTGGAACATATCAATCAATAGGGTGCTGTTAGAGCTGGAGAGAGCTAGGGGATCGGAGTGATTGCTTATGCAGATGATGTAGCGATAGCTGTCTCTGGAAAATATTTAAGCACGGTGAAGGAGGTAATCCAAAATGCCCTCCAAATCATTACGAGGTGGGTCATCAGATGTGGACTGGCAATTAGCTTGTTCAAAACTGAACTGGTACGATTTACTTTGAAATATAAAATCCCAATAGTAGATCCACCTCTTTTAAATGGCAGGAGACTAGCTTTTACTGACAAAGCAATATTTCTAGGCATAATCTTTGACAGTAAGCTAAGTTGGAATCCCAACATTTTGGAAAGACTAAACAAGGCTAATATAGCCATGTAGTCGTGCAGGAATGCCATCGGAAAGAAATAGGGCCTGAAACCGGAGCTGGTACACTGGCTATTCACTTCCGTAGTAAGAACTGTACTTATGTATGGGGTTAGTGTGTGGTGGCATGCTCTTGATAAAGTAACGTACAAAAAGAGGATCGAGAAGTTGCAAAGAACGACCTGCATGCTTATTAGCGGAGCGCTGAGGACAACACCTAAACATGCCTTGTAAGTCATTTTTCACCTTCTCCCCGTCGATATTTACGGTAAGCAGAGAGCGGCGACTACGGCCACCCGACTATCAGCCATATCTCAGTGGAAATATCTTCAGACAGGACACCGACCATAATTAGATCTCCAAAGAAGAAACTGGCGAATTACGACTACATTACACAGACTTTGTGCTTCGAGAAAAGATTTCGAACTACCTGCCCCTCAAGAGAATCTTGGATGAGAGTGAGTTTTTCCTAAATCTTCCTAAACTTACAACAACAATTTATTTGTTTATATGTGTTTGTATAACTTCATATTAACGAATAAAACATATTTTGTATTGATTCGAACCACATATACATTTCTAGAGCTTTCCCGTCCTTCAGGAAAACCGAGACCAAAATCCTAGATTGTTTTTACATTACTTTGAATCTAATCTACCAGAAAAACATCATCATTAGAAATTCTAATTGTCTATTAATAGAATTTTATTTGTAATAATGAAATTAGGAAATACTTCATTTTTTACTACACACGTGTGAAGTTTTTCTTAAAAAAATCCTAGTTTTTGTTGTTGTATGTTTAGGATATTTTAGAAAAAAGTTCACGCAAATAATCTTGGAGCAGCGGGTCGGTTGCAGAAACGGAGGCACTAGAGTTTTTCATTGGTGGCTCCAAGCTACACGGTAAAGTACGAGCTGAAGTCTTCTGTGATAAATTGAAAGTAAACATTAGTTCGTCTCCCTGATCACTGCAGCATGAACCAAGCAGAGGTGATAGCAATTGAGAAGGTCCTGAATTGATTGATACTTGTGGTATCCTCGACTGATATCGCAATTTATGTGGAGAGTCATGTGGCGATCAAGTCACTGGATACTGTTTCCCTGACGTCTAGAGTGGCGTTGGGTTGCCCGCTTGTCTCTGAATGAGATGAGTCAGCATTTCAACATTCAAATAGTCTGGGTTTCTGGTTACTCGGACGTCATGGGAAACTGTAGGGCGGACGAACTAGCGAGGCAGGGTACAACTCTCCAACTGCTACCGGAAGTTTCCATTTTTATTCATTCGTCGTATTATGTTCGCTTCACCTATTGAGTTCGTTATTTATTTTTATTTTATTCATGTCGGTAAATGTAATGTTTGTGTTCGGAGTTTGACATTGAACGTATCCATTATATAGAGAATGAGAGCGTACTTCAGAGTGGTCGGGTTAAAACATCATTGTATCGGAGAGATTGAAATAAAGCAGAACTAAACTTACAAATGTGTATTTTTCTAATCGAGATTTATATAATTAATCAGAAGTTAAACATAACAATTGGCGACGAGGATTAAACAGATAAATGACACGATGTCCAAAAAAGATGTGCAAATCATACAATCGAATTTCAGTAAATTCATACCACAGGAAGAAGAATGGATTATATATAAAGAAAAGCTTGATTTTTTCTTTGATACCAATCTAATCAACGATGAGGACAGGAAACGGAATGCATTAATAAACTATTTAGATACAACAGTATACAAGTTATTAAGGGATTTGTGTGCACCAAAATTGCCAAAGGATAAATCATATGTAGAGCTCTGTGTAATATTGGACAAATATTTTACGCCTACAGTAATAGTTTTCGATGAACGAAAAGTTTTCTTTGGCGCTAGTATCAATACGGGAGAAAGCGCTAATGAGTACTGCGCAAGATTAAAAGGGTTAGCTACAAACTGTAAATTTCAGGAACATCTAGAACACAATTTAATAAACAAATTTGTGACCAGTTTTGATGGAAAGGTCTTTGAGAGACTATCGGAAGAGGACCATACTGTAACCTTAGAGAAAGCACTGGAAATTGCAATGCGTGTTGAGTTGAAGTATTCGAAAGTAACTAACCTAAATTTTTTGAGAAAAGGATGCAGTGCCTTGCAATCGAGTAAAAGTCATGAAACACAATCAGTTCATCAGAATCAACAACAACTTAGTAGAAGCCGCAATAATAATGGATCAACACAACAAAAACCAGCAACTCCAGGTAAAACAAATGTAAGGTGTGGTCGCTGCGATAGATATAATCATAATCAGGAAAAATGTATATTTATTTCAATGAAGTGTTTTTCTTGTGGTAAGATGGGGCACAGCTCAAGAGTTTGCCATAAATTTGGCAAGAATATGTTTTATGTAAACGAACAGTGTGACAAGGAGAATAGGGATGAAATAAGTATACATAACCTTGAAAATTTTAGTAATAATGTTGAAATGGAAAAGGTTTTGTATAACATGAGAAGTGAGAATAATGATAGGGATAAATTAATTACTATAAAAGTTGAAATTAATAATATAAAGTTTAATGCGGAAGTTGATACAGGCTCAAATTTTGGAGCAATGTCGAAGAGTTTTTACGAAAATTCATTTTACAATCTCAAGTTTATTGAAAAAAAATTACATTTGAAAGGGTATGACGGTCGAAGTATGAACGTGTTGGGCTGTATTGAAACCAATCTAACTTATAATAACAAAACAGAATTATTAGTATTTATGGTTATTGATAATGGTGGTCCACCTTTAGTAGGACGACAATTTTTGAGAAAATTTGATTTACAAGTTTCTAGTCTAAATAAAATAAATTCTTTAAATTTGAATAACCTATTGCATGAATATCAGGATTTGTTTAAAGATGGGGTGGGTAAATTCAAATTGAATAAGGTTAAATTGGAACTGAAAGAAAACGCTTCTCCAATTTTTTTTAAGCCGAGGCCAGTGCCGTACGCATTTAAGAGTAAGGTTGAAGAAGAGTTGGAAAAATTGGTGAAAGAAGGTATCCTGACACCAGTTGAAACATCAGATTACGGAACTCCTTTAGTACCAATTTTGAAGTCTGATGGTCGTGTCAGAATATGTGGTGATTACAAGGTTACTGTAAACAAATTCATCAAAGATTTTAACCATCCTCTTCCAAGAATAGATGAAATTGTCAATTCATTGCGTGGAGGAAAAAAATTTTCAAAACTGGATCTTTCTTGTGCATATAATCAACTTGAACTGGACGATGAAAGCAAAAAATATGTAACATGGAGTACCCATAAAGGGGTATTTCAAATGAATCGTTTGCCATATGGCATAAAGCCAGCAAGTGGTATTTTCCAGTTTACAATGGAGAAATTACTGTTAGGGCTTGATGGTGTTGTAGCTTTTATTGACGATTTAGTTGTAACAGGTATTAATGAAGAACAACATTTAGCAAATTTAGAAAAAGTTTTCAAACGTTTAAATGATGCAGGATTAAGGTTAAATAAATCAAAGTGCGAATTTTTTAAAGATAATATAGATTATCTGGGTTATAGGGTAAATGATCAAGGTTTGTGCAAAACAAACAACAGAATTGATGCAATATTAAAGCAGAGGTTCCGAGTAATGTTACCGAAGTTAGAGCATTTTGTGGTCTTGTGAATTATTACGGTAAATTTATTAAGAACTTAGCAACAATAATGAATCCACTGTACAAATTATTAAAAAAATCGGAAAAATTTGAATGGTCTGTTGAGTGTCAGAAGACAGTTGATATAATAAAAAAGGAAATTGTTTCGGATATAATTCTGGTTCATTTCAATCCAAAAGTGCCCATAATTCTAACTTGTGATGCTTCTCAGAAAGGAATAGGTGCAATATTGTCGCATAAATTTTCAGACACGGAAGAAAAACCTATAGCATTTATTTCACGAACGTTGACTGATGCTGAAAAAAACTACAGTGTTTTAGACAAAGAAGCATTAGCAATATATTATGCAGTTAAAAAACTTTTTCAGTATTTGATAGGTATAGAATTCACACTAAGAACTGACCATAAACCATTGTTAGCGTTGTTCGGGGAAAATAAGGGTCTACCTCAAATTGCAGCCAGTAGATTGCAGCGCTGGGCACATTTTTTGTCAGGATTTAAATATAAAATTGAATACATTAAGAGTTGCGACAACAGTGCTGATGGGTTATCTCGCTTACCAAGTCAAAATACTGATTTAGGGGAGGAAGATTCAACAAATTATTTAAATTTCATGGATAAAGGGAAAGATATAGTTTTAGATTACAAAACCATCAGGAAAGAAACTCAAAAGGATAAAATCTTATCTAAGGTAACAGACGGAGTAAAATATGGAAATTTAGAAAAATTATGTGACGAAGATTTTAAACCATATGTAAGAATTAAGGACGAACTAACAGTTGAACAAGACGTACTGTTAAGAGGGTGGAGAGTTGTAATACCTAACAAGTTACGACAGTGTATTTTAAATGAGATGCACATTTCCCATTTTGGTATAGTGAAAACCAAATCTTTAGCTAGATCTTACGTATGGTGGCCAAAGATAGATGATGATATTCAACAAATGATTAGGAATTGTCGATCATGTTTAGTTGTTCAACCGGATCCACCAAAAGCAGCATTGATCCCGTGGGAAAACCCTGGTAAACCGTGGGGTAGAATTCATGCTGACTTTGCTGGTCCATTTTATAATAATATGTTTCTGATAGTAGTGGATGCGTATACTAAGTGGGTAGAAGTTTTTAAAATAAGTTCAGCTACGACAGAAGTTACAAAAAGTAAATTCAGAGAATTATTTAGTCGTTTTGGTTTACCAGATGTCCTAGTAACAGATAATGGTAGCCAATTGTGTGCTTTGAACATGAATGAATTTTTGAAACTTAATGGTATTAAACATATTTTAACACCACCGGGGCATCCAGCAACGAATGGAAGTGCTGAGAATATGGTAAAGACGTTTAAAAAGACCATTAAAGCTGTTGTAGATGAGTATATGCGTAACAAACGTAATTATAGTTTAGAGTTAGCTGTAGATAGATTTTTGTTTAGTTATAGAATGACAAAGCACTGCACAACTAATGAAACACCTGCAAAATTAATGTTTGGCAGAGAGCTTAAAACATTATTTAATCTGTTAAAGCCACCCTGTCAGAAGCAGATAGTTGAGAATGCTCAGGAAAACCAGGTTCGTAATTATAGAGGAAAACGCATGAAACAGTATCTTAGTGGGGAGAGGGTGATAATTAGGGATTATTCAGACCCTAATCATAGTAAATGGGTTGATGCAGTTATAAATAAAGTTTTAGGTCCCCGTACTTATATATGCAAATTAAAGAATGATAAAACAATAAAGAGACATGTAAATCAAATAAGAAACTCTGTTGATCAAAGTATATCAGATAATCAAAATGAGTTACACAATAATTATAACAACAATGAAAATGTATGTGTAAGTGACAAAGTTGTAAAACAAGTTAGATCAGATTTTAGTAATAAAGGAATGGTAAAAAGGGATTTAGAAAACTCAAATTTACCAATAAATTATGAAAATGGCGATAATGGTAGTTCCAGCATTCAAAATAATGTTAATGAGTTAAATAATTCTATCGAAACTGAAAAGATTCAAGGTGTTATAGTGGATGGTGGAATTGCCAATGTTGTTAATAATGATGTAAGACAAAAAAGATGTATAAAAAAACCGGTGCGTTTAAATTTATAAACCATTATTATAACTAAAATAAGATATAAAATTTTGTATTGAAATTATAATATTAATATTAAGGTTCATTTTTATTTTTTATGTATAAGTAAACGATGTTTTAACTTAGTGTGAGGGTGTAATGTTTGTGTTCGGAGTTTGACATTGAACGTATCCATTATATAGAGAATGAGAGCGTACTTCAGAGTGGTCGGGTTAAAACATCATTGTATCGGAGAGATTGAAATAAAGCAGAACTAAACTTACAAATGTGTATTTTTCTAATCGAGATTTATATAATTAATCAGAAGTTAAACATAACAGTAAACTCCTGCTATAATTTTCATCTTCCGTTTAATTACCACGGGTGTCACTGTGATTCGTCACACTATCCTTGTACGGATGCACCTGAGGCAGTTGAAAGTAAAAGACAATTGGTTTATTCCAATTCAACACAAGTTATAATTTTTATTGATTTGAATATAATTTGAGTAATGGTGTTACAAATTGATGTTTCCAGCTCGATATTCGAAATTAAAGTGAGCGCGAATACCCCTTTGTTATAATAAATTAATCCGCCAAATTTAACAAACAATCATCTTAATCGAAGACCTAATGTGGGAAAGTTAAGTTAAGTTAAGTTAAGTTACCAATATATTGCATCATAGATGGCAATATTATTAGTATAAAGAATCGATAATACAATTTCAATCGATAAGGTAATTATCGATCAAGAAAATATCGATTAAGTAGATTTTATATATACAAACATCAGTCAGCTATCAATCAATACTAATCAGCTGGGATTATTATGATTTTTTGATAAGTTGTTTACAATACTTATCAATTCTTTACTTAAATATAAATTCAATTTGAGAAATTCAAGTATTTTACAAAACAAATTTAAAATTATATAAGATAAGTATAAAATCAGTTATAAATTAAGATTTTTTATTTAAACTATCTTCAACTTTCATAGTTCAATCCTGAACAACCCTCCGCCCAAACCTATTCGACCCGAACAGCATCCACCCTTCTTCGTTTTTCTTTGGGGTTTTTTTCTATCCAGGCTTCTCTTTGGCCTTTTTCTCACATCTTCTGTTATTTTTGGAATAAACTCTCCTTGTCTATTTACCCCATATCAGGTTGTTGTTCGAGTGCCTGGTTCCTGCAGCTCCATCGATATGCTAAATGCCTGATGGCTTGATGTCAAACTCTAAGCAGCTTCCGTTCTGAAGTCTCTCTTCTACGTCCTAATCGCTCACGGACCTTCTGCAAACTCCGTTTGATAAGTTTCTCCTTTATTCCTTTTTGTTCCGGCATCCGTTTAAATCTCACGTTGAGTCGTCAAAAATCCAATAGGAATCCGTATTTTTCATGAAGTCGGTACCGAGGATGACCTCATCCTTAATAGTTGCCTTCTTCTCTCATTGATTGAGTTCCATTCCTTATTACATCGGCTTGCACAATCGTCTTCATTATTTCCGAATCTCCGAATCTAATGTTATGATACTGGATCGACCGTCTACTTCACCTTTCAGCATCCCACTGTCTCTACTTTTAGCCAGTTCATAAAACATTTTTGGTTTTGCATAGCATTCTTCATTGGCCTTTATCTAAAAATAAAAGTATTGAATTTGAAAGTGGCTAATTTGAAGAAGGAGTTAGGCCATCGTAATCTACCAACGTCGGGCAACAGAAACGAGTTGCAGCTCAGACTTCGCGCTGCGCTTTAATGGAGGAAAATATTCACCCAGGTAAACATGAATTTAATACGGAGGCACCGGATTCAACCGATATTTAAGGGTTGAGGCGACAACAGAATCAACTTCATCATCGGCTGTGGAACGAGCAGAGTGAAAGACAAATATATCGCCTTAAAGAAAACCACTCCAAGAGTATCAGGAGGATTCAACATTAATGGTTAAATATTGGTTGAATCCGGTGCCTAAATTTTTAATGGTTTTTTTGTTTTGTGTTAATAGATGGCAATAGTAAAAAGTTTATTATTTTAATATTGGGTTCACCGATTATTAAGCAATTTGATCATACTTTTCTTTCTAATGGTGCGTGTGGATATATTACGTTTGTGGTCTATCAATTGTCTTCCAATCGACCTACCGCTAGTACTCGTTAGTAGTCAGGGATAGGAGTATTCTTTGCTAAATCAATCATACATTTAACAAATATAATAGCCGAACTACTAGCGGTTCATTAGCCGTTGATCGATTGGAAAGCGACTAATATAACTGCTTAGTTTTCAAAACTTAAAGAACTGTTTTTTAAAGGTTTGTATAAACTTGATAAAGGAGTAACATCCGAAACGGTCGTAGTTTAAAAAAAATAAATAATAGAATATTACTTTACCTAAAAATTTTTGAATTTTAATTTAAAAACAAATTTAAAAACTTTATTCATTTTTGTTAACATTTCTGTGAAACTTCATCTTTTGCTATAACCTTGGTCGGAATTCAGTTCACAAAAACAACTCTTATTATTGTTGTTATTATGCTTTTTCTTGACTTGGAATTGGGTATACACTTCGGTATTTTACTGAAATAGTCCATTACCACTAGTACATATTTGTTGTTACTTTCGCTAGTTGGAATTACTTGCAACATCTATAGCAATCCTTTCAAATAGTGTTCCAATATGTTGGTTCGTTTCGCGGCCCAAATACCATGACATCAAATTGCTATATTGTGTTTTCTTTATTTTCGTCTGTGACCTCAACTATCCAATAGTCACTCTGCAAGTAAACGTGTATCTGCCAATGACAATTCTCGTGTGACAGGAAATCCATCAAAGTTTCCCCAAATCACCGTTTCCTTGTGTCGACCCTTGATAAAGAATACTATACTTCATTGTAACTGAGTTAAGCTTTTGATGATCGATGTAGAATCTGGCCTTCCATACTTCTCTTTCACCAACCTTACCGGTGAACCTCATGGAATTGTCGCCTTTTCAAATACTTTCGATGTTTGCATATCAGTCACCAGCATCTGATCTACTTCTGTTCCTGTGTCGATCTAGTGTTTACTACGTTTATTTGGCCATTACTCTCCAGTTCATCACAGAAAATGGACATATACTTTTACAACAACTCCTTTGCTGCTTGTTTTTCTTTTGATCTTTAAAGTTTCGTCAATATGTGTTTTATTTCCTCCACTAGTTTCCGATATTACTGATCTCTTCCGATATTACGATACTCTTTACACACGGATTCATCTGCTAGCATTTTATTATGGTTTCTGATTATAATTTCTTTGGCCTGTAGTTCCTCGTCGTTGGCTTCCACAACTCACAACTCTTGTAATATACCATACATACTTGGAATTCAAAGCAGTCATCAGAGGATTGTAGGGTAACCTGAAGGTTCTGATGGAATTTTCATCAGCGATGATAAGATTACCGCTCAAGATATTTCCGTAGGTTAATCCTCTTAATAAGTAAGGATGAATGCTTGAGTAAATTTCATTCCATCTTACTGAAAACGTTTCCATCTTACTGAAAAAGTTAAGGTTTCGATTTTATTATTATTTTTTTTTTAAATTTAGCTTTAATTGGGTGCACGGCGGACTTTTAGACTGTTCTAGCTCCCTGTAACTGTCAGAGCTCCTGCATCCAAAGTGTGATCCTTCAAGTAAAGGTTGATAGCTGCCTTAAACTTGTTCATTTACTTGTATAGCTTCTTCCGTCGTCAACACAAAAGCCGTGTTTTAAAATATATGACTTGCCTTGAGATACTTGGATTGTTCTTCTTTGGCGAGTTGATGAAACATGCGAATCGCCAGATCTTTGATACTTTTCTTGTACCTTTATTTGACGGTACATCTTTTCGATGTCTGCAGAGAACACAATCTTATGTTTTATCTATATAAGAAGTATTATCCATAGGTCATTTTGTAATGCAAGACCAGTAAGCAAAACTTAATTCGAGTTTATACCTGTGGATGTTCTCATGGATGCATTAAATACTTTTCATGTGACTCCTTTTGATGTAACCTCGCTTGCAATTTTAATATATTGATTTACATATATATAAAAATTTAATTGGTTTTCTTTACATGGTAACTGGACACTATATCGACCATTTTTCCTCGTTTGATCGTTTGTTGAAAGTGTTTCGCATTAAGCGTCTTCTGCTGACTAGCTGTTGCTGTCTTTCGGAAACCATTCTAACTTTCACAAATTTCCTCATTCGTTTCTTTATCCGTCTTGTTAATAGTATGAGTTGTGACAGTTTGTTGTTAGAGCGCGAAGCGAGCCTAAATATAATCTATCCTAAACTACTGTTAATAGCAGTTAGGTCTGTCTCTAATTATTCGATTGCCTATGAAGTCGCTGTAAACATCCTAATCGAGTTTGCACAAATGTATTGGCAACATTGGTGGTGAGGGTTTCAATGCCTGAAATATTTACCGGTTTGCTTTAATGGAAGTCCCTGTAGGTGAACCGTTTCTTCGGTGATCAGCGAAATTTGGGAAGCCGGATCAATCAGGGCTCTCGAGTCTTGGCATAGAGAGATTATTGTTATCACGGCAGTTAACACAACAGTGGGTTGGATATCATCGAAGGTCCTTATTGCTCCTTTTTCTCCTTTAAAAGCTTCATGTTACAGTAGTCACATGCTTCCTTTGGCAGTAGGTGGTCTTGCAACTGTGACAGATACAGTAAATACAATTTCTACTACTATGCTGCATTGTCTTTAGCTGACTTCATGACATTGGTGTTCTTCGTGTTTAGGAACATCCTGCAGTGTTTTCGAACTTATGTTATCGTATGTTGTTTTTGTCTATGAATGTTTCTAATGCTTCGAACGTTTGTGTCAGAAATTTAATGCCGCTCAGTGTCCCAGCGTCTACTCTTTTCCGTATAATGTACGCCATAAGCGTATTGAATGTATTTTCTAGATGCAGCATTTTGATGTTATGTATAGAATTTCGACTGTTTTATGAATTGCGCGATTTTAAATACGGGATTTTTTGTTTCGATCTTTTGTTGCAATCTTTCAAGGTGCATTTCACTTTAACTTGAAGTGTCTTAAAGAGTTAATCTATATATTTGATGGATTTTTCGTCATCTTATTCGATTAGTATTGCGTTGTTAAGTGAGTTAATATTATCCATGTTGTTGGTGATTTTATTTATGTTTATTTATCAAAATTTTCGTAAAATAATTTTCCCACTTATTGGTGCGAATTTCGAATTTTCATTTATAAGAATTTTTCTTGATTTTTATTTTCGGCTGAATATGTAAATTCGCGGATACTTCGTTTATCGAATATGATCTATGATGAAAATGATTCAATGTGATTCGATAAAATGTATAAAGAGTGATAACTTAACTCCTCTTTTGCATTTGATTCTTGTGTAGCAAAAACTATAGGTAGCCCACAAAGAATACACAGTGTCTAAAGCTCGGTTCATACGATTGGATTTAAATCCTACCTCAAACCCCAATAAAATTACACAAAATGATGATAAACAACACCCCTTTGAATTGAAAAATATTTAACTAAGAGCAAAAACATCCGTAGGTTTACCAACTGTCAGAAAAAATTGTATGCTCATATATGCTTTTGCTGAAAGTTTTCAAATTGAATTTTTTTGTTTCGTATCGAAAATTAATTTAAAGTTTGTTTTTCTTGTGTGATGACGTTCACTATTGTTCGAATACGTAATATTAAGATATTTGTGATATTATTTTTAAAGACGACTTCATGGTTCATTTCAAAAAATCAGGTCAAATTTAACGAGAAAAAAACACAAATATGCATGTTCTCGCGTAAAAGAAATCACAACGAATACCCTTTTGTGGTTTTCGTGCTACATTTACGTGGTTGTGACACAAGGCCACGTTTTCGTGGTTGTGACTCAATTCGTCTGCTTGGTGTTCAGAAAAGCACCAATTTAAAATGGAATGAACACTTAATCGCATTAGCCAAATCAACTTCACGTAAACTTGGGTTCCTCAATAGATGCAGACGAATTTTTTAAATCGCATCAGGTTCTCCAGATATATAAAACCTTTATTAGACATTGTATAGAATATTGCTGTCAGGTTTGAGGTGGATCATATGGCATTGCTCTCCAGTTGCTGGATAGAGTATATTTAGTGTTGCGCGTTCTTGGATTTGTCCATGTTTCCAAATGTATGTTTTTATGAGGAAAGAATATATTCATCATGAGAGATCGCAAAGTACATCATTCTTTCCCCATTATCGGTGGCAGTTTCGTGTCGGGAGTACGGACCTATATTATTACATAAGTTGGTCTGATTTCTGCTAGATCTAGCATTAAAGTCACCAATCTGACATCCTGCTCAGGTATAGAGCCCATCAGATCATCCAAATTATTGTAAAATGAGACTTTATCTTGGGGTTGACTTACATCAGTGGGCACATGTTCACAAACAATTAACAGGTTGGCTAATCTCATGGTAAGCGAAGCTTACAAATTCGATTATCGACTGCCTGAAAATCCAGTACAGCCGTTTTACCGTGGCTTGACTTACATCAGTGGGCACATGTTCACAAACAATTAACAGGTTGGCTAATCTCATGGTAAGCGAAGCTTACAAATTCGATTATCGACTGCCTGAAAATCCAGTACAGCCGTTTTACCGTGGCTCAATGAGAAATCCAACTTCAAGATTTTTGAGGTCATCTCCACTATGTAGCAAGGTATAGCCTTGGGACACAATATCATCTCCACTTTTAGACCATCGAGTTTCTTGGAGCGCTACGAGTTCCAGCTGATACTTTTTCATATATGTGATAAGGCCGTCAAATGCACCAGGTTTTCGGAGTGACTCCACGTTCCAATCCTCAATATCGTTTCTGGGTACTTAAACGGGTGGTCATTGTTGTTTTGACGGTATCCGATTTCTTTTGTTAGTTGAGATTTTTAACATTTAGGGTTTTTTACGGATGGTACTGACATCTTTACACACTCTTCGTTGGCGATAAGCTCTTAATAATTACAGATCACGCCATCGTAATTCAGCCTATCTAGCAAGTCTTTCAGCTTGTAATGATACTCTACAAACAAGTGCCAATAACTCTCGCTTTTCATCACTGCTTATTCGCTCGGGGAGTTCATCTTCTGAAGCAACACCTTTTTGGCGACAAACTTCAAGTTTTATTTTCGTTGCGTTTTTAATTTCGTGAGCACAATTAGACATTTGACTTATGTCAAGACTGAAATTTTTGGGGTGAGATTTAAATCCTACCATTAAATCTGACCGTATGAATTGAGCTTAAAATTAGTTTGATTTTGTTTTGTTTACGTTAATTTTTTTCTTTCTTTCCTTTTCGATGGTACATTGCGTTTTATTATTTCTGTGTTGTATTTGTATAATTGTCAGTATGCTAAAACTTAATATATTTTTGGTAGATTAATGCTGAAAACAGATGAGCAGAATCCTGATGTCAGATAAATTAAAATACATACGTTTATACTTTATATGAATTGTTTGTTTTTTTCATTTAGTTTTCTGTTGATAGAAAATTTATATTCTGTCAAAACAAAATGGTGGAACCAAATAAGTTGTATATATTGAAAAATAATCGACCAAATCGCGCAGTGGTGAAAGCTGAGGCATTGGAACGGGAGGTACCGGGTTCGAATCCCGATAGGGACGGAATGTAAATGATTTTTCACCATTTGATTACAATCGGTGGTGTGAATGAACAAATCTATGACCCTCGGTTGGAGTGCAGAACTCATGGGCCAACCCATCTTTCATGTCAATACTATAGGTTGGTTTCTACGTTACGCAGATGGTTCTACGTTAATCGGACCTATAGCCGTACGTCCTCGATTTAGCTGTTATGGCGCAAAGTAGGACGTAAATAAGCGAACTGCGAAAGAGTTGGGAGTGCCTTGATCTCCCTAACAGATTGGAAAGATAAAAAACAAACAAACAAAAAGATTGAAAAATAATGAACTCAATTAAGATTTTCCCTTCAACTTTATTGTTGGTATTACATCATCTTAGGAGACATTTTCTTGGAGAAATGTTTCCTACTCCATCATACAGATGATTTTATAAGTGCTTTAAAATATAGATTGATTTAGCTTAAATTCTGTCATATTAATACTATCGACATCAATTTTATTGATAAAATTTAGATCAACACATGGTTCTAATTCGAGCGGCCAAATCTTCTACTACTACCACGAACAATTTTATTTTACTTTACTTAACGTCTTTTAATTCAGGTATATTAAGATTATTATGATTTATGAAAAGCAGCTTGGTGATGATGTTACAATTTGACACTGAATCTAATTCAAACGGAAATATTTAATTTTTAACAAATATTTTTTTAAACCACCACAAATATGTGGTGACGTGAATTTCAAAAGTAGACCCGGAGTGTAAGACATTAATGTATGTTTTCAACTTAAATTAGTTATAGATTACCTTACGTCATGTGTGTTGCATAAACGTTTTGTATCTTGTTTCAAATAACATATATTATTAATTAACTATATTTATTGATGGAAAATAAATAAATAATAATACATGACTATTCAACATTATTACTATAAATAAGTTCAAATGAGCAACTAACAATAAATTAAAATCGAAAGAAAACTTTAATGCTTCAATCGTCACTTGAAGAGCTACGATGCCCAGTTGATGTGCGTTCTCTTGAAATTGATGGTAGGCGTGGTGCAACAGGCGGACCCATCAAACGATCGGGACCATCTATAATATCCATTGTATTATCGAGATTATCAATGGGTGGAAGTGGTGAAGGAGACCATTCTGATCCAGAACTTGAACTTCCAGGTGAATTTGCACTAAGAATTGAATACATTTATTAAACTAAATAATGCAATTGTTTAAAAATATTACCTTCTAGTGTAAATTGGGGGAAGTTTTCTATCGTATAGTTCTCTCGGTGTCGAAATAGGCCCTGTGTAAGCGCTTGCATGAATTTCTTGTTGGTATTGCGCATACATTTCTTTCAAATCTTCAGGAAGTTCTACTCTTCCTTCTACGGATGAAATAAGTTTAAGGCACAAATATGTTTATATATATATATATATATATATATATATATATATATATATATATATATATCATACATTATACTATACCTTCGATTAATTTCCGTTGGGTACTGATTATATCTTCACACAGTCTTCGTTGGCGTTCAGCTCTTAATAATTGCAGATCACGCCGTCGTAATTCAGCCTGTCTAGCAAGTCTTTCAGCTTGTAATGATACTTTATCAGCTTCCAGTTCATGTACTCTACAAAGAAGTGCCAATAACTCTCGCTCTTCATCACTGCTTATTCGCTCGGGGAGTTCATCTTCTAAGGCAACACCTTTTTGGCGACAAACTTCAAGATCTTTTTCCGTTGCAGTTTTAATTTCTTTATATCGTTTTGTTTCTTTTTCAATAGCTGCTAGTTCGTTCCAAGCTGATTTCAATGCACTATTCCCCTCTGAATCGGAATCTAAATATGTGAAAATTAAAAATGGTTAATTATTACAATTATATTTTAATATTCGTTATATTACACGCCTTCATCTTGCTGGTTATCATACAATTTTCCCAGTCTGCCTTGCCAATGCGAAATTACCATGTGTTGTCGTTCGGCGTCCAATTCAAGTCCTAATAAATGACTTTCAGCTTCAAGTAATCTTCGTCGTAAACGCATTTGTTGTTTGAACGTAACAACTATTTGCTCGCGCAAATAACGTAACTCAGCTTTACGTTTTTGATCATCGACATCAGTACTGGAAAGTGAAGCTGCTATACCACTTCTTGGTCTATCTGTTAACATTTTACTTCTTAATCGATTTACCTCTTCACGAAGTTCTGTTACCAAATTTTGGTAATGTGTCATGGGAAATTCACGAGTTTCTTCAATAAACTCAGGATTTTGTAATCGTGTCGTAATATTATTTGCACGATCTGCATAAACAAGGGTATTTTTAGTTTCATCTCGATGTTTCGTCTCAGGTGCAACATGTGCAATCATAACAGTTCGACATTTGCCACTTAATGCTTCTTTTAATAATCGGGTCAGTTTTGAATCACGATAATTTACGTAACGAGCTCCACCTGATAATGCATTAATACAATTACCCAATGCTAAAAGACTACGATTTATATGAGCACCCTCTTGTAAGCGCTTTCCACGATTTTTGGTTTTCTTTGCACGTTCTGATCCAGCTAAATCAGTTAGAAATAGTCGACCTTGTTTGGTTCCCAGAGAGGTTGTGTGTGTTACTGTTATACTTAATAAAGCATGACTTCTAGATGATGTTTGATTTGCAGCTGTTGGCTCCATTGTTCGTGCCTTGTTACCTTTTAACAAGAGTTGGATCACTTCGTATCGATTTAAAGCTGTTATTTCAGATAATCCAGCTACTGTTATTTTGGAACCGCGGTTATCTTCTCGTAGCTCTAATGGTCCTCCGGGATTTAATAAATCCCTTATGAGCTCATTATAAATTTCAAGATATGATATGGAGACCTGGATATATATTTTAAAATTAGTAAATAATTTTTAATATAACAAAAAACTAGATCATAAAAACATAGTATTACATTAGACCTGACATTTTAATTATTTTACTACATGAAAACCACTTCTATGCTACGTCAAAAAATCCCATTTTTCGAATATCTTACGAATACTTATAATAATATCAGATATTTTATTATATTACATTAAAATTTTTTATGTTGCCGAAATGTGTGTGATATGGGCTTCCTAGTTGACAAAACAACGTGTCGTGTTCGTGGTATTTATTCGTGACGAAAATGTGCGCCAACGTCTTAGAACATCACTTCGTCATCGAAAATCGGAAATGAACATCACCCGGTGTTCCATTCTGCTTTAAGATCTTGATTTGTGGCACTTTAAAGTTCAAACAACAAGTATATATGGTGAGAAGCCAATTCATCCATTGTGTGTGCAACTATTCGGCGCAGCTTGTGGCGTGGCGGCATTATTGGACCGTATATCTTCGAAGATGATATCGTCACCGTCAACGGATTTAACTACTGTCACATGGTAACATTTTAAAGTGGCCATATTTTGAAGATACTAGTTTGGACGACTTTTGGTTCTAGCAAAATGGTGTGCCATGTCATAAATTGGGCAATACAATAGTGAAACTGCGTCAAAAATTCGATGGCCGCATTATCAGTCGAAATGGTGACATGCATTGGCCGGCAAGTAGCTGCGACTTGACGTCTTTGGATTTTTATTTGTGGAATCCACAAACAATTGAGCATTTGAAAGGCGATATTGAAGTAACCATTGACCAAATAGATCCGTACACAATCCAAAATGGCCTCAAAAGTTGAACCGTCCGAATAGAGTCTGAATAAAATCATTTTTCATAAATACCAGGAGGATTATAATTTCAAACAATTTTTTTTACCGGTTTTTACATATCATTATTGGCCCGTACCGTGTCAACAATCTCAACAAAGCGAACTCTTTTCTTTCCGAAAGGCGACTCTCCCTTTAAACATCGCTGTATGATGCGGTTCGGATTGGGATTGGTAGAACGTGATCGAACCTTTTATTTCATGCACGATATCAGGAATTCGCGTTAAATTCTTGATCTCGTGATTAAACAGAACTCGGTATATGCTGTCAAATTTCGCTGCTCAGCAGTATGACGACACTTCTAATCAACCAATCTTTTTGGTTTAAAATTATACCGAGATTGTGCTGGGCACACTCACAATTATAAATCGCATTTTATAATTATGATTATATTGTTTCAGCACAAATTGTCATGGTTTTTAGTTCGAACGTGTTTGCACAGCATACGATCACACGGTCGAAAATATGATTATTATCTCTAAGTCTATTATTTAAGAATTTAAATATAAAATAATATCTATTGATTATAAAAAGGCTTTGACGTCCATCTCAAGTTCAGTGATTTTTTCGATGCAAATTTTTTTAAATGTATTAATAAATTTAATGTATTTGTAGTCCCGCATTCACAAATTGTTTTAGCAGCCCAAATTGAACTGCGTCTTCCCATTCAGTCATATTACACCGATAATGCCGGTTGTTTGAATATGTACAACCACAGCAAAATGTTTACACCCACAACAGAGTGGGTCAAAAAGTGAGCTCGTGCTGCTAGTATCAATAACTAATTTCAATGCAGTAAATGTGGGGTTATGAAAAGTTTTAGGCCCATTTGTTCATATTTCTAATATAAACTATACATTGTAAAACGAATAAGCTTAAAGCTCAAAAAACGATGTAGTGTGAAATACAATATAAACATAAGTGAAGTAAACTCATATATGTATTTTGGAAATTCTGGTTGTCCAAAATTTCACAAACTAAATAATTCTTCAAATAAATACAATATTATAAACAATTACATTTTTTCTTTTTTTTCATAGTCACTCAGGCTCGATTAATTTTTATAATAAAATTCAAGATATCTGGTATCCTCAAGGTCGTCAATTGATTGTCGAATAGAAATTGTGATCCAAAAAGTCTATACGAAGAGTATGAAAAAGAGGAGCACAAGAAGTGCTCAACATTTTCTTCTTCCCCTCCGCCACACTGTTCGCAGTTTGCAATGTTTCGAATTTTCATTTGAAACGTGTGATTATTGAGAGAGCAATGCCACGTGAGAATGCGCAGCAAGATCCTTAAAGTGCATCTATCTTAATTTAATTAAGAAGGACTGGTATCTTTGCTGATTTTAGCTTGATTTCCATTATGAAAAATATACTGACAAAATAGTCGAAGTAGGATAAAAATATAGTTTTTCTTAAAATGCGAGTGAAATAAAAAAAAATTTCAATGTAAAAAATTAATACAGTACTGAATAAATTTGTATGTTTACTGAAAAAATTATTATAGCAGTACTGACCAAATAATATCAAGAGAGAGGAGTATTTTTATTCAGTACAAAATATTTTACAGAAAAATGCATATAGCTGAGAAATCGTGTGAGCCATATTTAAAAAATGAAGTCATTTCTTAAATATGAAGCTTTTTACAGTAGTTTTTTTTATGGTCAATTCATAATTTTAACATTTCATTTTGTGTCATGTTATTTCATTGTAGAAATAATTATGTATGGAAATAATAATGAATCCCGTTAAGTTTATTTTTTTTTAAATTTATTGTTTAAAGTGTTTTTTATCCTTTTTGGTCAAGAACAAAAAAACAATGAAATTTATTGGTTATATTATAAGCAGCTGTCAAAATATATCCACTCTAAAAAAAAAGAAAAAAGTAAAAAATGATCTCTGTCACTCTAATGGTATTTTTGATTTTTTTCTCGCTTTGGTTTTTTCAATAAAAAATACTGGCAGTATTTTTTTCATAATGGAAATCAGACTTTCATGATCTTAAGAAGATTATGAAGAGTCGACAAGAGATGAGGTTATCCTTTGATGCAGATAACCAAAGTGATTGTCAATTTTTCATTTAAGAGATAATGACGTAACTCTTAAAGCAAGCTCACGTCCGACAAAATTGGGAGCTCCACCGAAACGGGTCAGTTTTACAGTCAATAAATTTTCTTTGATACCCATGTGACTGGGTATTAGTTAATTTAAGACAATTATGATCTCCAAAACAAGTTTTGATGAAACAGTATTGGAACCAATAGCATTTAAAACAACCTGGCTGTCTGAAAGGATGCATATACGTTGATCTCTGCACGTAACGCTGTATAACGCTATGTATAACCATATGTATGGCCCAGCTCCCTCCATATTTGATAGGGCTCAGAATTGTTAAGAAGATGATAGTAGATAAGCTATGCGGGTTCTATCACAAATTCGCGTGTATTTCCTTATGAAGGTCTAAATTTGAATTTTTGACTTCACTATGACGTCACGCGCCTGCTTTAAAAAAAACTATGACGGGGTCAAATCACATTTGTTTTATGACGCCACGTGCTTTTTATAAGACTATATGCATAATAGAAATAAGCAATCATTCTATTATTGTTGTTGTAATGCTATATTAAACATCAAAAACCCTTAATATTTCAGTAAATAGAGGTCCTATCAAATTTTGGTGAAAATTTCCGTACGAAATACTTATCTGAATGAGGATAGCTGAATATGATGGTACATTTTTTTTTACAGATTTTCGACTTTTAGAACCTACCAAAATTATTCTACGATAATATTATTTGATACATTGTTGTTGTATTATACAATTATATATTTGGAATCCGGACAAGATTAAACATGATTCGTTGAAACTTAATTTCGCATAATATCGAAATGATATATAGAGTTTTATTATGTTATCGCAATACGTAATTCTTCTTTATTTAATTTAATAAACCATCGAAAGATCATCATCTCTTATAACATATCATGTTGTAAGTAGATGACTAATTAAAATAAAAGACAAAATATTTAATTGTTAAGTTCTCGGATTGATTTGTGTTTAATATTAAATGTTATCTTTAGCGTCAAATTTTAATTTTTTTTTTATTTGTTTAAGAAATCTATATTTCTGTATAATATTACAACTAATCTCAGTGATTATCTAGTAAATGTTTTGTATTTTTAAGCAGTGTAGCATCTTATGGGATGAGAAAAATCGGTTCATCCCATTTCGTCCAGTCCTTTGATTTCAGTAGTTCAGGGAACCACTAATTCTAAAGGCCTTGTTCTTTTTAGGCGCTTTGGTCCATTGGTGTGATCCAGTAGGTTCCGCAGCTCCTCGTTGTCATGTTGCTGCAGTCGCAGTACATGACTCCTTGCAAGCTTAATTATTTCATCACTGACGTATTCCATGTTAAGGTCTCGATGGAGGTTGTCATTTCTAATGTACCATGGAGCATTGACAATGCTACGTAGTACTTTATTTTGAAATGTTTGTATGATCTTAACTGTAGTTTTCTTTGCACATCCCCAAAGTTGAATGCCGTATGTCCAGATAGGTTTAAGGATTTGTTTATATAATAGTAGTTTGTTTTGCGTTGTCAGCTCAGAGTTTCTTCCAATAAGCCACTGCATTTTTCTGAATTTAAAATTCAATTCTTGTCTTTTCTTTTTAACATGTGCTTTCCACCTAAGCTTAGTGTCTAGTGTCATGCCAAGGTATTTCGCATTGTCTGAGTAAGGAATTTGTTGAAAATTCAGTCTAATCGGGATGTATTCTACTTTCTTGTTGGTGAAGTTGATGTGTGTTGATTTTGATTCGTTTAGCATTATTCTCCAAGTTTTTGTCCAAGTGTTTACTGTATTAACAGCATTTTGTAGTTTCCGTGTTGACTCGAAAATACTAATATCAGTAGTCATAATTGCAGTGTCATCAGCAAAAGTCCCTATTCTGGCTTCTGCTATATTTGGTAAATCATTTGTATACAGAAGGTATAACACAGGGCCAAGCACACTACCTTGTGGGACTCCTGCCAATATTTTCTTTAGTTTTGAGTACTCTTCTTCTTGTCTCACTCGAAAATAACGGTCATTTATGTATGACTTAAGCAATTCAAAATGTTGTTTTGGTAGATCTCGTTGAAGCTTAAATTCCAGACCATGGTGCCAAACCTTATCAAATGCTTGGGCTACGTCTAGGAATACTGCTGAACATACCTTCTTCTCTTCCAACGCCTCTTCAATCGTATCAGTGATTCTATGTACCTGTTCTATTGTTGAGTGGCCTTCTCGAAACCCAAACTGATGTGGTGGTATAAGTTTCCTAGTCTCTATAATTGGCTTGAGTCTCTTCAGAAACAATATTTCGAAAATTTTTGATGTGGTTGTTAATAAAGAGATTGGCCTGTATGATGTTTTGTCATTTAACGGTTTATTAGGCTTAGCAATCATTATTATTTCTGCTACTTTCCACTGTCTCGGAACATATCTTTGTCTAAAGACAGCATTGATTATGTGCTGTAGCTTCCGTAGTGCTTTTTCTGGTAGTGCTTTGATTATTTTTGCTGTTATCAGGTCGTAACCAGGAGCCTTTTTATCTTTAAGATTTTTTACTTCTTCTTTGATTTCTTTCACAGTGACTGGTAGGAGAGGTACCTCGTCTATTTTGTTGACCGGTGTTAAATATTCATTCTCTACCTGCCCAGTTGGTGGTTTGAAGGTAATTTCTAGGTGTTCGGCAAAAAGATCAGCTTTTTGTTTATCGCTGCGAGCCCAGGTTCCATCAGTTTTTTTTATGGGTGGCACTTGCAGTTTAGGTCTTTTTAGACTTTTAGTGGCCTTCCACAACGAATAGTCCGTGTCAGATTTACCTGTCAGGTTACTTAGAAAGCAAGCTACTGACTCATTCTTGATCTCTTTTATAAGCAGTTTAAGTTTGTTGCACAGATTATTTAGGATTGTTTTATCTTCAGGAGCTCTAGTTCTCTGCCAAGTCTTGCGAACTCGTCTTTTTTCGTTAACCAAGTCTCTCACTTCAACTGGGTAGCTTATACTTTTCTGTATTATTTCATGCTGGATGGGAGTACTTTCCCATGCCGCTTTCTGTATACTTTCAATGAGATTTTCCAGCTCTTCTTCTATCATATGATCGTTCGAGATCGGAACCTGTAGATTGACGCTTTCTTCGACTAGCTGGCGAAAGTATTCCCAGTTTGTTTTGTTATTTGTTAGTCTTGGAGGGCTTGCTTTCCTTATTGCCGTGGAACTTATTGTCATTAAGACTGGAGAGTGATCCGATGATAGTCCTTCTTCATTTTCAACTACTAGGTAATTTTCGGAGATACCTCTGGATATATAGAAGTCTAGAAGATCAGGAATTTTATTTACGTCTGTAGGCCAGTAGGTTGGCTTTCTACTGGAGTGGAACTCACATTTTAATATTCTGCCTGCTTCAAATAGCTCTCTTCCTTTGGGAGTAGTTCGATTTGATCCCCAAAATATATTTTTTGCATTAAAATCGCCTCCAATAATGAAATTTTTACCAAGCGATTTAAAAAGTTTGATGTAGTCTTCCTTTTTTGGGTTATATCTGGGTGGACAGTAGATTGCTGATATAGTGTAGCTCTTGTAGTTTTTGGTTTCAATAGAAACAGTTGCTACTTGCATAGCTTCTTCCTCTATTTTAAGTTCTTCTTGATGTTTAATATTTTCCTTGATGAAGATTGCTGTTCCGCCTCTAGCTCTTTCTGCTGGGTGAAGAGCTTGATAGCACTGGTATCCACGAATTTTGAAATACGAGATTCTAGTAGAGTGACTTTCTGAGATTAGGCATATATCAATGTTTTTTGTGTTTAAAAATACTTCTAATTCTGAAATGCGTTGCGCAAGACCATTTGCATTCCAGGTAGCAATTCTTAAATAGTGTGTCATTATGTTTTTTTGTTTAATTTGAATGGATTAGAATTAAGGTAGTCAATGATTTCTCTAGTTTTACCTGTCGCGTCTGTTATTTTTTTATTTTGGTTAATCGATGTATTTTCTAGTGTTTCTAGTCTTTTTTCTTGTTGTTTTAGTAGCTCACTCATAGATTCTAGTCGTTGATATTGCGTCGCCAGATGAGAATTTATAGTGGTTAACTTCTGCAGTATTTCTTGCAGGACATGATTTTCCTGACTGGGTCCTTTCTTGACATTTTCCGTTTGGCCAGCCATTTGGGCATATGTCGTGCCTGCTCTAACTTTCGCGCTATTAAGAGGGATTTGGTTTGGATAGGATGGCGTCCTAGGTTGAGAACTAAGAGTTCTGATGTTCTCTGTTGGATTTTTTTTACTATTTCTCATTCTTTGCAGCTGTTTGGCAACTTCACAGCCTCTGTAATTTGCTGGGTGGTGATTCCCACAGTGTATACATTTCGCTGGATCGCTTCTACTTTTGTTGCATTCTTTTGATGGATGTTTCCCAGCGCACTTTACACATCTAGGCTCCCTATTGCAGTATTTTCGAGTATGGCTATATGCCTGACAGTTGTGGCATTGTGGAATTCTACTGCTGTTCTTTTTTAATGTTTCAATTTTGACTTTCATGTTCAAGATTGCTTTGATTCCATATATCTTATCAATGCTCTCAGTGTTGTTAAATGTTAGCATGAATAGGGGTAGGCCGATTTTGGTTGTTACTCTTTCATCGTTTGAGTTTTTGGTAACCTTTTTCTTCAGAATGTTTACAGCATTTATGATTTTGAATCCTTTCTGACTAAGTTCCTCAATTATTTCATCAGTTGGGTATGTATGATGTAGTCCTCTGGCCATAACTTTGATTTGTTGCTCTGCTTTGTTTTCATACGTGAACCATTCAATGTTTTGAGCACTAATTGCATTTGCTAACATTCTGTAGGTTTCTGGATCAACTGCATTTACTTTCCAAACATTATTATTCAGTGCAGTGACCTTATATTTGTCGTTTGGAACTATTTTGACTATTTGTTTAATTGTTTCGTACTCACTAACATTAAGAATATTAATGGGTGGAGGTGGTATCTCTTTCTTCATTGGTTCACTTAACTCTGCTTTTTTTTGTTGAGACACGTTAGATGTGCTAGCTGTTTGGAGTTGTACATTCTTCTGTAGATTAACTAAGTCCTTGCGTGGCTGACCAGATTGGTTTATCGGTGGTTTTCTTACGCCTTGTATTGATTGTTCCACCTCAGGCGAGGATTCTGCTTTCCTTTTTTTATTTTGGCGTTTAGTTTTAACAATTTGTTTGCGTATAAAACTCGTTTCATATGCCAATTCATCATCATCTGTTTCATAGACGACTATAGCATTTTGGGTTTCATTTACTTGTTTCTTCTCACTTTTAATTACAGCAATTTCTTCTTTAAGCTGTTGAACCTCTTTAAAGAGTTGACCATTGAGTTGCATTAAGTTTTCTAGTGATGTTTTTAAACCAGCGTTTTCTCTAGTGACATCGTAGAGGTTTTCTTGGCTCACGCTTTCCATGCGATCCACACTAGGTTGAGATATCATATTTGGTATTTGGTCTGATGGCTTACGAAGTTCTTCGTTTTCTTTATCGTGGCTACTTATTGACGATGTTGGTGATCTCGATAATTTGGAGCTACGTCCAAATGGATTTACATTATTTGACTTGGTCGAATTATTTTAATGTAGTAATAAAATGTTCATCACCTTCTTATTAACGTATGCTATAAATTTTATATAAAATGCAGTTCAGTGCATCTGCACAATTTATTATCTATATAAAGATGTGTTAAACCTATTTGCGATCGTTAGTTCTTAAACCATCATACTGTGTGTTTCAACCAGTTAATATTTACATAATTAAAATAATTTGAAGTAAAGAAGTGATTATACAGTTATAATACATTATATAATACCAATTGTTAGTAACTGCAGCTGAGATGCATCATGGTATGCATAACATAAGATAAACATAAATGTACAAATGTTACAATACAAATGTACAATACATACTAATACAAAGGTAATTGTAAAATTAACCTGAACTGTGCTATAAAAAAATAATAAAATTTCTTTTATATCGTCGACCACCATACCGACAAGTTGTCATCATTTCTTTTTATATATTAACCACCAACCAACCACCTTCTATCTACTGGATTTATATATATATATTTTTGTTCGTGGTACCACATCCAGTCGATAACACCAATTAAAATATAAAATGACAAATTTTAATCAGTAAGTATCTAATACTAAATCGTTACTTCTTAGTGCCACCGTAAACCCTCAGCTTTTACAAAGTGCCATTAAAGAATGTGGCAAAAATTTAACAGTTCTTCGAAATAAGCTGCAGAGATGTACCAGTCCAGGAATTAAAAACAAGCGACATGTGCAATTGGCTTATTGACTGGATTTCGCACACAAATGAAAATGATGAAGAAAAATAAAGAAACATCGAAATATACATCAAGACGTGTAAACTGTGAAAATTTGCAAACAGCTTTTCAAAATCGTATTAAAACTTTAGCCATAATCAACTTGACTTATACCGATCGGATAGATTTTTTGAATGATTATCAGAAAACTTTTCACATTCGCATCAAAAACCTATTGAAAAATGAATCCGCTTTAAAAATAAATGGAGTTTTCTGTGACGAGTTTAAATTTGGCAATGAAGGTGGTGAAAATAATTTCGAGTTTAAATATATGAATACAAAAAATCATGAACTGTACCGGGATACTAACATCAATGAATGGTTTAATAAAATTATTAAAGTAATAATACTAAAAGAGCTCGAAGAGTTTCAAGAAAAGCAAAGTGGTTGGAGTATTTCGGCAATCATAAATTTAACCATGAATATTAATAAATTCACTCCACAACTGGGTTCATCTTACCTAGAGCTGCCGGATCAAATACGGAGAAAAAAGGCTTGTATTAATATTAAAAATAGTGATAAAGCATGTTTTGCGTGGTCTTTAATGGTAGCATTGCATCCAGTAGAAAAAAATCCTCAACGCATAGTTAGGCATGGATCCTACTTAGAGAAGTTCAATTTAAAAGGCATTCAATTTCCAATGACAATAAAGCAAATTCCACGATTTGAAAAGCAAAACAATGTATCAATTAATGTATACATATTGAAACTACAAAAGTCTGGAGACTATATTACATTACCAACTTATTTATCTAAAAAAAAAGGATAAGCACGTCAATCTACTCTTAATTCAAAATGTTTACGAAAGGGCTGAGGGAAACGAAGAAGTAGATGGAGCAATAAGAGAATTAAGCGATCATGAGCCGATTAAATATCATTATGTTTGGATTAAAAATCTGTCTAGGCTGTTATCATCACAACTGAGCAACCACAAAGGGAAAACGTATTCTTGCGATCGATGTCTTCACTATTTCTATTCAATGGTGATACTACAAAAACATAGTGAGAATTGTAAAAATCAAAATAATTGTAAAGTTAGGTTACCTACAAATACAAAGTAACAAAAATATATTCACTTTAAAAATTTTAAGAATAAGATAGTTGCACCATTCATAATTTATGCAGATTTAGAATGTCTATTAAGAAAAGTTGAAGTTAATAATAATTATCAAAATCATGAGCCCTATAATATAGGTTATTATGTGAAATGCTCATATGAAAACACACTATCATTCTAACAAATGATACCGTGGTGAGGATTGCGTTTCTTGGTTTAGTAAAAAATTAGCGTATTTCGCGAAAAATTTAGATAATATATTAACTAATCCAGTAAATATGAATGCTTTAACAGAAGAAGAAAATTCATTGTTTAAAACAACCCCGATATGTCATATATGTGAAAAACCTTTTAACGGTGAAGAGATTAGAGTCCATGATCACTGTCATTTTACAGGCAAGTTTAGAGGATCCGCACATAATTATTGCAATATTAATTATAAAGAAGAAGGTCACATAGTTCCAATTGTATTTCATAATTTAAGTGGTTATGACTCACATTTTATTATAAAAATATAGCATCTGATATATATGCTAATTTCAGATGATAAATTTTTATTGTTAACAAAGAAGGGCGTCTATCCTTACGATTATTTCGATAGTTCTCAAACATGTTTAGAAGAATCACTTCCTTCACTTGAGCAATTATATAACAAACTAAATGATAGTAATATTAGTGAACAAAATATATAATCCACTACAGAAACTTAAAACAAGCTATCAAGAACGGTTTGAAAATTAAAAAAATTCACAATATTCTTGAGTTCAATCAATCACCTTGGTTAAAGTCATATATAGATTAAAATACATTGCTACGCTCAAGTGTGAAGAACGAGTTCGAAAAAAATCTTTTCAAACTAATGAATAAAGCCTGATTTCCATTATGAAAAACTACTGACAAAAGAGTCAAGGCGGGATAAAAAATATAATTTTTCTTAAAGTGCGAATGAAATAAAAAATATTTCCAGTAAAAAAAATTTATTCAGTACTGAGTAAATTTTTATGGTTCCTGAGAAAATAATTATAGCAGTACTGACAAAATATATGAAGAGAAGTATTTTTATTCAGTACTGGAGTCCTATAATATTTAATAGGAAAAATAAAGATGAATGATTTTTTATGGTCAGTTAATAATTTTAATATTTCGTTTTGTGCCATTCGTCTTATGCATTGTGAAAATAATTGAAATAATGAATAATTATGTTAAGTTTATTTTTTTTAAATTTTTTGTTGTAGATTTAAAGTGTATTTTGTCTTTTTTTTCAAAAACAAAAGAAAATTGAAATTTATTGGTTATGTTACACGCACGTGTCAAAATATATCCACTATAAAAAAAAGAAAAAGGAAAAAACGATATCAGTCACTCTAATGGCATTTTTAATTTTTTTTGCTTTGGTTTTCTCAGTAAAAAATATTTTTCATAATGGAAATTAGCCTTAATGCAGTCTTCGGTAAAACTATGGAAAATGTCCGAAATCATAGTATTGTAAAGTTAGTGACTTAAAGGTTAGGAAGATATGGAGCCGAAGTATTAATTTCAAAGCCTGAATTTAAGTGATTTACTATTTTCAATGAAAATTTAGTTGCTATTGAACTAAAAAAATCAGATTTATTTTTAACAAACTATATATATTGGAATGTGTATTTTAGAATTAGCCAAAACAACACTTTATGACTTTCAGTATGGTTACATGATCCCTCAATTTAATGATTATTCCATAATATGCTATACAGATACAAATACCCTCATCTATCAGATAACATGTCCAGAGATTTATGAAATAATTAAGCGAGATTGCTATACCACTTTTGATACCAGTGACTATCTCGCTAATAATATTTGGAAAATTCCTTCCGTGAATAAAAAACTACCGAATATTATGAAAGATGAGAATAATGTATGATAATATGTACGACCTTGAATCACATTCAATCTTGTTTAAATTTGTAATATAAAGCAATAGGATACAACAAGAACAATGTGTCAATTTATTTTACTGCAGTAAGATTTTGGTAGGTTCTAAAATTTAAGTATTAAAAAAGAAAATTGATAATAAATTGCGCAGGTGCACTGAACTGCATTTTATATAAAATTTATATAAAATTTATTTATACCCATCGTTAATAGGAATGTGATGTACATTTTATTTCTACCTTAACACTTCACGTCAAAATTAAAAATAGTATATTTTTAACACAAATCAATGATAATGTTATCAATGATAACATAACAATTAAATATTTTGTCTTTTATTTTAATTAAGGAGTTGATGATTTTCGATGATTTATTAAATTAAATAAAGAAGAATTATTACGTATTGCGATAACATTATAAAATTCTATATACATATCATTTCGATATTATGTGAAATTAAGAGCAAGTGCAACATGCACAATATGTACAAATGATCTTGTTTAAATTCGTAATATATAATACAAGAGCTATATTATAGCTATATTATAGCTCTAGTATTATAGAGCTATATTATAGCTCTATAATACAACAACAATGTACCAATTAATATTATCGCAGAATAATTTTGGTAGATTCTAAGAGTCGAAAATCTATACAAAAAAATGTGCCATCATATTCTGCTATACTCATTCGGATAAGTACTTCGTACGGAATTTTTTGTCCAAATTTCGATAGGACCTCTATTTACTGAGATATTAAGGGTTTTTGATTTTTCATATAACATTACAACAGCAATAATAGAATGATTGCTTATTTCTATTATGCATATAGTCTTATAAAAAGCACGTGGCGTCATAAAACAAATGTGATTTGACCCCGTCATAGTTTTTTTTAAAGCAGGCGCGTGACGTCATAGTGAAGTCAAAAAATGCAAATTTAGGCCTTCACAAGGAAATACACGCGATTTTGTGCTAGAACCCGCATAGCTTATCTACTGATTGCCGTATAGTCGAGCGTCTGTGTTTGCGCTACACACCTTTTGATCAAAAGATCAAGCGGTAGCAGACCCACAGCCATCATCTAAGAGCTGCAGTAGGTGTGATGTGCGAAGCTCCCACAATACCCAGTCAAAAAAGTCTTTGAATGCGATTAAGCGGTCTACCTTCAACCCCACTCATTGTTCTAGGCCACTAAATAGGTGCGGCAAACGAGATTATGACCCTGACCACCGAAACGTATAGTCACGCGTCTGGATTCCAGACCCCATGATTTACTAAATGATTGTTTGCATTTCCAGTAAATGTTACATGTTTTGTTGCATTTTCATTCTATATGTTTTTGCAACGTAATCTTCCGATCTAACCGGGAATCTGGTACTAGATACTAGACTTCCGAAGCGAGTGGGATCGTATGAGTTCCAATTTTTGCAAGACAAGATTTTTCCAAAGTCCTGTGTTTAGTGAAAAGAACCATCTCAGTTTTCCTAGAGTTGACTGACCAGACTACGACTATGTTAAACACAATTTGCATGTGATCACATAGTACATCCGTATATTTACATACCAGTATTATGGCGATGTCATCAGCATAACCCTGGCTGAAAAATCCGCTGTCGTTTAGTTGGCCTAGGAGTGAATTGAGCACAAGACACCACAAGAGTGGAGACAGAACTCCACCCTGAGGACATCACTTTCGGCGGTTACCGTCGTCGTGTCACTATACCTAAGTATGCAGTGGTTCTCCTTGACCTATGCATGGCCTCAAATCACCGAACAAGTGTGGTACTCATGTCATGTCTTTCAGCTGCAGAGATCATTGCACTAAAAGTAGCGTTGTCAAACACGTTTTCTATGTTCAGAAACGCTACAAAGGCGAATCCCTTGTTGCTCAGCGATTGTTCAATACGTCCGAAGACTTCATGGAATGCTGTTGCAACAGATCTGCCTTTCCGGTATGTGTGTTGTTTGGAATGTATGGGATTTGCTAATAGAGATAGGCTTCTAGAGATTGATCAAAAAGTTCCCGGAATAACCACTGTGTGTCAGTGTTTGTTGTTACATCTGTTGTTGATATTCCCTTTAAGTCTTAGCGTCATCGCTTGACATTTGTTAAAGTTACGTATTCAAGAGTACATCTAACTTTGTGTGTGTTGGCAATTATTTACAATTTTAGAAATGGATTTAAATTTGCAAAAACGAATTTTTGAGTAAAAACTGATTAAATGGTGAGCGACTGTTGGAAGTGTTGGTGTTTCGGCAACGATTCTCTAATGAAAACGATCGTTTACTAGTGGCACGAGCGGTTAAAAAGAGGTCGTGAGTCAATCGAAGATGACAAACGCAGTGGCAGACCATCGACATCAAACACCGACGAAAACACTGATAAAGTAACAGAAATATTGGTCAATAACCGCTAATTAACCATAGCGTAGAACTTGAACATTGTCTATGGATCAGTCCAATACATTTTGGTTAATGATTTGGGTTTCCGTGGTGTAGCAGCAGTTGGTGCCAAAAGACCTCAATTTTATGCAAAAAATAATCCGATCCCACATCCATCAAAAGGATCATTGCTGGAGACGAGACGTAGATTCATGAGTACGAAACGCAATCCTGACGCAGGCAAGAGAATGGCATTCATCAAACGAGCCGAGACCAAAAAACCACGTCGTGGTCAGTCGAAAAGGGTGGCAATGCTCACGGTTTTTATGGATTACAACGGTGTAGTGAATCATGAATTTTGGTCAGAAGGCCAGACCGTAAGCAAAGAGTATTATTTGGGCGTTATGAGACGTTTGCGTAAAACAATACGCCTATGATAACGCACCGTCGAACAGTGTCATCATTATTCGTAATTTTTTGGCGAAATGTTACAAATACCATACAACAGCCACCGTATTCACCTGATTTGGCTACCTGTGACTTCTTTCTGTTCAATCGAGTTAAAAACCCATTACGCGAAACGCGTTTCAGCAGCCGAGAGGAAATAATGGACATACCGAAAACCGAATATAAAAATATGTTCCGAGGATTGGATCAAGCGCTGGCATAAGTGTGTTGTAGTCGATGGGGATTACTTTGAAGGGGACAATATTGGTTTAGATTAATAAACTTGTATTTTTGATTTTCTGAATAACTTCCCGGAACTGTTTGATCAAGGTTTTCTTAACTTAGAATCATATAGCTGACCAAGACACTCAAACTATTTATAAGTTTACTTAGAATTTTTTGACAGTCTGAGTATCGATTCAGCAAAATTTCTTAATTGTCTTATTTTCCACATACGATGTTCATGGCAAGGTTACAATATTCATAAAAAACAACTATTCTAATCAGAACCACATTCAATAATTTACTTACAAGAATTACAACGTACATACACTAACGGTATAAAAAATTAGTATTAAGAATATTTTACATATAATTTGTCGGTGTAAAACAGTGAAAATGATTTGAAATGTGTTTGAGTGTAATAAATTATTTACATTGTTAAAATTACAACACGAACGGTTCGTTATAAAAACAAAACAACTGTAATATTATTGTTATATCAATGTCCTTGGTCAAATATAAAATTGATCAAATTTATTGAAAATGTAATTAATTTTCCTGTCAATTAAATTTTTGGTTAAGGCGTTTATCGCTACCCCTTCAGAAATTCTAATTTAATAAATATTTTATTCGTTTGACTACAACTACAATAATGACACTATTGATTGTTGTGACCAAGTTAGTCATCAAAAAGTTGTTTTGAATATTTAATATATAATTTCTAGTATTTACCACACTTATATTGAATGAAGTTGGGTGAATATATTTATAGATTTTTTACTTAAAATTTATATAATAATTCAACTTAACTTAAAAAATTATACTGTCTATTATAATATCGATCATATAATGCATTTTCCATAAAGCTTTATAAATATATAATTATAAGGTCTTAAAACAATTGTGTTTAATGGTTCTACTCCCTTTAACGTTTGATCTTATGCTGAAATTATCACATCGATCTGCTTAGGTGGTTGTAAAAGTGTTTATCCAACCAAATCACCGATAATAATCATAATGCACGATTCTACAATAAGCTGCTAAAATCTTTCTCCGAATATTCAACAACTTCTAATAACAAGACGCTTAATACGCAGGCAATGGGAGCTCCACAGGTGACCTACTCTTAAATCAAGGTTTAATAAAGCGATTTAAACGGTGAAAATCGCTTTGGTAAATAAACATGAAGGAGAGCTTCACCAGTATCTCAAGGGACTTACATTCCTACTGAAGCAACGGCTTTCTCATTATGGAAAGCTACACGTAAGCTGAAACGACCAACACTCTCATTTCCTCCAATACGGCACTCTGACGGAAGCTGGGCAAGAAGTGATGTAGAGAAAGCAAATATATTAGCTAAACACCTTAGCGAAGTGTTTAAACCATACAAGTGGCACAATGTCAAACAAACGATCAAGGACAACATCGATGTAAAAAAGGCTCCTGGACATGATCTCATATAAGTGGATAAATCTATCAAATTAATAACATATATTCAACGCTATAATGAAAATAGTTCACTATCCAGAAAGCTGGAAAATTTTAATTATTATTATGATTCCAAAACCTGGCAAAGATGAAACAAAAGTCAACTCATATCGTCCAATCAGCTTATTACCAATTCTCTCAAAGCTGTTCGGAAAAATGCTCTCGCAAACAATTAAGCCAATTTTGAACGAGAAAAAAATCACACCGGATCATCAATTTCGATTTAGAGAAGAACACGGAACCATGAAATTAGTTCTTAGAGTCTTATTCGAAATCAGAAACTCCCTTGAATTGAATCATGGAAATTGGAGGAATGTCTGCATAAACGTTATTTGAGTATAGAAAATGTGTGTGATTCTTGTATTGAGACATAGAACATTTGCTTCTTAAGTATTTAGTATTTGGAGCTAGAGCCATTAAATAAAATAAATCAAACAAGACGGTTAAAAGTAATTGAAGAAAACCAATTTTATTTGTAAAATTAAAATTTATTAATAATTTTATTTTATTAATTATTGCCTTAACTTCGCTTATTTTTGTGGTCATAACGTCTTCAAAATCAAAATTTACGTTAAAAATTTGTCCTTAATAATTAAGTTACTATGCTTTGATAGTTAAATACCTTTTTATTTTATATTTTTTACTATGCAAATCTTTTGGGGCTCGAGGCACTCCCAGCTCTTGCGCGGTTTGCTTATTTACAACCTACTTTAACGCCTTAATGGCCAAATTGCATCCTGCCCTTATCGGGATTCGAACTCGGTACCTCCCGCTCCAACTGCCACAGCTTTAACCACTAAGCCACCTGGGCGGTTTATGAAAAATATATTGACAAAATAGTCAAAGCACTAAAGCAGGATAAAAATATAATTTTTATGGTTACTGAAAAAATTATTATAGCAGTACTGACAAAGTATTTTTATTCAGTACTGGAAAAATATTTTATAGCAAAAATGTATTTTTTTTCGGTTTTTATAGGCAATTATTGGACCGTACCGTGTCAGCAATGTGACTCCAACGGTTTCGATCACGAGCCAGATGTTCATACTGTTGCAAGCAGTTGCAAGACCAGATCACTTTCTACGCCGTGGAGCCATCGTCGCCGACAGCGACTTCTTCGCCTACCGAAAGGCGGTTCTCCCCTTAAAGATCGCTGTATCATTCGTTTCGGATTAGCACGCAGAACGTAGCCGAGCCAGCGTATTCGCTATCCTTTGATTTCATGCACGATATCAGGAATTTGCATTTAATTCCTGATCTCGTGATTGATAGAACTCGGTATGTGCCATCAACGTCGCGTTTTGGGTCATATATCACACGCATGATTCTTCTCTCGAATGTTAGAAGCCATCTTTCGTACTCATCCGTCAAGGTTCAACTCTCACATCCATACATGACAACGGGTCTGATCAACACTCTGTAAAGTTTCAGCTTATCCGTATTTGCAAGATATTTTGATTTCAGCAGTGGACGTAGAGGATACAAAGCCCGATTGTCAGCAGCAACGCGAACCTTGATATCCTCTCCCACACTACTATCGTGAGTAATGAGAGATCCAAGATACTTGAATCTCATCACTCCTTCAAACGTGTGGTTTCCACTACTGAAATCAATTGCGTCTTGGTCTCATTGATTGTTTTGGACTCATTGATTTTGAGACCAACGGAAGCTGATCACTGTTCCAGTGGATCAAGTATCTCTTTCACTCCGTTGCCATTTAATCCAATCACACAGATATCATCTGCATATGCAAGAAGTTGATTGGATTGTCGGAATAAGATATTGTCCTGAGGTGTTTCAGTTTTACGAAGGATGTATTCCAACATGAGATTAAAGAATCAACCGTAGCGAAAAATCTTGATCAGTGACTGACCGATTTGGACGGAATCCTCCTTGGTAGTCACCAAGTGATAACGTACGACAGTAACTTGTATGCTGTGCAAAGATGAGCTATACCGCGATAGTTCTCGCATTTCAAGCGATCACCTGTTTGAATATTGGGCATAACGCGGCCACTTTCCATTCTTCCGGCATCACTTCATTTCGCCATACCAATCGAATAAGGTCGAAAAGACAGTTCCACAAAGTTAGCCCTCCGAATTTCAATAGCTCTGAATTAATGCGATCAACTCCTGGTGAACGATTTTTCTTTAATTTCTGCATAGTCATTGTGAATTCCTCATAGGATGGATCCTCAATGAACATCTCTGCGGTCTGTATTTGAGGGTATTCAAACACAGCTTGTGATACATGTGGAACATTTAGTAGATCAGAAAAATGTTCACGCCATGTATCGAGTACCATCGGCGTTAACACAGAGGTTTCCATCTTGGTCCCGAATGGCAGTTCACCGAGATCTTAAAGTATGGTGCAATTCGGTGATTCCTTTAAAGAAACCACGCGAATTGTGCTCATTGCTGAGTTGTTGTACTCTTAAGACCTTGGCCTTCCACCATTCGCGCTTCTTCAGTCTACAAATGCGTTTAGCTGTCCTCCTAGCAAGAACTGCCTTGTTTTTCCTTGTAATTGTAAACCGAGTCTGCGCTTCATTGTGAGCTATATTGCGTTGTTCAAGAGCAAGACGACTCTCCTCATCAAACCAATCATTTTTGGGCTTAGTTTTCACTATACCGAGAGTGTGCTGGGCAGCATCGACAACTGAGGTTTTCAATACTTCCCAGACACTGTTCACATCATCAGATTGGTAGTTGGATCGTAAAATACTATTGCTGACAAGATCTTGGTATTTTCGTTGCGTTTCTTCATTTATCAGACCTTCACAGGAGAATCGCGTTTTATATTCTCCTGTCCTCCTAGACTTGTACGAAAATTTCCATTGTAGACTTGTAGCAATCATAAAATGGTCATTGCCTACGAATTTTGTTGACGAACGATACGATCTCACATCTTGGACAACCCGAGCCCGGTCTTTTGAAATCAACACATGGTCAATTTGGCTTCCGGATGTTTTACGTGGATGTGTCCATTTTTCCAAATGGATGTTTTAATGGGGAAAGAATGTACTTGCCACTTGGAGATCATGCGATCGCAAAGTACATCATTCTTTCCCCATTTTCGGTCGTAGTTTCGTGTCAGGAGTACGGACCTATATTATTACATAAGTCGGTCTGATTTCTGCCAGCTCTAGAATTAAAGTTACCAATCACCAATTTGACATCGTGCTCAGGTATAGAGCCCATCAGATTATCCAAATTATTGTAAAATGAGTGTTTATCTTGGGGTTGGCTTACATCAGTGGGCGATGTATACAGACAATTGACAGGTTGGCTAATCTCATGTTCAAGCGAAGCTTACACATTCGATTATCGACTGATTGGAAGTCCAAGACAGCCTTTTTTACCTGTGGCCCAATGAGAAATCCAACCCCAAGATTTCCGAGGTCATCTCCACTGTGTAGCAACGTATAGCCTTGGGACACATGATCTCCACTTTTAGGCCATCGAGTTTCTTGGAGAGCTACGAGTTCCAGCCGATACTCCTTCATACATGTGATAAGGCCGTCCAACGCGCCAGGTTTTCTTAATGACTGCACGTTCCACGTGCCGATCCTCAATCTCGTGTCCGGGTACTTAAGCGGCGGTTCGTTTTTTTTGTTGCTTTGGCGGTATCCGATTTTTTTATTTTTGTTGACATTTTTAACATTTTCACGGTTTTACGGATGCGGGTCGTCAGCCCAGCGATCCAACCAGATTTATTCGCCTCCTACGACAAGCTCTGGATACTGTGGTGGTATTCTATGGGTCTCATGTTTCGTTCGAAATATTTACGAAACATGGTTGCCCCCACCCACAGGGCTTGTATATGGATGAGAATTCATTTCTTTAATATGACGCGTTTTATAGTAGTTTTTTTATGGTCAATTGATGGTTTTAATATTTCGTTTTGTGTCATTCATTTTAATTCATTGTGGAAATAATTGAAATAATGAATAATTGTTGAGTTTATTTTTTTTTAAATTTATTGTTGTAGATTGAAAATGTTTTCGGTCGTTTTTTCAATAACAAATATAAATTTTAAATTTATTTTTGGTTGGCATAAGCATCTGTTAAAATATATCCATTTAGTTTTACCATAAAAAAAAGAAAAAAGTACGAAATGGTCTCTGTCACTCTAACGGTATTTATGATTTTATTCTCCCTTTGGTTTTTTCAGTAAAAAATACTAGCAGTAGTTTTTTCATAATGGAAATCAAACTTAATTCAGTGAATGATTTGGTTAAAAATAATTGGTTATTGACGTTTGTTTTTTGAATGATATATTATAACAAAAATATTTTTTGGTATCGTTTCTTCTATGTATGGTTCTTTCGCAAGTAACTGAAATTAAAATGAGGGAACGAAAGATCTACATGAAAATGTTTGTACTAATGAAACTTTTGCAGCATAAGTTGGCAGATAGAGATGCAAATTCGACCATTATATGTATAAATATAACTAAAAAAAGTATGATTATCAGCATTTCGCTAGATGCGCTAGATTATGTGACAAATAATTTCTTTTGAACAGGAAATTTTATAAAAAGTGTTATTTGCAAAATTTGTTGAGAAGTGTATAGTTAAAACAGTTTATAAATATATATATATATATATATAAATATATGTCGCCAGTTGTAGCTTAATGGTTAAGAGAGTGTCTCATTACGCCGCGGTCTCAAGTTCAATTCCCGCCGTTGACAAAAAAATTAACATGCAACCGGATGACATAGAAACGCGTTTGTGTGTAAAAACATTCGTTGGGCTAAGCCATAGATTTTATATATATATATATATATATATATATATATATATATATATATATATATATATATATATATATATATATATTTAAATATATATATATATATATATATATATGTATATATATATACATATATATATATATATATATATATATATATATATATATATATATATATATATATATATTTAAATATATATTTATATATATATATATATATATATATATATATATATATATATTTATATGTATATATATATATATATATATATATTTATATTTATTTATATATATATATATATTTATATATATATATATATATATATATATATATATATATATATATATATATATATATATATATATATATAATATATTAATATGAGTTTACCAACCCTCCTTACCAAATTTGTTTTATAACGATTTAGATTTAAAATACAAAGACGATTATCGGCCATTACCAGAGATTGCGACTCAGATGAAATAGGTCATTAAATTTCTCAATTATTAAATGGTGCTCCCCAAACCCACGATTTATAAAATCATGATACATAACTGACTACTAATTGATTTTACTTTTATTAGCTATTTATTAAATAATTTGGTGATAAAAATATGAAACCAAAGGTAAAACAATATTAATAGTCATCATGAAATTAAAAAAAAAATACTTTAATTGCCCAGACGCATATCACCACTTTATTAACTTGATAGGTTATCGCATCATGGTTGTATACTCGTTAATCGATATGAATATATAAAAAAAATTCGCGTGCCTCTACTAGAAAAACATAGACCAATAATCTTTAAACCATTTTTTGGTTTTTTCTTTTGGCGAACAACTAAATATCGTGTTGATATTGTGTTGAAATATTCTACAGTATTTTTGAAATGTGGTGTTGGCTATATGCTAAATATCTTGATTTTTAAAAAAATAATACTAATATTTTATTATTTACAAAAAAAACCAATAACAATTATAAAATTGAGACAACTCCTTTCTAAACGAATCTCTTCAAATGCAAAACTAAACAAGAGGAGTTCAAAACAGCTTTCAAAGATCACACTTTATGGACACACAATCAATGTATAAAAATCTGCCACGACGGGGCATGCAAATGTACACATTAAGATGAGCAAGTCATTTAGTATATTCGATACGAATGATTAAGACATTACGAATGGACAGCGTAGCTGAAATATTTAACGGTTGTCCAATCTATGCAAGTCTAAAAGTTTGCAACGTTCACGATATGGAGGAAAGACATACTGATTATCTTGTACTGAAATGTTATCGTACAAATTAGACGTCTAACGATTTTAATGGTAGAAGGTTTTGTAAGTTATTACAGTTCGCTTAATGAAATGCAACATAATGTTAGCCTTTAGAATGGTAGAAAAATGGACCTAGTAAAAGTATTGTCAGAGGAGAAAATGACACCTAGATTAGACACTTCGAATTCATTAATTATTTCACCATGTAGCAAATAATTGATGAAGATCGGTTGCGATAAACTGAAATTGCTTGATAATATAGCTTATATTATGAGCCATCTAGCATCAACATTTATGTAGCTTCAAACAAAGTTTTTATAAAGCGTCCGAAATTGGATCAACAAATGTATTTATATCATCATAGAAGGCAATTCTCAAGCTCATAATAGTAAAAAAACATGCACGCAACAAACGGGACAATGAATTAAAATATCTATTGCCAAATATTCAATAGTTTCGAGAAGAGCCACTTAAATGGGATAAAACTACAACTTAGTTTTTCCTCAAAAAGCGATTGATTTTATAGAACGCTTTCCAACAATTTGTATACTGTAGTTTTTCCTCAGTCTCTAAGGCTCGATTGTCCCATTAAGATGACCCTTTCCAGACATACATCCTCAGTCCCAAAATCTAGTTTTTATTCTAATGAAGTCCAAGATATCTGGTACCTTTAAGGTCGTTAGTTGAACCTAAAATAGGAATTGTGATCCAAAGCAGTGCATATGGGAAGAATATGAAGAATCAGAGCTTCGTCTCCTCCCCCACACTATTCATACTACTCACAAAAAGTATAAAAGCGATTTATTCCCAATATTCCCAGTCCACGAATTTAGCAAATGTCGTACGCACTGTTGAAATCGTTTTCTACATTTTTTATTTTATGTAAAAAAAACAGCATAAATTACAAAAAATGTAAATTATATGTAAAAAATCAAGACAACATCACTCGCAGTGCCATCTGTTTTAAACTGTCAAAAATTTAACAACATTCGCTTTGCTCATTATTAATTAACATAGATAACTGCGTATTTCTAAAATGAATTAGTTTTCAAGTCCACGTTATAAGTTGGAAAGCGCCTATTTATTCGAATAGGTTTTTCAAATATCACTTCAAAAAATCTTTTAACAATTATAAAATTTTACACTCAAGGTGACGACATTTAAAAAATTCATTCATCAATTTTGTGGCAAAATTCTCATTGCGATTACATAAACTTTTTTGTATAACAGACGATTTGTACAAAAAACGATGATTTGCCAGATTTCGTTTGATATGAAAGATATCATGACTTTAAAATAGTAAACTGAAAGACAACGAATCTGAAAAATATTTTATTTTACACTGATGTCCGATGGTTAAGCTGGGAAAGATTCCTAGAACGATTTCAGAACTTGTTTTCAGAAATAACTATATTTTTGAAGCCAAGAGATGATCCAATGACCGATAGACAGACGCAAAATTGTTTCAAGATCAGGACTTTTCAATTGATTTTACGAGACATTTGAATAATTTAAATTTTGAACTTCAACGAAAAGACGCAGAATTACTAAGTGATGTCTAATAATTTTTATTCATGAAGTCAATGGTATAATCAGAAGATTTAAAAAGAATCCAAGTTTAAAAGCAACCATCTATTAGATTATTTCACTGAACATAATTAGCGAAAATAATTATGATGGGAAATCATAATTGCTGCGTTGAAGCCATATCTTCCGTTGTGGCGATACTATTTGGAATGGAATGTTGAAAAATAGAAAATCATCGCACTTAAATTGGATATTTTTATTAAAGTGAGAGCCACTGATACTAAATTTGGTCTTTGATTTACGAAAGTAGTATCTTGGTTTATCTCAAATTATGGAAATTCATTTTAAATTTCCTTGTGTGTGACTTATTCCACTTTTTTAATAAAATAAAATATTATTAAAATATTTCTATTTTTATTTAAAATATTCCTTATCGTGGAATTAATTGCGTAAATTTATTATTTATATATAATTATTTCGGCAACGATCTTGCCATCATCAGTATATTTTATTTACTGGATCGTTGCTGAAATAATTATATATAAATTTAAGCAAATAATTCCACGATAAGGAATATTTTTAAATAAAAATAAAAATAGTTTAATACTATTTTATTTTATTGGTTTATCTACCGATCTTGGTGAATCGGAGTTTTCTCACATGAAATTTATTTAATCTATATACTGCAGTAGGTTTGCTGATGAACATTTTCGAATCTGCCTACACTTAGCTGTAAATAATTATATTTTGATCAGCTTGTTGAAAACACGCAATGCGATTCGTCTACATTTAAGATTAATAATTATCAATTTAGCTTCATTATTACTGGTTCATCTTAACATTGCTAAATATTAGATAAATAAGAATTGACAAACAATAAGTTGTATATTTCGGACTGGTCTTATGTTTTAATTTTTAGCTTAGTTTGATCTTCATTAAAGTTTGGCCACACATTTAACATGTGATCATTGTATGTATTCGTGATCATTGACGAATTTGTATTTGAATGTGAACACCAAAAAACCTATATTGACGTTGCGACCTACTAAATAATAACTTTTTGAATAGATAATTTGGTTCTTTAGTTTTTAGTAGCTTCCTAATAAAAGTGCAAATCCGAAACTCATAAAAACTAGTTAAACTACAACAAAGAACTAGTATAGGGTTAGTGAAATATGGTCAAATTATCTAATTCTGAAAATAAAATAAGTGCAATCATTAAAACATCTTTTTATAATAGTCATTTTCTCATGAAACATACCAAATGAGACATCATACCATGGAAAAAATGCGAAATGAGATAAAACATAAGCATCATCTATTTAAATTGACTACCCGTAAGTCCTACCACTTTAGACAGACAAAAAATATCCCCAATATCCGACAGACTATCTATCCGACAGACAAAAACTATCCCCATTTCCTCTTCTATTTGCATTTTATATTTTGATTTTGTCTACAAACTCTTTAGGCAAATCGCAAAGTGCTACATATTTGAGTAATTAATGTGCATTATTTCTCTTTTAGCTTTATGATTTTATCAAAATAATTCCATAGTAATATCGTCTCTTTTTTTCGTTTTATACAAGAAAAGTGGGCATATTACGAAAATCACTTGCTGGCAAAGCCGACTGTAGTGTGTGTGTGTTCACACAAGCCTGCTTCTTTATTTTACATGAGAATTATTAAACGAAAATATCAACCTTTAAATGTGTTAAACAGACGCACACTACAAAAGGTTGAGTATTATTCTCTTTTAAATCTCTACTTAACTGATAAACGATTGTCAAATGATAATGGTAGTTATGATAAACAATGAAAATGTCATCTATGCAATGACATCATATTTTATGCAAAATAATTTTATTTTACTTTATAATAAATATAGAATAATTGTTGTGTAGATAAACAGTATATTACTGTGAATAATATAAAATATTGTAATAAAGTTACGGTTATTTTGATTCGAAATTTAAAGAAAATTAAATAATAAAATAGATAAAAATAAAATGTGCTGTTCGTATGGAACAAACACTCTTTATGTTTCAGATTGACATAATTTTTTTTAATGTGATATTCTTTCCAAAATGAGAGAAAAGAGCACTTTTTTTTTAATCAAAGAATACGAAAAAAAATTGCTCTTTTTGTCAATGTATTGGTGAAAATAAAATACAAGTAACAAATTATTATGCTACACAAACACAAATTTCATAGTATAGTCTTTTAAAATATATAGATTTATTTTATTATAATCCCTTATTATTATTGCTATTAACTTATTATTAATTATTATAATTATAATAATTTTGATAATTTCACACATTTACGACAAAATATAGTTCACAAATGAAATTAAAAATGGCGTTTTGTTTTTGTTTATATTGTTTTGACATTTAAAAATTTATATGGTGGGTAAATCTGCGAAAAAATCTCGATTTTTGAAAAGTTCTCGAGATAAAAAAAAAAGTGTTCGAGATCATTTCCAAAGAATGTGTAATGTCAAAAACACACGTGTTTCGAGTAAAAAGAGCACTTTTTCTGCTGTCAGAGCACTTTTTTACCAAAGAATATCGCATAATTTTAAGGTGAAATGAATGGAAAAAATGTTTTTTGAGTTGGTTTTTGTTGTTGACTTTTGTTGACTATTCCCTCAACTTACGTGATTTTATATAATTATAGATTTTAAATATGATATCGGTTAGTAGTTATAATTTGTGACAATTGCGAATTGACCGTATGTGACCATCATAAAAAAACTCATTCAGATCGACCGGGAGTGTTCAGAACCATATTCGAATCATTTTGCAAAAATTAGGTTACTTTAAAAGCGTATTATCAAAGACTATATAAATATACAAAGACGTTCCATTTCATACAAAAAACGAGTAAATTATTTTGGGTACGACCGATTTTAATTTGGGTACGATCGCATCAAAGGAGACTGAAGTCCAAACCTTGTTATAGTAGTAAAATAATTGTATGCTTTTGTTTCTCATTTTAAAATTTTTTCGTTTTAGAAGTTGCACTGTAAGACAACAATTTGAAAATGTATACTTTTTTATGTTATTATGAGAAGTCTTTGTATATTTATAGTTTTTGGTATTATGCTACTACTCCAATTTTTAACGGAACTTTCAACCACATTCAAAATGATGTTCCCAAACTATCAATGCCGTATATAATGACTTCGTATATGCAGAGATTCAAGATGTTATCTACATTTCCATTCAAGCAGTTTGAAACTACTGATGTTTCAAACAAAAGTTAATTTGTCTTCATATTTTGATTAGTTTCTAAAAATCGTACTAAAACAGGAGAAGTCGTCGAAAGATTTATTTCTTTTGTAGAAATCCAAGATCGTTCAGCTAATGCGTGTAAAAATACAATATTACCAGTGACAAAAATACTGCTCACACTTACGACAGTGTTACAGTTATGAGTGCAAATAAAGGTGGAGTGCAAATCATATCAAAACCGGATTTTCCTAACGTATGTTTTGTCTACTGTTATGCTTCAAATTTAGTACTTCAGGGCGTGTGCGCCAAACAAATATCAGAACTGTGTATTTTTTATATGGGATACCATCATTTTTTTCTGTATCTTAAAAAATAAGTAAGTTATTGCAAATCTGTGGCAAAAAGCTACCACGACCAAATTACACGGGATGGAATTTCCAGTCGTACAATTAACGTAGTGTATGAAAAAGTGGCAGAGATAAAAAAATGCATGGCAGCCATTCAGAATCGCAGAACTTCGGATATAAGAACGATTCGCGAAGCGAGTGGTTTTATTTCATTATTAAACGATTTAAAGTTTATTACGTTTTAAAGATTTTTTCTCGTGTTGTGCCTCAATTCGATATTTTATATAACATCCTGCAAGGCCTGAACATCGTTCAGGCCATTAAACAATTGAATGATTTTGTTGACAAAATTCGAGATGGAGTTTATTTTACTCTTTATAGTGTATTATATCTGAATGGAGATGTATCGGAATAGACAACAAAATAAATACATTTAAAACGAATTTCAAAAGAAGCATGTCACGTAATACGAGAGCATAACGATAAGTTCAGCAACGTATAATATTTAGTAATCAGTACTCGTGCTTTTAGATTGCACAAAGATTAAGCTTTACGCTTTATACTTTACCAGCAGCTAAATACAATAGGCAAATTATATCCATTTTTTGATAAAGAACGCTTAAAAACTAAACTAAAGGCAGTTTATCAGCAAACAATGATTTTTCAGTTCGCAAAACTATTTGTGATTAATAATAACAATTTAGAAAAAATACTCGAAGGATTATTCGCCTTTCGATAGTAATAATAACCATACCGACGTCAATCACAGTATCAAAACGATGTTTTTTAAACGTTGAAACGTGTAAAATCTTATTTAAGAAGTACAATGACGGCAGAATGATTGAACAAATTAGCAGTATATTCAATTAAAAGAAGCCTGATCAATGAAATATACAATTTTAATGGCAGAGTTTTGGATAGATAACACTTCTAATTATAATTTAACTTTTCATGAAATTATTATATATGTATATAATTTTGCCCACCCACGTTTGAAACCCACGAACCGCTACTGCAACTTACTAAGCTCATTGAGAAAAGCCCATTGAAAATCGACCAATTATATATTCTATCTAAACCCTCGTTAACCAAAAAATTATTACTAACTATAGAATTCTGATCTAACTTACTATTTCTATAATTTTGAACATCATCAGCGAAAATGTGAACCGAACAATGGTTAAACGAGGATTCTATATAATTAAGAACCGAAACTTGAGGAATACCTGAAGTAACTGAAAGCAAATTAGAAAAACAACTACAAATATGTGAACGGTCCGATAATTAATTGATTTAGCAGCCGAAAGAGAAAATTTTTATTGTGCGATAATATTGTTATAAAAAATATTATGATCCAAAGAATCAATGGCCTTTGAATAATCTAACAAAGTGAGAGTAGTCAGTTCCCTGTTTTCCATACTACGCGGTATATCATCGCTGATATTCTATAATGCAGTATTTGTTCCATGGAACTTTCTTAACCCAGATTGAAAGACATTGAGTAAACTTTTATTAATTATATGGGACTGAATTTGGTTTTTTTATACTGACATGTCTTAACTAAGATAACTCAACAGGATTGCTAATTTTTGAAATTGGAATTATTTTACTGAGTTTCCATTGCTCGGGAAACGAAGAAGAGATTAAGATAAAATAAAAAATGTGTAATAAATATTTTGACACTACAAAAAAAATTCGTTTCACCAATTTTAAACTAATACTATCAAGACCAGAAGATTCTGATTTAATTTTCCTAATAGCAGACTGTAACTTTCATAAGAAATGTTAAAAAATCTAAAGGGTTTAGAACGGTCAACAGTTAACCAAAGTTGGATTCGAGCTCATAAAAAAAGAATTTATAACACCAGCTTTGAAACCTAAACTTCTATTATTTCTACACCTGCTTAGAGCTAGATTTAGAACATTACGCCAAAAACCTTGAGCGGAGAGAAGGATCTAATTTATCCTGGAAAAAACTACTTTTGGCTGTCCAATTATATATATATATATATATATATATATATATATATATATATATATATATATATATATATATATATATATATATATATATATATAATTGATCCTTAACGTATATGGTTACCTTAAAGGCGTCAGGATTTTCTGATCCTTCGACAAATTTAAAAATTTGTACTATTGCTCGCACCATTAAACCATCACCTTCAGTAGATCGCGGAGGTGAAAATTCGGATGATGGTGTTGCGGCTTTTTTGGGATTTGGACCAAGCATTGTATGTGTTTTACCAGAACCAGTAGCACCATAAGCAAATACTGCAGCATGTAATCCATTTAAAACATCTTGAACTAACGGTGCTGTTGTTGTTTCATAAACTTCAACCTGTGACGCCATTTCACTGAATACGTAATCGTAAATATATTTTCGTGGTTTAGTTTTACTGGCATCATCAAAAAGTAATGATTTTTTTGATGTTACCTTCAAACATTTTGGTTCATTTGGCTCGGTTGATGGTCGGATTCTCACAGCAACCTGAAAATAAAAACAATATAATTAAGAATTAAGTTTCTGTCAGTGATGATTTTTATTTATTTTTTATGAAATGATTGAGATAAGTACGTGTTCCTTTCGGAAATCCATTCCTTGATTTCAGAAATTACAACATTCCTGGAATATTTGCAAAACATATCAAATGCTATATGGAGCTAAGCATATTCTAAAATTAAGTCGGCCCAGGCCCAACCTGCGTCTAAACAGAACATGGTTTATAAGGAATAAGGTTGTTAGTCACACCAAGAACAAATCGCGTGGCCACTTGAAAGTTATTATCTAACTACTTGTTCTTATTAATTATTCTTGTAAGAACGATTAATTTATTTTAGAGAATTGAGTTTATTTGTTATGTGTTAGTTGTGATTAGGTTAGGTTATGGTAATGTTGTTTCATTATATGTACCGTTAATATTCCTCACCAGTTATAAACTGGAGTACTTTATTTATGTTACATATACGAACCATCTTACCTTATCTTATAAGTATCTATACATACTAGAGTTTAATCAACGAAATAACTAAAGCGGCCAACTTTTTCAAAAAGCCGGGTGCGGTCTATTTTAGCCGGCTGGAGCTCAGAGCAAGGGAGTGGGATTTTTTCGAACTATGAAGAGACTAAGTTTCAAATTATTTCGAAAAAAATACCATGTTTCTCTTAGCTTCGATACTTGAATGACCCAAAAAAATTTTTCTATTTCCTCCCGCGACGAGGATTTCCCACAAAACCGCCAAAAATTTTGCTTCATATTGTCATCTTGTTGGTTTCTCGAATTTTAAGTCTTTTACCCATTTAGTAATTTACGAGTACAATGCATAGTTATGTTTCATATGATTATCCCCAGTTTCATCTAACACCTCCTAAGATTTTTTGCCACGGTAGGTCTACTGACCTTCTGGTCGCAACAAGTCCAGCGGTTTGATTCTTTGCATTCTTCTTGTTGGAGTGGTAGTCAGCATACAGAATATGTCGACGTTTTTAATACTGGTGAAGGCGTTGAAGTGTTTTGATGCTAAATTTTACTCGCGAAAAGTTCGATCTTTAGATCTCAATGGTTAAAGCCGAGGCAGTCGGAGCGGGTGGTACGGGGTTCAAATCCCGATAAAGGGGAATGATGCAAAAGGGGTTTCTCACCATTTGATTACGTTCGGTGGTGTGAATGAACACATCTATGACCTCCTGTTGGAGTGCAGAATTCATGAGCCAACCCATATTCTTTGTCAGTAGTATATAGGCTGACATGAAGCTATGCATTGTGCAGATGGTTATACGTACATTGGACCTATAGATGTACATCCTCGGTTACGCTATATGTAATGGCGTAAAGAAGAACGTAAATAAGCGAACCGCGAAAAAGTTGAGAGAGCCTCGATACCCAAAACATATTGTAAAGATAGAAACAGACCGACTGACTAGGCAGATTTATCTTATTGAACACATTTGTCTATATATACATACCAATAATCTTTCTTCTGTTTGTGGGCGAGGCAATGATGCAGCACTTCCTCCACTACTCGATAAATTACCGTTATTTTCTGTCATAGTTTATCTAAAATAAAATATGTCTATTATTAATATTAGTAATTTTGTTATGAATAAATTTATGTAAATATAAATAAACAATTGTTAGAAAAAAAATGATAAATTTGGCTTCACGTAACGAGAGACTTCACGTAACACCATAAAAATAGCAAAGGGGAGTCCAATTGCACGATCTCACAAAATAAGATAAATAACTCGCCGAACTCATTTCCCAATATGTTCATGGTTTTACGTGCTCTGTGGCATGTGGTGTCATCTTGCTTAAAATCATATGTCGAACAGATTCCGTTCATTCATATTAGGTAAAAAAAAGTTCGAAATTATGGAACAATAGCGAGAGCCATTGAGGGTGTTATTTAATAGTTCCCAAATGAAATGGCAATGCTATAATACTGAATACAATTGTCTTGTAAATTCTCCATCTTATAATATAAGTAAAATCGTCCAACTGGCAGGCTGAGAATAAATATTTAACACCGCCACAGTTGGGCGCGTAATTACAAACTGTAATAACAAAACGTAATTTCCAAAATATGGGATTGTAAGCTCAATTGACTCAATTGCGATCATTGATTTTTTTTAAACTCACACGAAATTAAGATGTGAGTGTGCCAAATCGAAAACATGTTCGATCTGATACGACACTTTTACCGAAAGGCATATACCGGGTGTTTATTTTAAACTGAGACGATCAAATATCTCGAAAAATAGCCACTCTATGGAAAAAATGTCCATAATCAAAATTTAATCATACCGCGGGGGAAATACATTAGTGCAAAAAAAAAAAATAGTCCACCACCCCCGCTTTGTAGGTGGGGCGGGGGTAACTTTTAAACTAAGATAGGAAGCCATATTTTTTATTGCAAATACGGATTCTACGACTAAAAGTACGTATGATTTGAACGAAATATTTTATTCGGTTCATCATAGATGGCCTTGTAATCGACGAAATTCAATTTTTTCAATTTCTTCTTCTTAGAACACACGCATTCGATTCAGCAATACGTTTGAAATAAAAAACATTGGAAATACTCGAAATTCGAAAAACAATTTATTAATGTAAATGGCAGATGTAAATGGCATGTAAATGGCAGATGTAAATGATTCGCTCAATCATGTTCTCACGTGTTGTTGGTTCTTGTTTGTAAACTTTGTCTTTGAGATAGCCCCACAAACAGAACTCTGGCGCAGTAAGATCTGGTGATCTGGCGGGCCAATTTATGGGACCAGCTCTACCGATCCGACCATTGAAATCACGATCAAGTATTTCACGTGCCACCACCGAATAGTGTGCAGGACAACCATCATGTTGAACCACATGTTCCGTCTCACTTCTAAGCTCAAATTTTCAAGTAATATTGGCAGTTCATTTTCCAAAAAGTTTCGATACATTTGATCATTCAAGTTGCCTTCAATAATGTGGGAGCCTATGAGTTTATTACCAATTATTCCACACCACACGTTGACAGTTCAAGGACGCTGATTGACAAAAGTTACCCGATTTTGGAAATTCAGCGCCATGAAGATCTTGGTTTTCCTCTGTGGTCGGGGGGAACGCTTAGAATTTCCACCACAGTATCCACTGCTTGTCGTAAGAGGCGACTAAAATGGTTGGATTGTTGGGCTTCACCCACAGCCGTAAAACTTTTTATTTTATTTGTTTTCTTTTTTTGTTTATAATTTTTATTCGTTATTTACGTTCAATTTATTATTTCGCCCGCGTTAATTTATTTTAATTTTTTAGTTTTGCTTTAACCATTTCAATTTTTATTTTTTGTTGGGACGGTTTTACGCATTTTTGCGCACAAAAATGTTTCTTTTTACAATGAGTCGTAAAATTAAAAAATCCCCGAAAAATGCCTCTTCGGATCGCGGGGCGAGGCATAATCTTCGTAATGATAATATTGATAGCCTTACCATCCATTTTGCCAATGTCCGTGGACTCGTGACTAATAAAAACTGCGCACATCAACATCTCGAATCAGGCCCGACATATTAGTGCTAACGGAAACAAAAGTATCTCATAACATCTACGAGAATGAATTCTACTTCAAGCGCTACCAGTTCGAACAAGCATTCGAGTTGCAACGTGGAGTGTGTTTATTCATTAAAGAGCACATACCGTACGCTCGACATCAGATGTACGAAATTTTCTCAAAGACCGCTCAAACTATTGTACTTAAAATATCCCTTCCTAATAAAATCATTTTTTTAATTAGTTTATATAGATCCCCCCAACCAAACGGATTCAGAAACCATGAATTTCTTCGAAGTTTTGTCAGACAAATGTGATGACATTTGCAATCAACATCCATACTGCAAATTAATTATGGTTGGTGACTTTAATGCCCACCATAAAGAATGGTTGAATCACCAAAATACGAACTGTGCCGGGCGTCAGACGGAGTGGCTTGCTGTTTCGCATGATCTTACGCAGATTGTTAGTGATTCCACATTTAAATGTCAAAATTCTTCAAGCAGTCATATTCTGGATCTTTGTCTTACAACAATTCCGCATTCCATGTAAGCGCGTGTCGAGGCTGGAATTGGAAATTCTGACCACAACCTGATAACAGTAAAAATTTCTGTCGCAACACCACCAGAATTCAGACAGCAGCCAAGGCGTCTATGGCATTTAAACGAGGCTGACAATGATGGGTTACGGTCATTTTTTCAACATTTCCCGTGGGAGAGCCATTGTTTTTATAACAATCCAATAGACGACGCCGTTTTCAATTTCACCGAAACCGTTCTACATGGAATGAATAAATATATCCCATCATCCTTTTCCAATCCCAATCCTAATTTTAAAATCTTTTCAAAAGAAGCCGCCAAAGCAGCCAGACAAAATAAATCTGCTCACAAGAAATATAAGCGCAACGAAATTTCGTTTGACGAATATAAGGCCACACGTAACATCTGTAAATAAATCTGTGCGAAGGAAGCGAAAAGAGCTGACAACAAGAAAGCCGCTAAGGCTTCCGAGTTAAAAATCTCCGATCGCAACTTTTACCAGATGCTCGCATCGGTTGCCAATATTTCTAAAACATCTATTTCAGCAATGAAATGTGCAGACGGTGCTTTGGTGGTGGATCCATATTTGCAGGCCGCCTTACTGGCAAACGTCTTCACTTCGAACTCGACCTTAGTTGTCCCCGATGGAGTTACACCTCCGTCAATTCCGTATTGTGGTACCAAAATGGATCCTGTCAACATCTCGGAGGAAATTGTCTTCAGGAACCTGAAGATAATGGACATAAATAAGGCCACTGGACCTGACGGAATTCCTGTTCGAATATTGAAGGAGTTTGCCAGTGACTTGGCTCCAATATTAACTAAAATTATTCTCCTTTCTTATAAGCAAGGTAAATACCCGAACGCCTGGAAGAGTGCGATGGTGCAACCGGTCCTTAAACGTGGTTGTGATAAAACTGACCCTTCAAACTACCGGCCAATATCAATTGTGTCAGCCGTGGCTAAAGTTTTTGAGAAATGCATTAACCAACAACTGGTGAATTATCTTGAGATTAATAAAATAATTTCAGATAAACAATATGGCTTCCGTGAAAGCCGCTCCACAACCGATCTTTTGACGTATGTTACAAACAAATGGAATCTCGCCCTTGAGCACCATGGAGAAGCCTTTGCAATCGCTTTGGATATATCCAAGGCTTTTGACAAGGTTTGGCATGAGAATCTCATTTGTAAACTTGTGGCATACGGCTTAGATTCGATGACCATCAAGTGGATAAAAAGCTTTCTCAAAGACCGAAAGATCAACGTTGTGCTAAATGGGAGATCATCAACGACACACTCCCCAAATGCCGGAGTCCCTCAGGGATCAGTTTTGTCACCAACTTTGTTTTTGTTATACATTAATGACTTGTTGGATAGCACTGTGAACCCTATCCACAGTTTTATAACCCTATCCCTATCCCTATCCACATTGCACTCTTCTATTTTATTCGAGGTCGAGCCTACTCCTTCAGAGTTAAACGGTAAACGGCTGGAAGTTGTCACTTCGCCTAATTCCGATTTAAGTACAATATTTGAGTGGGGAATTAAAAATCAGTACGAAAGATCTAGACAGCCTTCAGCACCGCAGAGACGTTGCAGAACTATGCGTGTTCTATAGATTAATAAATGGTAAATGTTCTGCAGAATTAAAGGAGAAAATACCACCATTTGTTACGCCAGGACGGGTAACACGAGGAACGGTCAATGCGCATAGGTTTACGGTGAAGCGCCGAAACCTCGAACGTACAAAGCGCGAATTCATTCATCGAACATCCAGGAAGTGGAATTCGTTATCCGGTTTTCAGTTTCCGTTGGATTATAGAATGCACAAGTTTAAGGCAGCTATCAACCTTTATTTGAAGAACCGCGCGTTGGGTGCAGGAGCTCTGACAGTTACAAGGAGCTAGGACTGTCTAAAAGTCCTGTATCCAATTAAAGCTTAATATATATAAAAAAAAAAAAGACACATGATATGGATGATACTTGTGCCGTTTTAATATTCTCCAAACACTGGTGAGGGACAATCCGGAATCGTGAACTATTTGTCGTGTACTAACATGAGGATTATGAGCTACTGCTGCCAATACAGCAATTTCATTATTTTCTCCAGTGACTGTTGCTCTACGGGTCCTCTTTTTCGGTTGAACATTTTCATCACTAATAAATAGTTTGATAGTACGGCCAAATGAAGCACGTGAACGAATCTTATCCGGAAAACGTTGAGCGTTAATAGCAATAGTATTTTCAAGATTTTTGCCAGCTTCTCCATAAACCAGAACCATTTCAATTTTCTCTGCCACAGTTAAATGCTCCATTCTAAAGTATTTTATCGTTTATTTTGCAATTACGAAAAACATTGAATTTCGTTTGTTACAACGCCATCTATTATGAACAGTACAAAATATTTCATTCAAATCATACGTAATTTTAGTCGTAGAATCCGTATCTGCAATAAAAAATATGGCTTCCTCTCTTAGTTAAAAAGTTATCACGTCCCACCTACAAAGCGTGGGGTGGGGGACTATTTTTTTGCACTAATGTATTTCCCCCGCGTTATAATTAAATTTTGATTATGGAAATTTTTTCCGTAGAGTGGCTATTTTTCGAGATATTTGATCGTCTCAGTTTAAAAGAAACACCCGGTATAGTTGATTAAGTTGAATAAACCATTGAATTTATATTTGATCAACCTGTAATATAAATTGTTGGATAAAATTTAATGCTTGTCCAAATCGAGCTTTATTAAATTTTTAGATTAGCTTAATTGTTTTTAGATTTTTTTAAACTTGTTTTTACTTAAGAAAGTCTTTGAATAATTTAATGTGAATTTTGAAATAAAAGCATCTGTTATTTAACGTTATTGAGACACGGCCCATATTAAGAATTATAAGTGTTCTTTCTTTAATATGAGTATAAAGAATACAAATTTTGATATGCATATCAATCCATAGTAGCTATCATGATAGTTTTTTTCTGGACTGACATAAAACCTCGGATTATAGTAGCTATGACGATAATATTTTTCTGGGCTGACATTAAAATCCTGGAATGATAGCTACTGTCGTGACAGTTTTGGTGTTGCCATTGCGTTTTCATGGGATAAAACATGAACTAACTTTATATCTTTATTTGAGACTTTTAATATGCGATCATCTCTAGCGGTGATTCAATTTCTCACAGAAGCCACATATTTTTTCTGACTGTCATATCGGTATCACTATTGTTTGAATTTACTGTAGCTTACAAAATGGCCACTGCTTAACTTATTGTTATCAAATTAATCGTAATTTAATATTAAAATCAATATTTTTCTCTATTAAATTATTTATAGTATAACAAAACATTTTTGCTATACATTTTCTTTAATGGTGAAAAAACTTAAGAGTGTTTTAATTAAGATTCTTATGCTTAATTATATTGGCGCATATATAGTGACTGTACGCAAACATAAAAATTAATTTAATATCTCATTAATTTATAATGAATATAATGACCTGACATGATTTTGGTAAAAAGTATAATTTAGACTGTAATTTAAATGTAATGAAACTAAGAAAGTAAAAGGTTTAATTTATTAACATTCTTGCACCCTTTTGATTTAATTGGAAACCACTGAAGAAATTTTCGATATTTTTGGTGTATTACATAATAGAAAGGGTGGTACAGCCGGACACTATCTGCGTAATGTAGCATTAAAGTGTTCTATTGCAAGTTTCGCAATTCTTGGTCAAGATGGTAAATATTATTGTTGAATAGTTCGTATAGGACGGAATCCTCCTTGAACTGGGAAACTTATTTCTGTTTATTGTAAGCTTTTAAGTGCTGATCTTAAAATTTTATAAATTAAAGAAAAACTTAAAACTTTTCAAAATCATCCAGACCTCCCGGATATATAGTAGATGAGTTTTTAATTTAAAGCTAAAATTATTTTAAGATGATATCGTTAAAAAAAATATATTTGAAACCGTTGTTTCGTTCGTTAATACAATTGAACATACTCGGTTTACAATTGCAAGAAAAAACAAAGCAGTTCTTGCTATGAGGACAGCTAAACGCATTTGTAGACAGAAGAAGCGCGAATGGTGGAAAACTAAAGTATTAAGAGTACAACAACTCAGCAATGAGCACAATTCACATGGTTTCTTTAAGGGAATCACTGAATAGCACCATACCTTAAGATCTCGGTCAACTGCCATTCGGGACCAGGATGGAAACCTCTGTGTTAACGTCGATGCGGTACTCGATACGTTGCGTGAACATTTTTCTGACCTACTAAATGTTCCAAATGTATCACAAGCTGTATTTAAATACCCTCAAATACAGACCGCAGAGATGTTCATTGAGGATCCATCCTATGAGGAATTCCCAATGGCCATGCAGAGACTAAAGAAAAATCGTTCACCAGGAGTTGATCGCATAAATTCAGAGCTCTTGAAATTCGGAGGGCTAACTTCGTTGAACGGTCTTTTCGACCTTGTTCGACTAATATGGCGGAAGTGAAGTTATGTCTGCAGAATGGAAAAAAGCCTCGTTATGCTCAATATTCAAAAATAAGGATGATCGCTTGAAGTGCGAGAATTATCGCGGTATAGTTCTCGAGCATTATTGCGGTATATACAAGTTTCTGTCATACATCATATTGAGAAGAATTACTCCTCTGGCGGAGGAAATTGTCGGTGACTAAATACCAAGCAGGTTCCAAGAAGGATTCCGTTCAATTCGGTCAGTCACTGATCAGATTTTTTCGCTACGAATGATTCTTTCCAAGTACTAACATCTCGCGATGTACATCAGGTATTTCTAGATTTCAATCAAGCCTATGACTCGATCAACTGGAGGCTATGGTATGCGCTTGAATATTTGGGAATTCCAAAAAAATTGTAGATCTGTATAAAATGACAATAACGCAGTCACAATACTGTGTTAAAGTTGAGAACAGGGTATCGAGAACTTTTGCAATCACTACTGGTGTTCGACAAGGAGATGCGCTGTCCCTAATACTTTTTAATCTCATGTTGGAATACATCCTTCTTAAAAGTGAAATACCTCAAGACAATATCTTATTCCGACCATCCAATCAACTTTTAGCATATGCAGATGATATTTGTGTGATTGGATTAAATGGCAACGGAGTGAAAGAGATACTTGATCCACTGGAAAAGTTTTCAGCTTCTGTTGGTCTCAAAACCAATGATTCCAAAACCAAATATCTGATTTTTGGTTTTAAAGACCAAGACGCAACTGATTTTAGTAGTGGTAACCATACGTTTTAAGGAGTAATGAGAATCAAGTATCTTTTACCTCTCATTACTCACGATAATAGTGTGGGAGAGGATATCAAGTTGCGGTTTGCCGCTGCCAATAGGGCTTTATATCCTATGCGTCCACTGCTGAAAATATCTTGCAAACATGGATAAGCTGAAACTGTACAGAGTGTTGATCAGACCCGTTGTCATGTATGGATGTGAGAGTTGGACCTTGACGGATGAGTACGAAAGATGGCTTCTACCATTCAAGAGAAGAATGATGCGTGTGATATATGGCCCAAAACGCGACGTTGATGGCACATACTGTGTTCGTTTCAACCACGAGATCAGGAATTTGATCAATATGAAGAGCTGGCTCGTGATCAAAACCGATGGAGTCAGATTATTGACACGGAACGGGTCAATAATCAAAAACATGGATTACCACACGCACATTGTCTATTCACGCTTAAGAATGAGGATAAGTTTAGAACATCCGATGACATTGACAACGTAATTTGAGCTGAAATTCCAAATCAGAATGCACAACCACGACGAAAAAATTATAAAACAAAATATTAATGGTCCATTTGCAGAAATTAACAGAAACTATAATTGTATGGTTGTTCAAAACAATTCCCAAAAAGTTACTGTAGTGAGACTGACATTTCCGTAGATAATTATCCAAAAAGAGGCGACGTCCTCCTACTAATTAAGAAAATCAACCCAGATCATTGTTGGGCGAGTAAATTACATGATGTAATTTACACGGTTTTTACATGTAAAAAAAGTGTAATTTACCTAAGGTTTTTTTCTACATTTTATATGTAAAAATGATTTCATGTAAAAAACTTACGCGTCATCTTAAACACCATCTATTAAAAATCTTTTTATTATTTTTAAAATAGATTTTGTGAAATGAATAAGTGCGTTAAATTTTTTTTTGACCATATTGATTATCACTTTGGAAATCTGCACCAACAGAGATGGGATAATCTCATCTCTTGTTGTTTATCCAAAATATTCTTTGGATCAGTAAACCAGTCTTTCTTAAATTATGATAGACGCACTTTAAGATCTTACTGGGCATTCTCACGGAGCACTGCTCCCTGAATAGTCATATGTTTCGAATGCAAATTCGAAACACCTCATACTGCGAACAGTGTGGGAACTCTTCCCATTTTTCCATACTCTTCCCATAGACTGCACTGTTTCGGCTCTCAATTCCTATTTGAGGACTAATTGACGACCTTGAGGATACCGGATATCTTGGACTTCATTAGAAGAATAAACAGGTTCCGGGACTGATAGTGTACGCCTGGGAAGAAATGTCACAATGGGCCAATTGAGCCTGAGTGACTAGGGAAAAAATGAAAATAGTTATGTTGCTGCGAAAACTTGCAATAAAAAATGGATTATGCAATGGAATCACTGGATCACATTAAGGGCAAATACATTTTATTTCTAGAATTACAATAAGTGATATCAGTTCGACATAAGTTTCCAGTTCGTCTTTCTTATGCAATCACAATAAATGAAGGTTAAACGTTGGAAAGAGTCGGATTGTATCTTCCCGTACCATGCTTTACGCATGGTCTTCCTGAACCATGGTATATCTGTTTATCTTTATGAAGAAAGAAATTTAATATCTTGTAATGATACTGTTGTTCGTACAGCTCTAAATTCGATATTCTAGGTTAAGTACTATAGGTCCTATATATTTATTTTTTTTACTTCTTTTACAGGCCATTGTTGGCCCGTACCGTGTCACCAATCTGACTCCATCGGTTTTGATCACGAGCTAGCTCTTCATACTGTTGCAAGTAGTTAGAAGAAGCCAGATCGCTCTCTACGCTGTGGAGCCATCGTTGCCACCAGCAACCTCTTCGCATACCGAAAGGAGGCTCTCTGTTCAAAGATCGCTGTATCATTCGGCACGCAGAACGTGACCGAACCAGCGAACTTTGATTTCATGCACGATATCTTGCATCAAATTTTTGATTTCGTGGTTGAACCGAACTCGGTATGTGCCATCAACGCCGCATTTTGGGTCATATTTCACACGCATGATTCTTCTCTCGAATGTTAGAACCCATCGTTTGTACTCATCCGTCAAGGTTCAATTGTCACATCCATACATGACAACGGGTCTGATTTACACTGTACTTTTCAGCTTATCCATGTTTGCAAGATATTTTGATTTCACAAGTGAACGTAGATGATATAAAGCCCTATTGCCAACGGCAAGGCCAACCTTGGTATCCTCTCCCACACTATAATCGTGAGTAATGAGAGATTCAATATATTTTAATCTCATTACTCCTTCAAACGTGTGGTTACCACTACTGAAATCAGTTGCCAGAAATCAGATATTTGGTTTTGGACTCATGGCAGAACACCTGATTATTATTATCACGTGTTCTGCCATGATCCATCGGATTTTATAGAAACTGAAATACATCTGAATAATTGGTTCTTCGATATTTTATTTTAATTATTAATTCACGCTGCAATTCCGTGAATTCTGTGCAAATAATTCATCTATCATGAATTCAAATGTGACATCAACAATTTTGTTCCAGTGTCTTTATAATTTCATTAATTAGGTTCATGTTGGAAAAGCTGATGTCGATATTTACGTCTCTCGAACTTCTTCGACAAGCAAATTTTAATTTGAAGAACGGTTCCATCATTGGCAATAAGTTGTTCCAACGGGTTTTGCTATCCAGAAATTCGTGAATATCAAATATTTTTACTACTCGTCGTATTTTATTGATAACCGGGTACAAGTCACCATGGGATATATTGTAAGGAATTTGCGAATCAGTGTTAAATTCCAAAATTATGTTTGACTATAGATATTCATGTATCGGCGGTTTTCGATGACTTCCATTCGTCGAATGTGTGGCTAAATATGTCACCATTTTTATCTGGCTTGCAATTGGTTTACGAATTTCATTTCTTATTGAATTTGATGATTTTGGAACGGAATATTCTTTGACGATTTGTAACATTCTTAAATCATAAGAGGTACAAAATTTTAGAAATGTAAGACTATACCATTGGCTGATATTCTTGAAATTAAAGCCGGTAGGAAATCATCAGTTGTTTCAAAATTGTTTCAAAACTTAAATTTATCGGTAAAAATTTGATATTTTACCGGTAATTCGGTATAGAAATTTGGAGAAAACCCGGTAATTCAATTTACCGTTTACCGATAATACAATAGGCGAAGGCATAACTTCATTTCGCCATATCAATCGAACAAGGTCGAAAAGACAGTTCCACAAATAGCTCTCCGAATATCAAGAGCTCTAAATTAATGCAATCAACTCCTGATGAACGATTTTTCTTCAATCTCTGCATGGCCATAGTGAATTTATCATAGGATGGATCCTCAATGAATATCTCTGCGGTCTGTATTTGCGCTTGACAAACGAAAGATGTTTCTTTAGTGGTTGCCATTTAATTTTGAATATTGAGGAATATTCAAAATTAAATGGTTTTGGTTTCAATAATTTGCAATAATTATTAGAAAATTAAATATTATTTAAATTTTTTTATTATTTATCTCGTAACATTATGTTTTATGTTGTGAGCCACAAGTCTAATTTCTTTTAACCAATGTTTAATGTATTGTCCCTGTATATTATGGTAACATATACAAACAGTAATTCTGAGTCAACGAAAATATTTATCATCTCAATATTTAACTTTTTAAGCTATCGAATCACGATTTAAAACTGGAAACCACAGATTTCCTACAATAGAACTACATCTTGTATTTTGCCTCTTTGAATTTTTGACGAAAACCCATAAGTATTTCATTAATGAAAAACACATTCGTTGCATAATTCAAATTGTATTTTCAAGCTACGTCCTATACCACCAAGCTACCAATCACAACATGGTACAATATTATAATAGAACGGAAACCATAACTTTCTTTTCATGTTTTAGTAATACTTACCTGCTATGTTATGAAGAAAATTGTTTTGTTTCATCCACTTTACATAAAAATAGCATTAAAGAATGGTTTATTTTAATTATTTCCACTTATTATATAATAAATAGGTCTGTGTAATAGTTTGTTAAAATTTTTATTTATCATTTTTTATAAAGTAGTAATATAATAGGCAAAAATTTTCACTTGTAGGTTTCGTATTCTAGCATTGTAAATAAAACTTGTTCCCTCTTTTGAATTTCTAACTTAATAATTTTATAATTTAGTAATTAGATTGATGATGGGTTCTATTGATGTGTCGTTAGACAAAATAGATCATATTATGAATCTCCCGTTAGGTGTTATCCACGCTGGCGAGCAAGGTGAGGTGGAAATCATAATCAAGTATAAGTTGTTATTAGTATAGTTGTTAACTTTCACATAACTTTATGAAGTTGTGGTTATAGTGTAAGTGTTACTTCTTAATTTTACTGTTAAACGATTAACAAAAACACTAATGGATTTGATAATGCTCCAATAGAAACCCCAATAGATTCTGATAAAAAGCAATCATGTTTTTACAATGTTCATACCAGCTGAATAATAATAACGGTTTTAACAAGAAACTGTTCTCGTTTCTTTTAAGAAGTAAGTGTACTTTCAGATAATTCTTGCATCAATCATACCATTTGGACTGATCACAGAACATCGGTCTCGTCTGAATTTGCAGAAAGAGTTTGGTTTCCTTTTCTATAGTAATATTGTACCAAGTTGTAATCGGTAGCTTGGCGGCATAGATTATGGTTATTGCCTATAAAAACGTATTTGTTGAATACCAATACGATCTTACGACTTAGACACTTTTTCAAGTACGTATGTTGTGTAATCTATTACTATTTGTAGTAATAAGGTACTATACTTAAGTGATAGGTATTAATCCACTTTACTATAAATGTAAACACACACACTTGCGGTGGTTGAGTTCTTTATGTAGAACTTTAGATGCATCTAATTGTAAACAATTATGAAGTATGAAGAGCTGGGTCGTGATTGAAACCGATACTTGACTGTGTATGGGCCAATCACACCACCGATCGTAATCGTATGGTGAAAAATCCCTCTGCCATCCTGCTCCTATCGGGATTCGAACCCGGTATCTCCCGCTCCAACTGCCGCAGCTTTAACCACTGTACCATTTGGTCGGTCTAAATATACTAGTGATTTGATTTTATTAGAAGTTCAGCTGGTAATTTAAATGGATCGAAAAAGGAATGTCATATCAGTACAAACAAAGTAAAATATTTTTAAAGAAGTTGCCGAAAATAAGTATAATTGCGTAAAGGGTTCTGTTGCCAATCTTGTTAAGAAAAGAAAGATATTGGAACAAATAGATTTGAATTTGAAGCGAAAAAAATACGGGAAGGTAAATATCCATATGTTGAATCTGCACTATTGGTGTGGATTAAACAAATGTGTAAAAAGGTATACCGTTAAGTGGAGTGGTAATTAAAGAAAATAGGCTTTGCTATTTTTTTTCAAAAATTAGCACTCAGTGACTTAATACCAAATAATGGCTTTGAACCGTTTTTTATCTCAAAAGGATATTGACTCAATCAAAATAATAAGGTTGGCATTAAGTTAAAGTGAAGGGACACAAAATGAGTTACAAAATGTACACTCCATTGAAGACCATTTGGACAAATTTAAAGCCACCAATTAAAAACAGTCTAAGGTGACAGATTATTTAAGATCTGAAGCACATATTATCTATGTAACTATGTGCATTTTAATTATTTATATGTTAGCACTGTAATTTTCGTAAACCAATGAATTCCTTTTTTATCCGTTTTTATTATTCCTTTATTATATAAAATACATATATTTTGAATGTTCTATAGTAATGAAATTAACTATAAATTATTAAAAAAATACATTTCGTTGTTTAATTTTAATCAATTTGTTTGTGTAACTGATTTTCCTTTCTGCTTACAATTAATGTACATTATGTTTATGTAAATATGCCTACAACGGGATCCGTTCACAACTGCATATTTTAAAATGTCATTGTTTAAAATGGCATATTCCTAAACGGCATACGGCCAAAATGACATTTTTTAAAACGGCATAAAGTTCAAATGGCATCATTCAAACAGGATAAGGTAGAAAATGGAATAAAAAATATTGGACGAGGTTTTTATAATCTGGACAATTATATTCTTAATTATATAACTGTCCAGTTTCTCAATTAGTTCAGCGCACAATTTGATTCCCACGGTGGAAACACCGGTAAACGTTTTTCGAAATCAAATAATTCTGAATACAGGTACTGAAAACTCTTACCACTTACAACAAACGGTATATCGACGCGCCCATCGCAATCCGGAGGAAACCAGACAACAGATACTTGAAAACAATTATTTCCCAAGGATGAGTAGAAAGATAAAGGTACTGGTCAAACGATGTACCACTTGTAAAGAAAATAAGTACGACAGACATCCCAATACTCAGATAATTAACGAGACACCCCTCCCAAGTTATCCAGGTCATACGATACACATTGACATATATTCCACAGAGAAAAATCTGGTCTTAACAACCATAGATACCAAACTAGCTGTCTGCAAACCTTTAAAATCAAGGGCGATCGAGGACATTAAATAGCCTCTCCTAGATATTCTATATTTCCATGGTGTCCCTGCAGCCGTTGTAATCGACAACGAACCATCTCTCTTTAAAAATCAAAGTCTACAAAATTCCTCCTTACAAAAGTGAGGTGAATGGACAGGTTGAAAGATTCCATTCAACTCTATTTGAGATAGTGAGATGTTTAAAAGCAGATAGGGTGGAACGAACATTCGAGCAGCTGCTCCAAAGACCCGTTAGTGAATATAACCAAACTATTCATTCTACCACTATAGGAAGAAACCGGTGGACATATACTACGGCAGGATTCCAAACGTGAGTCCAGAAGAATTTGAACAAGCTCGCCTCGACAATATACAGAAAATCAAGGATAAGCAAGCACAAGATATACAATTTCACAATAAAAGGCGAAAACCCATTAGAAACTACCTAGTCGGTCAAACCGTCTACATAAAACAAAACGTCAGATTAGGTTCCAAATTAAATACTAGATATAAACCTGAAGTTGTTAGCGAAAATCGAAATACAACCATTTTGACAGAATCTGGAAAGGTAGTTCATAAAAGCAACATATAATCATATAGGTCCATTTTTTATTACAGATACGCCATAAGTAATGTACTAGGTGAGATCCAAATTTAGGATTATACAAACTCACAGATTATCTCTATTAGTACTCGCAAGGCAAAGATTCAAGAAGGGAATTTTAAACTGATTCATGTGATTGAATTGGACAATCACCAAAACTTCATAAACAGAATACGTACGATACTAGATGACGAGATTACGACAAAACATTCGCTATATCCCTATCTGAAATACGAATTATTTCAACTACAGACATTACTCGACGGACTCAAGTTACACAAAAGCAAACGATCATTAGACTTTATTGGTAGCGCTTGGAAATGGATTGCTGGAAATCCAGATCATGAAGACTTTGAGATAATTGAAAGTAAAATTAACAATGTTTTGAAAAAAAACAATAAACAAGTAATAATTAACCAAGTGTATAATGATAGAATTAATAATATTACAAAAATGGCTAATATGATTACTAACGCGATCCATCAAGAAAATAAAATATCCGATCAGCTAGCATTGAACATTCAATATAAATTAAGACTAATAAAAGAAGAAATAATTAACATTAAATACGCGATTCATTGGGCAAAAGCAGGGATAATAAACTCTCTCATTTTGTCAAATGTCTCGGAAATCAAATTAGCCATCAATACAATCGAGAAACAAAATTTACCTTATTCTACGCCAGAAGAAGCACTCGACTTTGCAAATATCAAAATTATTAGTAATAAGTTATGCCTGTTGTACATTGTTTATATTCCATTAACCACTCATGAGATGTATAGTAAATTATTGTTAAAACCAGTCAAGAAAAATAACAAAATCATAAAACTTGAACATGAACAAATTATTAAAAATCATAATAGGTTCTACGGCATCATTAATGAATGTAAAACTATTAATCGATTGTCAATTTGTAATAGAAAACATATTTTAGATATAAGTAACTCTTCTTGTTTACCAAATTTGCTTAAAATCCGCCCAGCAAAATGTCAAAATTCTAATAACCAACATGTAGCAACGGGCGAAGAAATATCTGACGGGCTCATATTATTAAATCAATTCAATGGTAATATAACATTTAACACGAATAATGAAACTCAAACCCTCAACGGCACATATTTAATAAAGTTTAGCAATACCACAGAATCCATATTAAATATGGATTCATCGCACAAGAAAAAACATCAATTGAAGTACTTCCTGCCATTCTACAACCATCACCACAGGAGAATGAATATAAATAAGTCCTTTCACTGCAAATGTTAAAGGATATTCACATCAATAATATAGACACTATAGAACTCCTTAATGGGGAAAATCTTTCCGAACAATGGTCATGCTATGGATTATGCGCATTGGTCATCATCACTTTCATCGCATACATCGTCACAAAAGAATTGCGTAACAAACCTTTAAAAATTACCAATACTACAGATGTCACATTATTAGAAAACTAACACATAACACATAATGGCCAAACCACGGTCGAAGTTTTGCTGGAGAGGATAGGAAGCCAAACTACAATGTCACGACCCATAGAAATTGGAAATACGAACACCCCTGTTCCTAAGCGGAAAAAATTCTACGAAACCGCATTTTTTTAATCAAATGGGACATTTGATCTTAAGTGGGGAAGAATTATAACGTGACATACTTTGTGACATACTTTGATAACATAATCATTTCTGCCGTTTTGCTAAATAGACATTTGCTGTAAGCATTATTGTAATTCAATTATTAAATTAGACTTATAAGTTCAGTTGTAATCCAGATTTAGAATTAAATAGTAGTAGTAATTAAATGTTATAAATTATATCAAATAAAGATAACAAACGAAATAAAAGAAAAGCATAAAAAATAATCAACGATTGATTTTTTTTTAAAGTAACAATAAAATACAATCATTTAACTTATATATATATATATATATATATATATATATATATATATATATATATATATATATACAGTATAATCTCTTTAATCGGACCACTTGTCGTGCTATTAAAAATTGGCCCGATTTAGAGGTGGTCCGATTATGGAGGAAAGTATAATACATATTAAAGAACAATGTTAGATATTGTACATAGCTATATGTAATTCGAAGCTATGTACATACATATACATATAAACAAATTTATTCAAAATAAAAAACAACAAAAAATTAATCATAAAATTTCGTTATGTACATACGTAATAAATATTTACGTGTATAATCAGTAATCAAATTTTATTAGTTTATGCCGCCTCGGTAAAATAACTCGTTATTTTTGATTGAATTGTTTTATTTGATATTTCCTTTTCAATTAGTTTTTGCTCAGCTTTTTCGAGATGGTAAAATATTTCATCTAAGCCTTCATCTTTGGCATAATCCTTTAGTTGTTTCATCTTTGCTTGCACTTCGCTAAAAGGAATTCGTGTACGCTGAAGTGGATCAATAAAAAGATCATCTCCATCAGATGAAGAACTCGTGTCATGTTCTATTACGCTTGGTTCTTGGTTAATAGATGCAAAAAAAATTGTCGTTTGATCCTGCTAAAATCTCCACTTCTACCACTTATTCCATTGATTGTTATTCATTGATTGTTTCAATTGTTACTTTACTCTAAGCTTCCGCTAACCATGAACATGCATCTAACGTGTTTATTTTTTTTGAAAGTTCTTCTGCTCCATTTGCTTCGTCAATAGCTACCACCAAGCGATTCATCACGAGTTTCCGGTAATGTGTCTTGCAGCTTCTTATTATTCCCTGATCTAAGGGTTGCAATGCACAAGTAGTGTTAGGGGGGGAAAACTGAAACTTTATATGGCTATATTTTTTATCTGGATGACATGTTGCGTTATCTAAAAACAAAATCACTTTCCTCTTTTGTTTTGCCATTTTTTTGTTAAACCTCTGCATCCATTCTTCGAATATAATGGACGTCATCCAGGCCTTTTTATTGAATCGCCAGTTAATATTGAATGTTTGTTCAACATTTAAATTTTTAAATGCCCTTGGTTTTTTTGCCTTTCCAATGATAACAAGAGGTTCTTTTTCGCCAATCATATTACATAATAATGCAACCGTCAACCTTTCCTTGCATAGTTTTCCCCCTGTGCATTTTTCGTTCCTTAGTTTGATTGTCCGAGTTGGTGTTGCGCGGAAAAAGAGGCCTGTTTCATCCAAATTAAAAATATTGCGTGGCTCGTAGGTGTTTGTTAAACTTTTTAAATTGTCACGATAATTCTCTACTACACTCATATTTACTGAGGCGCCTTCTCCACTTAAACTACTAAAATGTAGGTTATGTCTAGTTTTAAATTTTTCCAGCCAACCATTTGATGCTGTGAAATCCACAACATTTAGCAATTCGCTGAGTTTTAGGGCTTTTGCCTGCAAAATTGACCCTGAAATTGGCAAATGTTTTGCTCGTGCCATGGTGAGCCATTGAAATGTTTTTTCATCCAACACTCCATATGTAGTGCAGGATGACACCCTCTTTCTTTTTAAAGGACCAAAATTATCGAACATAGATTTTAATTTGTCTTTATTAGCCAATATCCTTTGAACTTGCGATTTGCTAATCCCAAATTTCTCGCCTAACTGTCGTTGAGATAATTTATCACTATCAGCACTATCAGAACAATTAAATATTTTTTTTCGGACAATGTTAATTCTTTGTACAGTCTCTTTTGTTTATCCATATTTCTATGAGAGTTACAAATTTTCAAATTAACAAGCAGTAAAAATAATGTATCTAATGGTATATGAATGTTATGTACATTATTATGTACTTACCTTAAGAAATGTTTAGTTATGTGAATGTATAACGACTTGACTCATCTATATCCTTTTTTAAACTGACTACAAACTAGATTATAGATTTATGAAACACATAAAATATGAACGGTAAAGTTTGGCCGTTAGTTTTTGAAAAAAAACATTCCTTTGGCAATATAACATATTATGTACATATTTACATATGAATTTCAGTTCACATGTTTTTCATACATATGTACAAGATATCTGTATTTATGTTATGTGGGTGGTCCTAATAAGAGGTGAAAAAGTCTAAAATAATAAAAAAATGCGGTCCATAGGTCCAATTTCGAGGTGGTCCAAATACAGAGGTATTTTACTGAGAGGAACCTTTTTTATATATGATTTATATATATTTTATATATGAGAGGAACCTATATATATATATATATATATATATATATATATATATATATATATATATATATATATATAAATATAAATAAATATATATATATATATATATATATATATATATATATATATATATATATATATATATATATATACACCTAGAAAAAACTGACATTTTATATCAAAGAAAATAGTTCTTTAAACTAGTTTACTTTATTTCAAAGAGAAATTATAGGAAAGCTTCATTTGTTACAAAACTAACAAATCCCCTGTTAGATAATAAAACGCGCAATACTATAGTAAAGGATATAGTATTTTAAATGAAATTACTTTAGTTTTTAACATAAACATCTTTTAAATGTTTTAGTTTAATACATGAAAATCATTTGAATAAAAGGAATCATTCTTTATATAAAAGGAAACTGGTTTTGTTTTAAATGATTATTTGAATTGATTGGTGTATTTACAGTTATCGATCACATTTTTTAATTATAGTGAAAAAACGACATGACATTATAACAAGCATAACAAAGATTATTCAAATTTAATTTGAATGGCCGGTTAGTAGTTCAGTATTATGAGGATCACAAATGTCTTGATGACAAACACAGACAATACATGGTGCATACTATAGTAGATTATTTTATGGGTAGAAATCAAAAATTGACCGGAACGGATTTTCAAATACTGTCGCAAAACATTGCAACCATTTTTCATCCTGAACCTTCAGTATGCTTATAAAAAACAAAGTTTTTGTTAATCCATTAATTTATTATTTTTTATTATATTGTTCGTTTATAATGCAGGTTGAATATTATGTTCCTCGACATCAGAAGAAAAAGCCATCAGGAAAGCTGTATGATCGGTACAGTAACATGTGTTATAATACCAAATTTTTAAAAATACAACGTAATGCTAAATCAGAAAAAGCTCCAGCAGAAATCACTTCTGACTCTTTATCTTCCGGTAATAAATACGTCTTGCAGTTTCTTTGTTAAGTATGATCAGCACAACATTAATTTAAAACCTATATTTGTAGAAGAGTTTGTGTGTACTAAAATGGCTGAAATACAATATGGAACCATGGTGTTTAGTGAATGAGAAGTGGAAAGAAACTTCAGTTTAACGAATAAACACTTTTAAATTATCTTCTAATAAAAATATAACCCAATTTTTACTAGATTGGCCATTATATATGTAGACATCATTTGGGGTATCAATTGGTAATTATTCAATATTATTTAATATTTAAAAATCAAGTAAATTATAATAAATATAGTTAATACTAATTGATAATGATGATAATAATTTGCAAATTAAACTTTAAGCGCTTGAATTATTTTAATGAAATCTTTTTAAAATACTTTAAATTCAAAGTAACAACATACATCCGTGAAATTTATAAGAATAACCACTGAAGCCCATTTCATAATAATGTACTAATAAATTTTAAAAATAATTTTTTTAATAAAACTTAATTGGTTTATAGAACTTAAAGTTAATACCATACCACTGAACATAATAATGAATTTAGTTGAATGTACATTTAAAGTATGAAATAACTCTTTTTGTATTTAGAATGATAGTTTGTTTAACATCTTAAAGAAGTGTTCAATATTTAGGAGTTTAAATCTATTCGAATTTATTGTTGTCTACAAAATTATTCCATACAATTGATCTATATATGTTTTTATTATATTTCAGATAGACATAGACTTTGAGATCAATTTTCCAACAAAGTCTAACAAATTATTGAATTGATTTGACGAATTTTACAATAAATGTCAATCAAAAATATTTTTATCGGAAATTAAGTATAAAACCAATCAACAATTGTTTAAAGAATGAAACGAAAACAAGAATTTAGATGAAATTAAATATTCCTTTTTTATATGACGATATTTCAAACCAAAGTGCAGATGAAATCAAAAGATTAACCAAAAATTACTTTGAGATGCCTTAAGCTTTTATTTATCTTAGTCTAAATTAAAGTCGACCTTTTGACCATAGAAATAAAAAATTAAGCCATTTCTAATTAACCTATTTCGGTTATATTTATTAATATATAATAATATTATAATAATATTTATTAATATACAAGTTAATTTTACACGTTAATCATTAAAATTTTTCATTTTTTAGCACTTGTTTGAATGATTGTAATTTGTGTTAACTTTTTTTATTCATTTTAGATACTAAAGATATTATCGTATGTTTATTGTTACATTCGGTCATACAACCTCAAAGAATCAACCAAAAGTTTAAACTTTCAATATTACATGCCCAGGATGATTTTATAATTTTCATCACCAATTTAAATCGATTAACTTCAAAGCTAGGTGAAATTAAAACTACACAGATTACATTACAACCCAAAATAGTTGTTGTTGGGCGAACGTGGCATAATATAGAAGATAGTTTTATAGTATATGAGGGCATAAAATATAAATTTGGGTCATTTAGGAAATGTGATACTCTCATTAAATTATCCTTTATTTTTAATATAGAATATTCGGAAGTAAGTAAAGGTGCGTGGTATTTCATACAAGAATATTTTTTCGAAATAGAATCGAAACAAGCACGAATTAAAAAGTTTGTTGAACTTTTTAAGCAATAATTTAATTTTTAGTATTACGTTTTCATAGTTTAAGCATAATTTAACTGAATTTTATTAATTCTTTAATCATGCTTCATTGTTTTATATGTAATAAAATTTTTGGTATTATCAAAGATTTAGTTAAACATTTACAATGTTTTCATGGGACACCCTCCTTATATCAATTTAAGTGCGTTGAAAACAATTGCGGTCAGCTGTTGCAAAATATTTATAAGTATAAATTTCATTTGAAAAACCATATAAATTATGAATCTAATTTATAAGACCAGCAAAAAGCTATCTCTTACTTCTATGTAAATAAATTCTTCAATGTAAATAAATTATGTTATATAAAGCCAATCGTGAAATTACAATTGCACATTTACAAAAAAGTATTCTTGAATTTACACTAAAATTAATTGCTGAAAAAACCACGCCAAGAAATGTTGTATTTTCAATCCAAAATTTGATTACAGACACAATCTTCAAACCTATTAGTTCGATTTTATTTCCCTTTTATAATTTTTTATCTGGACACTCACACAATGAATTCAATCAAATTTCCTAAATAATCCATTCGAGCTTATTAATACAGAATATAGCTTTTTCAAACATATCGATCATTTGGGTTTTTACTCCAAGCCAAATTCATTTCTAATTAATAATGAGTTAGTTGAAGTTTTTATTAATGGTGTTCCATCGTTAGAGAATAGTAGAGTTGAAGGATGTTTTCTTAATCTAAAATTTCAAATTACTAAATATTTCGAAGCTACTGATATTGGAACAAACTTTAAATAATATGAAACTGTTAGGTGCAGAAAATAAATTAAATAACTTTATAAATGGTTCTTTATGGAAAGAAAAACAAAGTTGGTTTTCGAGTCTAGTGATGTTCGAATCGATTCTGATCGAATCTTTTTAACCTGATCACTAAATAGTTCGAGACATCAATTGATTCGTTTTAAAAAGATCAGGTTAAAGAGAATCAAACGAATCGATTCGTTCATTTCTGTAAAACCATGATATCGCATTTTTGCTTTTACTTTATTTTGCGAATGAGACGTAATAATCCACATAAAATATTTTTCTCGTTTTAACACAAACATATAATTGTACGTCTTTAATGTTATACTGCTATCTTTACTCTTATTTTACTAATGTGAAAGGGAGCTAAATATAAAACATAATTTTCTCAACTTTATCCAAACGTTAACCAGGGGTTCCTACGTTTGGATATTTTTTGATCCGCTCAAGAAATT